>CM022673.1:12285787-12305787 GCA_012295275.1 Chrysomallon squamiferum | reverse complement strand
TATTATAACCATTACAATTTACATGTATATATATAAATATATATAGGTTTTATTAAATTTACATTAATCTTTTTAATTATATCTTTTCAAATACATGAAAAGGTAAACAGAGATTTATGAGTACGTTTCACGCGTGTTCCAAAGCTTTTTAGATTATTTATTATCTAACAAAAGATAGGCACTTTTAAAAGTAGAATTATATTTACCTGAAGATATTTCAAGTACGTACCTTCAAATACATACGCACAGAAGAACAGCTGTTTTATTCAGCGATATTCTAAACACATTTTTGATGTATTTATGACAAGCAAAGACCACACATTATTATAAAGAGGAAGGACATCTGGGGCTTTTTTCTTTCGAGGAATCTTTTAGATAGAAAACACCTTTGGTAATATTTACGATAAAGTGTCACACACACACATACCGCCCCAAAAAAAAAAAAAAAAAAAAAAAAAATTAAAAATAAAAATAAATAAAATAAATAAAAATAAAAATAAAAGAAAATAAAAGAAAGAAAGTAAAAAAAAAATCAATAAATAAATGAATAAATACACACACAGTACACGCACACGCACACACACACGTGTACACACCATCGTGGTGGCTGGGCCAGACAATCATAAAAAAACAACAGTTATCCGAACCCACCCCTCTGTAACATACACACACCCACACACACCCTCCGTACTACCGGACCTTTGTTGTGTTTATACTGTAGAATGCCCGATGTTCTCTGTGTTGATAAGATTAATCTGTGAAACCTTTTGAATCTTATGTGTTTTTCGTCCCACATTGAGTGTAGTGTTTGGTCAAGCGTGTAAACAAACATAAAAAAAAAAAAAAAAAAACCAATACAACTGCTGATTATTGTATTGTTTACTGATTGCGAACACTACAATGATGAACCGTTAGTCGTTAGGCGATCTCAGTGTGTGTGTGTGTGTGTCTGTGTGTGTGTCAAAAATAAATAAATGATTAAATATATGTGTGTCTAATAATAATAAAAGTAGTAGTAGTAGTATTAGCAGTAGTACTAGTAACAACAGTAGTAGTAGTAGTCGCAGAAGATGAAGTAGTAGTAGTAAAATAACAATAAGAGAAGCAGTGGTAATAACAGTAACAATAATAGTAATAATAACAGTAAACACACAGTTATACACAGAGAAAAAAAATATCCATTTTGAAAGCGAAAATACAGTAACGTACTTAATGCTTTGATTACGCAATGATGGACGGTGACAGTATAAACCTACGAACCTAATATGAAAAGAAAACACACCAAAGCCCAAGTAGACCGTTCACCTTGTGTTATTATCTTTGTTCAAAGAACATGCTTCAGCCAAACGCTTTGTTTCTATGGATATGGAGCGCGAGGAAATTAGGAGGAAACAAATAAAACGTACGTGAAATACCTGTCAAAAATGTGTCACGGAACGAATAAAACAATAACAATAAACAGTAAAAAGACAGTAGGTACATCGAGGAATGCGGTCACACGTGAGGGTCAGATATCGATACTGTATAAGATACTAAGCAAATGATGAAGAAAGAGGCTTACCGTTATTCGATCCCAGGGTTTCCACGCTCATACAAAGCACACAAGAAACAAAAACATGAATCGATATCCGCATGGCTGAATAAATCCTATTAAACGGTGCGAAAAACCATGTCAAATTCAGCTCACTCTACATCCTAAAGAAATCACAAAGTTTGGAAATATTCGTCAGTCACATAAGCGAGTAGTCCTGCCGCTTTGTTTCACGTCCGCTCCCCGCAAACGGGTAAGAACTATTTGTCGCCGTTGTTGCTAGCAGACGACACAGCATTGTTCCTTTCGCAGAAAGCAGCCAGCATCTGCAATGGAAAAATACCCTGCGAAGCGTTGGTCGCTTTTAGTTTTCATTGTGTGTAATCCCGTTGACTGGTGGCCGTATCACGCTTCGAAGTATATAAAGAGGCGATCCACAATAAAAGTCGTCCTATGAATGTAATGTGAGAGATATTGCGTTACACATTCCAAATTTCACACCGGCTATATTTTTACGCTATCTCCAGCATTCCTTACGTGGAGACTCCGATTTCCTGAAATTAGCCAATGAAAAAAATAACAAGGGAAATAATTGACGTACATTTTCGCTGTTACACACACACACACACACACACACACACTCTCTCTTTCTGTTTCTGGTGCAGTTAGACATCATACGGCGACACAATTTTGCAAACAAAACAGACCACAGATGGCCCGGCCCGTCTTTATACTGGCAGAAATTAAAAATGAATAATTACGAAATGACCAAGTACGTAATTAAAAGCGAATGTCACGCATGCGACTGTTGCAGCGATAGCAGTGGTAATTAAATGATTCATGCTTTTGACGTATTTAAGCAAAAATGCACTAGATCTGGACGAACAAAGCGTTCTCGTTATGTGACATGACAGGTCGATTAATTGAACACGGGCAACAATTTTTATTAAATTACTGAACCTTAAGTGTAATCACTTCTTCTGTTCGTTGCACAGTTCAAAACATGCTAGACTTGTTTATGGTTTAAATGTGGTGTATGTATCCGTATGTGTATGTGCAAATTTATGTGCACGTCTGTGTCTGAGATATATTGTGCGTAGTCTGACATATATGACAAATTGAATATTTGTTAACGTATGAAGTGAGTAATATTTGTATCAAACAAACTAAAAATTATATGAACTAATGAATTTCATTTTATTTGATTATCCGTAATTGCTATTATTGTTGTTTCTGTTGTTGTTGTTATTATTATTATTATTATTATTATTATTATTATTATTATTGATTTTACGTTATTATACTATTGAACGATTTTATGAATAGTCGTAATAGTGGTACTGAAGTAGTAGATCTAACAGTAGTAGTAGAAGTCGTAGTAACAGTAACAGTAGAAATAATAATAAACGTTATTATCATCAGTAAATACAAAAAAAACAACAACAACATCAGCAACAAGAACAACAACAACAACAACAACAACAACAACAACAACAATAATCATAATCATAATCATAAACAGCTTGACGACAATAATAATATTCTCCAGTAATTTCGTAACTTGAAACCTCTAACCCACTTCACACATTCGACCGACTTAACATCACCACCTGCAGAGTCACGAGACTTCAAATTATGTTTTTGTCTCGGTTATGTTACTACGAAGAGAACAAATTGGCTTAATTATAATTAACTTCATGATTACAAAAATCCACTACACGCTGAGTTTGACAGTTTTGACGTTATAATAAAAAAAAAAATATTTTCTTTGTTAAGTAAAAATAAAATAAAATAAAAACAACGGTCGCATATGACGAGGGAAATCCCTCGAGAGAGAGAGAGAGAGAGGGAGAAAAAAATCACATCACATGGTAATATTTATAGCGCTTCAGTCTCTCTCGAGAGAGAGATATAAGGCGTTAACCTAATTTGATCAAATTACTGTTTATAAAAAAAAAAAAAAAAAAAAAGAAGAATAAAATGTAAACCGGTCATTTTAGCAGATGAATTTTGGGCGTTGGCTTTCTTTATTCTTTCCTTTCTTCTGTTTTGTTTCAGACTTTCTTCGAATTATTATTATCATTATCCTTCTTCTCATCATTATCATCGTCGTTTTATTGTAACAGTTGTGTGTATGTATGTATGTATGTGTGTGTATGTGTGTATGTATATATGCATATATGTGTGTATGTTTGTGTAACTATATCTGTTCTTATTTGTATGTTTGTGAGCGCATATGTATATATGTGCATATGTTTATGTTCATGAATATATATGTATATTTATGTTTATGTGTATGAGTATATATTATAAGTAGGTAGGTATATGAATAAGTATAGCAATATAAACAGATTGATAAAAAAAAATATATAAAACTCCTTTCACTGATATTAATGAGTGGTTTCAAAATTTCGCCATCTAGTTACAAAA
The DNA here is from genome assembly GCA_012295275.1 of Chrysomallon squamiferum. Classification (NCBI taxonomy): domain Eukaryota; kingdom Metazoa; phylum Mollusca; class Gastropoda; order Neomphalida; family Peltospiridae; genus Chrysomallon; species Chrysomallon squamiferum. The sequence goes on along the minus strand of CM022673.1, from coordinate 12,301,826 downwards.
TCGTTAATACTGACTGTTAAATCAATCGAAACAAATTTTGTAAATTATTTTAGCGTGTAACAACTTTTCAGCCACACGTGTCATGTTACTGATGTAACAAATTGTATTGATTTTACAATGTTTTCCCAGTCAGCTGCGCCAAATAAAGAGCTTGGGAAAAAAACAATGGTTATAAAGAAAATGATTTAATTGAAATAGTTTTAATTGTTTATTACATATATTAATTTTTAACGTGAATGTTCTTGAAATAATATATATATATATATATATATATATATTAAATACATATACAGTGGTGCCTTGACTTACGAGTTTATTCGTTCCGTGACCGAGCTCGTATCTCAATTTGCTCGTATATCAAATCAATTTTCCTAACTGAAATGAACTGAAATACCATTAATCCGTTTCCAGCCCCCCCAAAAAGCCACCTCATATTTTTTTTTTTTTTTTTTTTTTTTGTAACATGATTTTAAATAAGAAAAATGTATTTTATAAATGACAAATATTATATAAGAACAAAATAAAAGAGAATGTGAAGAAATAAACTGGTTTTGTAAAGTGTATTTATCTTGGAGATGAGACAAATTATTTTAACGCCTTTGGCTGGAGTTACAGCCTTTATTGACTCCTTCAGCTTCAGTATGGTACATATCGTACTGCCTAGTCAAACCGCCTACATGCACACCTCGCTCATGTTTTTCAATGAATTCAATCTTTAATTCTATATCATCATTCTTTTCTTCTTCTTAGCACTGTCTTTTTGCACTCACGTTCTTAGGATCCATGGCCAGAGAAAAGAAATTTGGCAAAATACTGCACAAAATGCGAGCACAACACAGCAGAGATGCTTCCACAGTGAGTTAACCACGTGAAGTAAACGAATGACGCCTGATGCTGGCCGGATGTTATGTTGTTCGTTGCGCCAATAGCGGGGGCGTATCCGAAGTTTGTCGTAACTCGGATTTAGGCTCGCAACTCAAAGCAAAAAATCGGCCGGGCAGCTGCTCGTAACTCGAAAAATTCGTCAATTGGGGCATTCGTAAGTCGAGGTACCACTGTACACGAATTACAACTTAATAATAATAATTAAATTTAAAAAAAAAAATGATAACAATAATAAAATTTAAAAAATGACACGAATAACAACTATACTGTTAGGACTACTATACGTACCACTACTACTATAACTACTATTACTAATAATACTAATAGTAGTACTAACAACAGCAATAATAATAATAATAAATAATAATAATAATAATAATAATCATGGCATGCCCCAAACCTGACAATAACAGTAAATTTGCCATTATGACGTCATAAACATTTGACTTGATCTTTTCTTAACAAAACTATCGCGGTCTGTTTTAATCTCATTACTTTTGCGACCAAGGTAAATGTTTGTTAATCTGTTTGTCTTTCTCTTTTTCACAAACACACTTAAACACATATTAACTGCATGATTTTAGTTAAACTGGAATGTAATAAGATGTCTACATGACAACTACAACAGCCACAACAACAACAATAATAAAAAACACAAAAGAAAAAAACAACAATAATAATAATAACACTTTTCTATTAATACTTACATTATTTTTTATTTTCACTTTTATTTCCCGTATAATAATAATAAGAAGAAGAAGAAGAAGAACAACAACAACAACAACAAAAACAACAACAACAATAATTATAACAACAGCAATAATTTATTATTCTTGTTTTGTTGTTATTATAATAATAATAATAATAATAATAATAATAATTATTATTATTATTATTATTATTATTATTATTTTGTCTTAATAATATTATAAATCATTTATATAATATACTGGATTTCGTTTCTGTAGTATAATTCTTTACATTACATACATTCCTCTCATAATCTAATTATTAATATCGCAGATTACTTTTTTACAACGATTAACTATGTTCAATCTTTTTATTTGTAAATGAAAATGTCTACTTTGATAATGCAACAAACTCCGAGTCTGAATGTACCGTCAAGTGCCCCAAACATCAATTTCAATAACGAGAAATTCAGTGAATGGAACCGAGGCATTTAAGCTGTCTGTGAAAAGCAAACATCTGAAGTAAAAATCAATAGATCAATGTTCGTAAATATTTTTTTTTATATTTTCTACTTTTTGCCATTTTCGTTTTTTTTTTTTTTTTACTTCAATCTTTTTATATACATTTATCTTGTATTTTTATTTTTTTATTTTTTATTATTAAAAAAAATTCTTTAAATTATTATTATTATTATTATTATTACTGTGTTTATTTGATTACGTCCACTCAGAGTGTATGTGCGTATATGCGTGTGTGTGTGAGTACGTATGTGTGTTCTTGTGTTATGGCTGTATTTCATGTATCCAACACAATTTTATTTGTTGCTATGTGTGTTGTTGTTGTTGTTTGCTGCTGCTGCTGCTGTTGTTATTAATAAAGGCAGAATTAGACTGTAATTGATATGAATAAAGTATGTCTAAAAAGATAATTAATATTGAAAATTTATTTACTTTTAACTGATGTTGCATCCAATATTTCATAATAATAAACATGGCTACAAAATAATACTAATTGAAGTTATATAAAAAAAAAAAAAACTGAACGTGGACATTTTCCGCTTTTCATCGATCAGCGAGATGCTGTCTGGATCGAGAAATAACTCAATGCCCCCACAGAGCAGATTCGACCCTGCATCTCATTGCTTCTCAAGCGTACATCTTACTACTGAGCTAATTTTTATTAAATGTTGTCGGCGATACAAAGACGACGGTGAGGTTATGTTAAAGTAATGTAAAGTGACGTCGATGATGCTGTTGTTACCCAGAGACCTGACACAGCTGCTACACGGTTTGTATGTTATGAAATATAAATATATATATATATATATATATATACACACACACACACACACATTCACACACATACACACACGTTTTCTCAGGCATACATACAAACGACCGTCCAACCATAGATACACAAACAAACAAATATGCACATACGCACATCAATCAGCATACACACTACTACTACTACTACTACTACTACTACTACTACTAATAATAATAATAATAATAATAATAATAATAATAATAATACCAATATATACATAAAAATATACATACATAATTTTAATATATACATTATTTAAACACATACATATATACAAAGAATACGTACAAAATAATAACATCATTATCATTATTATTACTACTACTACTACTATACTACTACTACTACTACTACTACTACTACTACTACTACTACTACTACTACTACTACTACTACTTTTACTAGAAGCCGAATTAATGAATAGATTTAATTTTATTTTAAATCCGCTTGAAGAATAAAAAGGTCTAAGTAGTCCTTCTGACCCAGCAAACGAATTTTTTTATTTATTAGTTTGGTTTTAAATTTATTTTTCTACTTTATATATTTTATTTATTTATTTTGGTTTTCTTTTTTCTTAAACAGACTTCTAAATTTGCTTAATCGTTAATAAAATAACTGTCTGTCTACTTGTCTGTCTGTTTATCCTTCAGTACAATTACCGATCACGTTATATGGAAAAAGGATCGATTTATACAATTTTCGCTTAATACATTCCACTTCTTTCTTATTAGACCTCTCCCCCGCTTTTCTAACAACATTAACACATACAGAGTTACCAGTAGACTCTCAGTGGTCTGGGAATTTGAAATTCCCCGGACAAAAACGAGGTTCATGGGCAGGCTTTGCATACCGAGTCACTCCATGTTAACAGTCACGAGCACACGTCCATCCAGTACTAAGAACTGTTCAATAATATCTCTTCGTTTAACGTCTTGGAAACGAGCAGCGATCGATGGAATTTTTAAAAGTGAATAAAATGTGTTTTCATGTCTACGGGGATCCACAAGTGTGCATTACGTATACAAGCAGTAAAGATTACTCGCTTAAGGCGCTGGTGTATATAGAATTAATTCTAAGTTGGCAGAGAGAGAGAGAGAGAGAGAGAGAGAGAGAGAGAGAGAGAGAGAGAGAGAGAGAGAGAGAGAGAGAGAGAGAGAGAGAGAGAGAGAGAGAGAGAGAGAGAGAGAGAGAGAGAGAGAGAGAGAGAGAGAGAGAGAGAGAGAGAGAGAGAGAGAGAGAGAGAGACAGAGTTCAAGAGAAGAGAGAGAGAGAGAGAGAGAGAGAGAGAGAGAGAGAGAGAGAGAGAGAGAGAGAGAGAGAGAGCAAGGTTCTAGTCAACGTTTTGTATTTAACTATGAAATAATAAAGAGCTTACAGTTTAACCCACACACATGACAGTTTTAAACTAATGTTTAGTTTGTAATTGCGAAATGTGAATTTCATGTATAATACATCTAACTTGTAGCGATGATTGTTACTAATTGTTTGTAAGGAAAACACACACCTTTGAAAAGGGTTACCAGTCAAATCGTCCCTGTGTGAAAACATCCGATTCCTACCAAAATGTTCCCGTCACTCTTAGCACCGACTACACAACGCATACAATAATTGTTTGAGAGAAGTGGAATCAAATTCAATGTCATTTCAACACTAAAACTTGCTTATAGCAACCAAATAAGAACACTACTCACTAACAGCAAATTTCAGAGACTAATTCAGGTTATTTGTTTGATGTTTATTTAGCTTTAAAAAATTAGACTTAATTCAACATCCACACAACATAATAAACTTTGGTTACTCATTATGGTGTTCTTCGTACACGGGGACCTTCTCATTGGTCGCCTTAAAAAGCCATTCAGGGAGCACAGGCTGGAATGAGAAATATTTAGATATGTTTGCTGAAAAGGATAGAGCTTTAATTCTGAACATGGAGACATACTGTTAAAAAGTAGATGTTTAGAAATTTATCACCTGAAAGCAATACAAATATCATCTGTCAGTTTCAGAGGATCTGAACTTTCTCTCGTTGTGTTATGGTTAGCAGCAAAGCACTGACATCAGAAAATTTAATTTCGGGTTTTCAGAAGACCGGTATTTACCAACTGACAATAGAGTTATCTCCTTATCACAAACTGCTCCTTCCACAATTATTATTATCATCGACGGTTTCCACTGGAAAATGTAAATATGTTACTACAATTAAAACACGAAACATTTTAAGTTGATTTTCTTCGTTCTTGCACTGAAGTTTGTTTACTAGACATTAATACGAATGTATGTAGAAAAACATTTTAAAATACCTTAAAACAATGAACAGTATTTTTAAACCGTTGACACCATTTTTTAAACTGGTATAAAAACAATGAAACATATATTTAATCTGTTGAAACATTTTCAATCGGCTTCAAAACTGTGAAACGTATTTTAAAACTGTTGAAAACATTTTCCAACTGACTTAAAAACAATGAAACATATTTTTAGACTGTGTGGGTGAAGGGTTGTCCCTCTTTGGGGTAGGTGCACCTCATTTTCGACACGTGCGGCGAAAAAGTTATTCCACTTTGAAAAAGATATGTCTCACATTTTCCACGTGTCGGGAACAAATGTATCCCCACGCAAGGGGAACAACTCGTTTCCGACACGTGGAAAAGAAGGACACACTTTTTGCAAATTTGCTCTCTTTTTTTTTTTCCCCATGCGTGGCAAATATGTGGCGCACTGTTTGTAAATGTTGGAAACGTTTCTCCCACACCATATCCGACGTCGCGCACTTTTTGCACACGTTGAAACATTTTTCCCGACCCCCGGGCAGAGTGCCACACAGTTTTTCACAGTTTCAAAACCGAATTTGTTCCCGACACGTGGAAAATGTGAGACATACCTTTTTCAAAGTGGGATCACTTTTTCCCCATCACGTGCCAAAATTGAGGTGCACTTACCCTAAAGGGGGGCAACCCTTCCCCGACACGGAGGAAAAGTGCCGCACGCCCCACCAAAGCGGGGCAACTTCTTTCCCATACCAGGGGAAAAAACGACACACCCTTTGCAAAATTGCTCGGTTTTTTTCCCCACGCGTGGCAAAAATGTGGCACACCTTTTGTAAATGTTGGAAACGTTTTTCCCACACGTGGAACCAACGGCGCGCACCTTTTGCACTCGTTGAAACATCGGTCCCGATCCGCGGGGAAAGTGCTACACACCTTTTAACATTTTGAAAACCGATTTTTTTCCCCACACGTGGAAAATGGTGAGACATACTTTTTTCAAAGTGGGGTAACTTTTTCCCCTAGCGTCCAAAAGATGAGGCGCACCTACCCCACAATGTGGCAACCCTTCCTCCACACGGGGGAAAAGTGCCGTACACCCCACCAAAGGGGGACAACTCTTTTCACTAACGTGGAAAAAAAGCGACACACCTTTTGTAAATGTTGAAAACCTTTTCCCGACACGTGGAAAAAGTGCGACACACCTTTAACAAAGGGAAACAACTTTTTGTAGCGCATTTTTTTCCACGTGTGAGAAACAAGTTGTGCACCTTTGAAAAAGGTATGGCGCATGTTTTCGCTTGTGTGAGAAAAGTTCTCCCCCTTTGCAAAAGTAGGAAAACTGATAAACTAATTATTAAATATTAATAAATTAAATACATTTAATAAAGAAATAGTAACAATTCTAATACATCTGTAATTGGTTTATTTTCATGGTTATGTTAGTATTTTAAACAGATATAATGGGTAGAACACAACAATGTCATTTGCTCAAACAATAGTACTTTTGATATATAATGATTATCAAACAACAATACTTTTGTAACTCCATTTTTGATGTGTATGAATGTATATATGCACAGACAGATAGATAGATGGATGGTGGATGGATGGATGGACTGACACAGATAGAGGTATAATTATGTGTCTGTGTCTGCATTAATAGAATATGCATATCAATCAGTAAAATATAAATACTGAAATAATTACTGATTTGATGACTGAAGTTTTGTACAAAATTATAAAATAATAAAATACCTTTTTAACTGAAGGTGTTTTGTAAAGTCCAAATGACATAAGTAAAATGTTCTATTTATTTGTTAATTTTGATGTAAATAATAATAATAATAAAAACAGCGGTAATTATGGCAGTAAACTTAAAAATGTTTTTTGTCAGTTTTTACAACTGTAAAATCACTGATTTACTGATGTCATGATGAAGGATTCAACTCAAAAACAAATTTTGAAAAATCGTCTTTTTTCCCATCACTTTGTTCCAAAACCTGTAAAAAATAAATATATTTTAATATGTAAATAACAATTAAAATAAATAAATAAATAAATAATGAAAATAATAAATAAATTTAAAAAAATAAACAAATGACTAAAATTACAAAATTAATTCATAAAATCTTTAAATAAAAATATTTTTTACAAACATTAATTGTTAAAGTTTGCATATTTTATTAAATAAAATTTCTGAATATAAAAAAATATTGTTGAAAACATTATTGGATAATTTTTTATACATATATAAATTAATAAAATTTTAAAAAAAAATATTTTTATAAAATCAAAAAAGATAACTTTTAAAAATAAAACAGAAAACAAAAATTAAATTTCTATTTATGAATTATGTTATGATGAAAGAGGAAATGTATTCCATCATCACCGTAATAATCACAGTTAACAAAGATTAGTTACTAGTTAATAAATAAAATTATAACTAGCGAGTATATTGATCACATTTACATCACATCAGGTTTTGAACAACATTTCTAAAATGTACCTTGCAGCCTGCTGCTTTAGCCATCCCAGCTGTCTTAGAGACAAACTCATCTAAATTCTCAATTTTGACTTCCAGCATAAACCTTAAATGTAATGATAATTACAATATAATACAATATAACATAACATAATATAATATAATATAATATAATATAATATAATATAATATAATATAATATAATATAATATAATATAATATAATATAATATAATATTATATTATATAAATAAATAAATACATAAACTTGTTTTATTAACCATCATATCCATCATTCATGAATTTATTCTTCCTTCTAGTTTTTATTTATTTATTTATTTATTATATAATATAATATAATATAATATAATATAATATAATATAATATAATATAATATAATATAATATAATATAATATAATATAATATAATATTATATTATATAAATAAATAAATATATAATAAATAAATAAATAAAAACAAGAGGGAAGAATAAATTCATGAATGATGGATATGATGGTTAATAAAACAATATAATATAATATAATATATTATATTATATTATATAAATAAATAAATATATAATCTTGTTTTATTAACCATCACATCCACAATTGAATTTTTGCATTAGTGTTTCTGTCCATCATTCATGAATTTATTCTTCTCTCTAGTTTTTATTTATTTATTTATTTATATATTTATTTATTTATTTATTTATTTATTTATTTATTTATTTATTTATTTATTTATTTATTTATTTATTTATTTATAGATTTATTTATTTTTATTTGTCTGTTCATATACATGCATTTCCAAAATAAATCAAGTAATTAAGTGAAAAAAATATAAAGTAATAAATAAATAAACAAACAAACAAACACATAAATAAACATTTAAACAGATATACCTTTAAATTAATAATAAATAATCAATTATTAATAAAGTAATATAAACAGGTATAAAAACCTTTAAAAAAACAACTAATAATAACAAAAATAAATAAAATACAATTATGTAGCATAAATAATGTACAAAACAGAGATGCAAAATGTAATCATAAAATTTTTATTTTTTACTTTCTGTTTTAGATTAAAAAGATTTATAAAATATTACTGTGTTTTGGGGTGAGCATTTTTTTTTTTTTTTTTTTTTTTTTTTACTTTAGCATTGGGTTATCGTGATATTTTTATTTCTGTTTTATACTGTTTTTAGTCAGATTTATTTTTAACAGAACAAATAAAAATTATTACTACCTGACATTTTCAAGAATGACAGTACATTGATCAGCAAACATTGCAGCAGTTTCTGGATTCAAGTGATGTACCATGCTGAAATCAAAATTTAAAATACTTTGAAATAATAATATTTCAAACTAATACATATACAGAAGAACTTGAACTACTAGAAATAAATAAACAGTTTAAAATAGACATAAACTGAAAAATATAAAGCAATATAAATATTTTAGAATTATGATTTACACCGAAAAATATAAAATTTTAAAACATTAAAATGCAATTAAAAAAATATATATATTTTAAAACAATGATATACAATTAAAAATAAAATTATTGTATTCTAAAGTGAAATGAAGTGAAAAATATAAACACTTTAAAATTATTTATTTAAAGAAAAATGATACTGAAAAACCATTATTTCAGTTTAAAAATTAAAAAAAAACAGTCACCTCAAATTTCATTAATTTTTACTTAAAACAACCAAATGTTATTGAAATGAGTTGAGAGCTTATCGAAATAAATATTAGTTCATTCTCTTTAATGAATTTAAATAGATAAAAACTTTATTTATTTTAATAATAAATTAATAAAATTAAAATTAAAAAAATTCTGTAAAATGTTTTATTGACAACATTGTGATAAATGTTAAAAAAAAGAAGGGGAAATAACTCAGTTTGAATAACTATGCTATGTACACACAAGGCTTCATGAAACATTTTAAAGAGCAGCATATTTCCATAACAATACTTTTATAGTTCTTGATAATCACATCTGATTTATACAGAAATGAACAGAAGAACAATACAATTATGTAATCAGTAATAATAATAATAATAACAACAGCAACAAAACAACACAACAATAATATTAGTAAATAATAATAATAACAATAAAATAATAATAATAATAATAATAATAATAAAAATAATAATAATTAAATAATAATGAGGATGTGATAATATTATGATGATAATAAAAATAATAATAAAATATTTCAAAAATAGATGAAAAAAAATAATTATGACATATAAATTCACACTGTTATAGATTATAGATTATGTCAAAAAAAAAAAAAAAAAAAAATCTTAAATACTTTGTTATTATGCTCATTTAATATATAATAATAATTTTTAAAAATATATGTTTTAAATGTATATTTTATCTACCTGTTTGAGAAATAGGCCAGGTGAAACAGTCTTTGATATTTTGCTTTTTTCACAATGTCGGGGAGACAACCCACTGGTAGAAATATCATCTTGACATCCTCCACAGGCAGAGGTTCTGAAATTGTATTTATAAAAATAAATAAATAAAAACAAATTAATAGACATAAATAAATTAGTAATTAAACGTGCTGTAAATAAATTATTTAATTAAAAAAAAAAAAAAAAAAAAAAATACTGTAAAACGTTTTATTGACAACATTGTGATAAATGCTACAAAAAAAGAAGGGGAAATAACTCAGTTTGAATAACTTGCTATTTACAAACAGGGCTTGATGAAACTTTTTAAATAGTAGCATATTTCCATAACAATACTTTTATAAAAAAATTAATAAATAAAAATAAAAAAAAAAAATTAATTAATTAATTAATTAATAAAAGCATTAATAATAATAACAAAAACAACAACAACAGCAATAAAGCAAATATATAATGATGATGATGATGATGATGATGATGATGATGATGATGATACTGAATAATACTGCAAGATAAAGATAAGATAAAATAAAAACTCAAGAAAATAAACCTACAAATAAATACCTTAAAAAATCAATTAAAAAAAAAAAAAAAAAAAAAAAATGTAGTGAAATGAGAATGTTTTTTAATATCAAATATAATATTTAAAATTCAGTGTACCATATTCCACGTCTAGGGGTGCTTTGGTTTCTGTCTGTTCAGATTCAGGACTCTCTGCGACTTCATTTTCTTCTTTATTTTCTTCATCTTCATCTTCCTCTGTAATTTCTGAAAATAAAAAATTTGTTATGTTTATTTTAATGCTCTCCACACTTTTTTGTCTTAACCATCACTGCCAATACTGCATTTAATACAACACAACATAAAATAACATAATAAATATAATATAATATATCATAATATAATATAATATAATATAATATAATATAATATAATATAATATAATATAATATAATATAATATAAAATAATATAATATAATATAATATAATATAAAATAATATAATATAATATATAACATAACATAACATAACATAACATAATATAATATAACATAACATAACATAACATAACATAATATAATATAATATAATATAACATAATAAATATAATATATCATATATGACATCATATGACATCAGACAGCATGTTACAGTACATAAGTGGCTATCACAATGGTCTGTTCATTTGTTGATTGTTTTAATTCCTTTCTGTTGTTATACATGCATATACACACATAAACACATATATATCACAGTCTGTTTCTGATATCAGTCATTACAAGTAATGCCTTAATTACAAAAATGATTTACATTATTTTGAACAAAATAACTTGTTTTGTTTTTTTCTGGTCTACAGAATTATTTACTTTGCATGTTAATTCTATGGAATATTTTATTATTTAAATAAATTATATTTGTTTATTTAAATAAATTGTATTTGTTTCTTTAAATAAATTGTATTTGTTTCTATAAATAAATTGTATTTGTCTCTTTAAATAAATTATACTTGTTCTTTCTTTTAAAAAAATAAAAATAAATTGAAAATTAAAAATAAAAATAGATATGTTTTACCAGTGAGTTTTTCCTCATCTGGTTCATCTTTCTCTTCCACTTTTGGAAGCTCATATTGCTGACCAGTGGCTATTTCGTGAAACATGGAGATTACATTGAAAGCAGAGATATCTTCAGCTGCCTGAAAACAGAAATGAATTAATATTTAAAAAAAAAAAAAAAAAAAAAAAAAAAAAAAAAAAGGTATCTAAATGTTTAGACTAATTCTTTTTAATTTCATTTTGCTTATGTGTTTCTTTAAATTTAATTTAAACATTAAACCATATATATATATACACACTTTTTATCAGAACACACAAGTATGTTTAAAAATTTAATTCATTGCAAAATGAAAATTGACAAGTAACAACAACAATGATTAAAAAACAAAATCAATTGGGGATAAAAATGTTACACTAATATCTTATTTTTTGAGATAGATATTATTTTACATTGTAATGAAAAAAAAAAAAAAATAATAATAATAATAATAATAATAAAATTAAAAATAAAATTAAAATTAAAATTAAAATTAAAATTAAAATTAAAATTAAAATTAAAATTAAAATTAAAATTTAAAAATTAAATCTCCTGCTTACCTTTACATATATGTCATTTTGTTTCTTATAAAAAGATTTTTCTTTTGTCTCCACCCCCAGACTGATGAATGGACTCACCACAATGTCACCCCAGTAACCACGCCTTGGAAAGTTTTCTCCTGACTAGAAACAATAAATAAAAATATATATAATCTAAAATCTAGCTTCAACATAATATTGTAACTTTTATACATTTTGTGTACAACCAAGATGTTTTAAAAAAAATCCATATCTTGTTAAAAAGTACTTTTGGTAATATTTATTTATTTATAGCTTTAATATATTTGGTATATAACTATATTATTTCTAAAAAATCTTGTTTATATTTGGTCATATATGTATATAACTAGGTTATTTCTAAAAATCTGTATTTTGTTCAAAAGTTCCTTTGGTGTGGATAAGCATGGTATATGTGTTTAGAATTTATAAAAAAGTTTCAGTCACAATGTTTAATATTTCATTTGATTGTTTCATTTGTTTCTTGTTAAAATGTATCTGTGATGGTCTGAATAAATAGTCTTATGTATATTTTGTTTTATTTGACATGGGATATCAGCCTTTAATAATAATAAAGTCTGAAAATAATTTAATAATTCCATGAAGATTTCTTGTTGTTGCTATTTCCACTTGTTTGATCTACACTTATAATATTATATCTTACAGGATAAATACAGTTACTTTATTTTCAAACATGTTTATTTACTAATTGTGTATATTATTTGTTTATCTGAACTGTTTAAGTTGTATTCACATTACCTGTTTAAACACCATTGTTGAGGCCAGGGTTTTGTTGGGTGTGTCGTAAGTTCCTTCTCGGATCTCAAAAGCAATTCCAGAATTTCTCCATTTCTGATATTCACTCTTCCTAATAATACCTCCCTACAAATAAATAAAAAAAAAAAAAAAAAAAAAAATAAAAATAAAAAATAAAAAAAAAAAATGAAATGAAATACCAAAATGAAATAAAATAAAAAAAAAATAAATGAAATGAAATGAAATAAAATAAAATAAAATAAAATAAAATAAAATAAAATAAAATAAAATAAAATAAAATAAAATAAAATAAAATAAAATAAAATAATTTAAAATACACAAACAAATCAACAAACAGACAACCAAACGGACAAACAAACAATAAAAAATAAATTTCAAATGTTTAATTTTTACAGATTGACAACATAAATACAGGTACCAGACCAATTATCTGGCGTCTGGAAATCCGGAAAGATCAGTAAACCAGAAGTTTTTTCTCCGACGCTATTTTAATAGTTCACACACGCGGGTGTTGTCCTCACCAGACCAAAACTACTCTTTCAAGCCGCTTGGCATTCATTCACTCACCACATTGTTTATGTGTCGAGTTGCCACAGTTGTGATTCCTCAATTCTCTTTAATTTTTTAAATTTTAAAATGTTTATGCCTAATTGTTTACATATTTAGATGCCCTGGTTACCAGAAAACTGGAAAATCCAGAAATCCAGAATGCCTGAGTCCCCAAGGAGTCCAGATAATTTGGTCTGGTACCTGTAATATATATATTCTAGATTTGTAGCAGTTTTAATATTAATAATGAAAACTGCTGGGTAATGTCATCTTTACAAACATTTTTAAAAATATTTTTGAAAAATTATTAAGTCTAACTTACACCTCGATCACACAACTTCATGTGATAGTCCCAGTCAAATGCATTTGCTTTATAGTCATACCTTGTACCTAAATACTGTCGCAGTCGCAGGTCCCTGGAAAAACAAATTTGCAATAAAATAAACAAATATACTAGGAAATAGAAAGGAAATAAAACAGAGAGACTGACAGACAAACAAACAAACACAAGAACTGATGACCTTGTCTATGTGCATGCATTCATATATATGTAATTATAATAGATTGATTTAATCTTTTAGAGACAACATGTTAATAATTAATGTAAAAAAAAACATACATATGATACCTGCACATGCATGCATGCTGTGGTGAGGGCCAGTGAATTTGTGTCTGTATTTTCATGTTATTAATATTAAACATGTTAAAACCTACCAGCATTTCTCAGCATCAAATGTAGCCGTGTCTGTTGATCTCCATACCTTGAAGATATTTTCCAAAATGTCTCTCTCCTTAAACTGAAATATATATATATGTATATGTATATGTATATGTATATGTATATGTATATGTATATGTATATGTATATGTATATGTATATGTATATGTATATGTATATGTGTATATGCATATGTATATATATATAAGAAAAAATTAATTACAAATACAATTACAAATAAAAAAAATCTATCATTTTTCTCAATCTCCATGACCAGTATTTTATTACATTGAAGTTAAATCTGAAATGAGCACAGGATAAATAAAAATTGACACAGTTTAAGACAAACTCATGAATTTCTAAATTATCCAATTTGTAAATTTAACAATAATTAATGGCTTTATTTATTTTTACCTTTAACTGGGACATGTCTACAATAGGTAATTTTTCTTTCAAATAATCAAAGTCTGTCACCATTCTGTGAAAAAACAAATATAATAATAATAATACAGTCATATTTACCACTATCTAAACAAATCAATAATGATTACTAATAAGTAACTATTGTTTATTAATTTTATTATAAACATTTTGCAGTCAGATTTTAATTTGCCATCTTCAGTGTACAGTACAATTTAACATAAGATACTGATTATTATTATTATTATTAATGTTATTGTTATTGTTATTGCTGCTGCAGCCGCTACTACTACTACTACTACTATTAGTACCACAACTACTACTACTACTATTATTATTAATATTATTACTATTGTCATCATCACCATCACTAATAATACAACTGCTATTGCTTCTACTACTACTACTATTACTACTACCACTACTACTACTACTCCCATTAATTACTGCCACTAATACTAGAATTATTATAACTAATTGTTATTTTTTTAAATTAAATTACTCATGAAAAAAATTAGGTCTATTTCTAAGTCATTCTTTTTTCTTTTCTGTTTTAGTTGATGAAAAATTCTGTTTTAGATTAATGTTGCTTCTTTCTTTTTTTTAAACATTTTAATATTTATCTTACTTAATAAATAAATTTGCCATTTTCTGCACATAATGAATTGACTGGTCCCTTACTAGAATGTTCCCATACAGTTCAAGAAACAATTCCATTTTTTCTGAAAAAAAAAGAGTCACACAGGTAATAAACTAAAACAAACTGAACAAGCATAAACTATTTATATTGTAACAACTTAAGTTGCTATATATTTATAAAATTAAATTAAAAATGCATAAATAACAAAAATAATTTGTTTCTTAGTTAACTGAAGAAAAAAGAAAAAACAATTGATAAAATTGAAAATAAAATTAAATAAAACACTCAAAAGGATAATTTTCAGTAATCTGTTAAGTACCTGAAAAACTAAAAATGACAGTAATAAATGAAAACAGAATATTTATTTGTTACTATTGACCTTGAAGACCCATTCTAGCCTGCTGCTCCAGTGATAATGCCATAAAGAGAATATCTCTGGCATACAACTCCAGTGCAGTTTCCACAACATAAAACTAAAAAATAAAATACACTAGAATCAGTGTCAGCTAATGACTGTCAAAAATATAATGTAAATAAAGTAAGTTACTTTACTTTATTTTTTACTTTATATATTTTGATCATATTTTGAGTTCACTGCTTTTAAAACTGATTACTAATGTCAAAAATAGTAAAACTTAACAACATTTTCAAGAATTAAATTTGTGTATATTCAGAAGATATTTTAATAAAGGGAAA
>CM022673.1:12235787-12283287 GCA_012295275.1 Chrysomallon squamiferum | reverse complement strand
TATTATGATTATTTTGTTATTACTAATTTCCTCACACGATGTATCATGCTTCAACAGAACTGTAATCTGGGAAGGAAGCTATACAGACAGATGTCATTATTTTTATATTTTAGTTTCCAACTGTAATTTCTACCAGATGTATTGAGTGCGAGTTGTAAATGTTTGGAAACAAAGGATCTTCTTCTGTTCAAGATTTGGTCTGTACTAACCTCTTTTTTCAAGAACACTCGTTTTTGATTATTTTCATTGCTGAAATTGAAGCTACGGTATTTATCGTAGAATCACGTACACCCAGATATTTAATAGAGCTGCTATAAACAGATGTACATTTTTTATATTACATACGTATAAAAAAAGAAGAAACAAGGAGAAAAAAAAAAAAGAAGAAGAATATGAAGTAAAAAAAAAAAAAAAAAATAGACCTAAACGAAGAAATAAAAATAGAAACGAAACTATTAAAACTATTTTGAAAAAAGCAATAATAATAATAAGAAGAAGAGGATGGAGAAGAAGATGAAGAAGAAGAAGAAGATAAACAATAACAGCAACATCAATAATAATAATAATAGTGATGAGGATGATGATGATAAAACAACATCAACAACAAGTACTGCAATATTGTTATAGAGTTACAGTTGTTGCTGTTGTCGTCGTAAAAGAAGACGTAATAGTAGCAATAATAATAATAATAACCTCAAAAACAAGTCTAAAAAAAAGTCTAATAGTAAATTAAAGTACTTCACACACTTGCAAACATGCACGCCCACGCACATTGTTATAACATTATTTCATTTTTTTTCTGTCGATCTGATATACACGCAGCGACGTCATGGGAGTTGGTAATAAATTATGTTTTTGAAAAAAATCTGAGCCTGTAATGAGAATAATGAAGATGTGATTACTGGTTAAGATATACCAGGGGAAAAGTGAAGTGGGCTGGAGGTGGGCTGAGATACTGTAGGTAGAGAGAGAGAGAGAGAGAGAGAGAGAGAGAGAGAGAGAGAGAGAGAGAGAGAGAGAGAGAGAGAGAGAGAGAGAGAGAGAGAGAGAGAGAGAATGAGACTGCAAACATGAACATTCACACTTAAGGCGCACGGTTGCGTAACCCACGTGTTTCAGAGCAGATTATCTGCAGTGGGAGGTTATTGCCTTACAGAACTCATAGCCTGTCTGCTAATACAGTTGCCAATACACAAACACGGTTTTATCATCTTCACCGAAAGCCGTGCACACATTCTATCTTATCTGCAAGGCTGTCGGTTCTAAACAAGACTCAGACTTCTATTCACAAGATACATTCCATCTGCTGAACTAAAAATTCTCCGATTATTTTCGAGTAGTTATTTTTAATGCTTAAAAAGGCAAGTTCGTCTGTAATAGTTCTATTTTTTGTTTTTTCATCTCTAGCTTATTGCAGAGGATTAATATGTATTATTATTATGCGATGACTGTACTGCTGCTTGTTACATAGATCTGGAGAGAATTCAAAGATACTCAGCATTCCTGTGGTGGTAGATCATCGACGTAGATTGTTCGCTAGTGACGGACATTGCCGAGCTAGCATAATATTATTCGAAACAAGTGCGGGATCGTCCGAGGATACGTGTCGGATATTCCTCATATCAAACAGGTATGCATATTTGATGTATTTCTTAAATCAGAATGATATATTAATTTTTTTTGTATATATTTGTTTTAATTTATTATTTTTTTGCGTGTGTGATATTCTGTTTAGTTTTTGTACAATTACACCGAGCGAGAAAACAGGAAATTCCCATAGCAACGGCAGAGTGGTAATGCAACGGTTTTAGAAAATCAATTACTTGATGTTATTGGAGTATGTCTCGTTGATTGCAGTGTCTGTGAGTTGTGTGACTCTGGGGCGCCACGTGTCGTGTTCCTGAGCCGAGCTGTCTCTTTGTCGTCTGCTTTCTATGCAACGACGTTCTGAATTTGAAATAGAAAAAAAGAATAAAAAAAGCCCATTTTATTTCTTATTTATTTATTTATTTATTTTTTTTTTATTTTATTTATTTTTTATTATTATTATTATTATTATTATTATTATTATTATTTATTTTTTTATTATTATTATTATTATTATTTTTATTGGTAAATGGTGTTTCGTTTGGAAAATATTTTGCTTACTTATATCTGAATTTATTGGTTCGCCATTTGTAGTTATGTGTACGTGACAGATTTACAGACATACCCTCGTACATACACAGTAAGTGAGAGTAAGAGTGTTAAAGTGAATGGGTGACTGTGTGTGAATGAGAGAGTGTATCAATAAAGGAGAATGAGTTTATTTGTATTTTGTGTTACATAAAAAATTTATTTATTTTTTATTCTTTCTATCTTATTAATTTATTACTTTTATTATTATTATTTTTAAAAAAATTTATTTATTTATTTATTTATTTATTTTTATTTATTTTATTATTATTTATTACTATTATTTTTTGTATTTTATTTTGTATTTTATTTTATTTTTATTTATTTTTTTGGCATTTCACTTGCATTTGTTTTCTTTCACGTTTTTTTTTTTTTTTTTTTTTTTCTTACTCGGAATGGAATTTACTTATTAAAAGACAAAAAATCGTTACTTTTTGAAAGGTAATTTCGGGAAAATAAAAAAAAAAAATGTAGTAAACATTAACCTATGACAAGCTTTGATTTATCGCCCCTTATAAACTCTTTGATACATATCTGCAAGTGGTGTTCAGAGTTTCGGACAATCTTGAGTGGTAAATTGCTGCATAGTTAAAAACAAACTGTATTTCTTGCTACCAGAGACACAACAGTATCATTAAACCAACGCGATACTTGCTAACTTTCGTGAAACTACTTTTTATATGGCTCATATATTTTTATCTCTATTACATTTCCTTTCAAACCGGTATTAACAGGATCGTCTATTAAAGTGCACCGTTTATCGTCTGCACTGGTTTTAAGAGATGTGGCTCCTCTGTATTAGATAATGGAGGAAAAACAACAAACAAGTGCAAACAAAATTAGAATTAAAAATAAATAAATAAGAAGATTAGTGAACGGGAAGATAAATAATAAACAAATGCTTACCAAAATTAGAATAGAAGATACAGAAGAAAAACAAGTGCAGAGAATATAAAATTATTTTGATTAATCAAACAGTTACTGAATGTTCAAGCATATTGTAATGGTTCAAAGCCTCAGTTGTCTGCCCATGTTGAGTTGGCGAATGAAAGTAAAAACGATAATATCATATTTCACTGGTAGAGCACTACTGAGACACGAACTCGACAGCTGCGCGTTTTAAAGTCTAACCAGAGAAGGCCTGCAATATAAATGCTGTGTTTATGATAAATCTGAGATCGGTAAAAACTTAAATTACCTAATTTCTCAAATTTTAAAAAATGTTCCAAATAACATTAATTATTTTGACTGAAGGAAAAACTAAATAAGGCCTATAATATTTTAAAAATGAATACAAGACGTTTTCTATCTGAAATATGTGCTATCTTTTCCACTCTAACCTTTACTGATAATCTGCTACGCTCTGTATCTTTCACTTCTGCTCAGTGGGAGACTGTATTTATAACGATCTTAGGTTTGATCGTAAATATAGTATGGGCTGTGAGTTTCCACATAAATTTTTTGTTCGAAATTAATGCACGAGAAGTAAGTTTGATGCATAATAACTGCTATTTAATCGTTGTTTTTTTTTTTTTTTTTGTGCACAGTTAGTGATAAAAATAATTCGCACGTACACACATATATAAACTCGTTGGCTTAGACACAATCCATGCCCTGTTAAATTATTAATATATAATGGTTATCAAGTTTAAAATAATTACAAGAAGCTATAATTGACTGTTAAATAGCAGATATTCACGGAGGTTGTAATATAATTACCAAACACACACACACACACACACACACACACACACACATATAACACACACTCTAACGTCAGATATAAACACAAACGCACACATAACATTTTCTCTCATCTCCTTTTTTTTCACTCCGTCCTTCTCCCCCTCGCTGTTTTCCTCCACACGTTTATCTTTCCGATTCCTAATTATGCAGTAACATTCCACAAGACGACTAGTAAACAAATTCATTTGTTTTGAACCACGTGCATATTCCCTCTGAGTCTAGAAAATCAATGTAGTGCCTTTGCTTTTTCTCGGAATGACATTTCCTCATTGTTCGGTTTGGCGTGCTGCCTGAAACGGGAAATTAGCAGGATTGCTCTAAAGCCTCGAAAAGTTGACTACTTACTGGTCGGCTAGTTTGCATTTTGTTTTCATTACTGGCTGCTAGTTTTGTTGCGATGAAGCCGATCTTCACATAAGCACAAATTAGCTTTGTGTCAGTCATTACGAGCTGCTGGGTTCATTCGCACGCGCACAGATCCGGTCATAAATTCTTTCGTTGCGATTTTGATTTTCAAATTTGTTATCTTCCTTTTTCTCTTAGATTTTGGTTTTTTTTTTTTGTTCTCTCTCTCTCTCTCTCTCTCTCTCTCTCTCTCTCTCTCTCTCTCTCTCTCTCTCTCTCTCGTTTTATTTATTCATTTATTTAACTTTGTATTATTTAATTTAAATTTGTCCAGATTTGGTAAGTTGTTTTTTTGATTTTACGGTTTCAGTGTTTTAAATTTTAAAAATAATTTTCCTGGTTTTTTATATATATATATATACTTGTACTGCGTGTGTGTTTTCACATATTTTGTGTTGTTTTGTTTATTCAGTAATAATAATAACAACAACAACAACAACACCATTTAAAAAGTTTTGACACCAAGTAAATTAGCATTAATATTAAATACGTAATTATTTCTTCATTAAGTAAATACGCATAACATTGCATGATAAACT
The DNA here is from genome assembly GCA_012295275.1 of Chrysomallon squamiferum. NCBI lineage: Eukaryota > Metazoa > Mollusca > Gastropoda > Neomphalida > Peltospiridae > Chrysomallon > Chrysomallon squamiferum. The sequence continues at coordinate 12,278,422 of CM022673.1, read as the reverse complement.
TTTTAATGTATAATCTTGAAGAACAGATAACCAACCATATAAAATTTGGTTTACTATAATTATATAGCAAAATAGTAGCGACCCCACCTTTTACCATTCTCATATGTATGACAGTATATTACAGATTAAAAGTGTATTGAGTACAGCAGTAAAAAAAAAAAAAAAAAATTGAATTCCTGCTGTCATTTTCAAAGCAAAGAAATAAAATGTCGAATTTCTTTTGAGCGATGATCTTAACGTAACAGAATGCGACCTTTTTGGCCCTGTAGATTTGCCAGTCCAAATAACGAGCAACAGTTACCCGAGAAGAACCGCAAAAAGCCGATTACACCGGTTGTAGGAAAATTCTTGATATTAGAGGGTTCTAGATGTTACCAGCGCCCACACACGTGCACGCCGACATTCCTTTTAGGCTAAAAGAATTTCCAGTGCGCCACAAATAGATAGTTGAACTAGCCAGCTGATATTTTGGATAACTTATAAAGTATATCTTTTTTAAAAATATATTTTTTATCCAAAAACGAGTTCAAGATTTTTTATTTATTTAATTTTTTTTTTTTCCTTTTTGGTTTATTTATTTTATTTTTTTTTTATTTTTTTTTATTTTTAGATTTATTATTTTTTACTTTTTGGTTTATTTTAAATTTTTATTTTTATTTTTAGATATTTTATTTTTTACTTTTTGGTTTATTGTTCTTTTCAAAGTTAAGAATTTAAGAAATGACTGAGATGATAATAAATTTAAAAAAAAAAAAAAAAAAGAGGAATGAACCATAGTCTCATTTTATTTTAATGAAAAAAAAAAAAAAAAAAAAAAAACAAAAAAAAAAAGCGTATACAAAAAACAAAAAAGAAACTGTTTCCTTAAAATGAATGAGGAAAAAATATATTTGTCATCCTTATCAAATTTCCACAATCTAAACTCTCCACAAATGAAATATAAAGGCTTAAACAGATATATATATATATATATATAATATATATATATATATATATATATATATACGAGAGCTATCTAGATATATGCACATGTATCTGTCGAACATTTTGCTACTAGTTATGCAATTAGATCTTGTAGCAAGTAAATGAATTGTTTCCACATACAACACGTCTGCACTTTAATATACAGTTTCCCTTCCTATCAAATGTGGTTCACTGTATCTTTACCAATCCGAAGATTTTTAAGAAACTCGGGTGTGTATTTTCCAGACATGAGGAATGGGGAATAAATTTCAGCTTGATGGTAACTACACCTTTTAAAATAAAATGTTTTCAGTTATGGACAACAACAACAACAACCCAACGACAACACAACAACAACAACAACAATAATAATAAATCGTTTAAAAAAAAAAAAAAAAAAAAAAACATCTGGAACCGCCCTTGCTTTCTAACACGATTTAAAAACATCAGTTTGTGTTCTCCAGTTTGTGTAATTTATGTAAAATCGCGAAGATACGATTCGCCACATTGTAGAAATCTGCTTGAACGTGTAAGCCGAACGTGCAGTGAACAACGCACCTGTCTCCGATTTGTTTAGATGTACGTTTTCTCTTACATGCAGATTAATTATTTTAACAGAAGATGGATGGTGGTTTGTAGCGAAGGCGGAATTTAAAAAGAGAAAAAGAAACTCGAGTGGGAGGATGATGATTACGAAAAATAATATTTTTGTTATTCGTTCTGTGAGAGTGTTACTGATTGTTTCTTCTTCTTCTTCTTCTTCTTCTTCTTCTTCTTATTATTATTATTATTATTATTATTATTATTATTATTGTCGTTGATATTATTTATAGCTTGCATTGTTCAACTGCATTCAAATAACACAAAATGAAACATCGTGTGTATACTGCCAGATAAATTATTTCATTGATATTATTAACCTCTGTTAATAATAACATTCACCAAGAAATCTTTACAGATGACATGTATACAAGTTCGTATAGATGAATGTATATATTTTTTCTTTTTTTTTTTGGTAATATTAGTTGTAATGAAATGTAAAAATAAAACCCTTGAAAGATTAACAATATGGCATCTCTACAGTTATTTATTTTGTCGCTCGCAGGCAACCTTGAAACTGTAAGAGCTCGTATTTCGAAGCTTCTCGGGTAGCAGTCTCTACAACAGACTTACGTCTCGATCTGCAACAGCATTGATCTTTTTTTTGTTTTTGTTTTGTTCTATTACTGCGGAGATGTCATGATGTTCCGTCAGCCGAAGATTTATCAGTTTAAAAAGTGTAACGACATTGATAGGTGAAGAAATAGGTGCTTTTTTTTTTTTTAAATATCTTAATATTTTTAAATTTATTAATTTGAAGAGAGAGAGGAAGGAAAGGAGAGAAAGAGGGGGATAAGGACCCACAACTGCTTTACATAATAATAATAATAATAATAATAATAATAATAATAATGGCAATAATAATAATATTAATAACAATATAATAATAATAATAATAATAATAATAATAATAATAATAATAATAATAATAATAATAATAATAATAATAATAATAATAATAATAATAATAATAATAATAATAATAATAATAATAATAATAATAATAATAAATGCCCATCCTCTGGACCCACCTCTGACGCGATCTCACTTTCACGTGTAAGTGGTTCTATCGCTAATGGCCCGTGAGGTTTCAGTGTCCTACAGTGATTTACAGTTAATTGCGGGGTGTTCAGGTAATGCATCGCAATTACCTTGGAGTTGTCTGTTTGGATTACCACCGCCAGACGGCGCAGTAATTGAAAATGGCGATGAAGGCAGTTCGTTTGGGCTCGGTAATCAGGTTTTGAGGTTCAGCCAGAAGTAAAATCAACACAGTCAAACATCAGACGGAATGGGATTTAAATGTTACTGATTGAATTTTAAACTGTTTGGGAGAAATTTAGTTTGAGAATGTGCAGCCTGCTGATTTCTAAAATTTCAATTCATTTTTTTTTTTTTCTTTTTTTTTTTTTTTTAAACCTACTGGTGATGATTCATTTCTCTCTCTCTCTCTCTCTCTCTCTCTCTCTCTCTCTCTCTCTCTCTCTCTCTCTCTCTCTCTCTCTCTCTCTCGTTGTCTCTGTTTCTGTCTGTCGTTTTCTTTCTCTCTGTGTGTCTCTTTCTCTTTTACATAAGCACAGGTGCGCGAGAGAGCGCATACATGCATATACATACCATCTGTTAAGTGTTCTCTAGCACTGAAGAAAATGTCTTGACTTAATAATGCGTACAAGTATGTTGCTATTTAAACGTCATAATGCGACAATTAATGACGTCATATATTTATCTGGATGAAGCGAAATAGATGTATCGAAATAGAGATGCCTTTCGAAATGTAAATAAATAGAAATTTGTTCATTCGGTTTAAAATTATATACATGATTTTATACTGCGCATTAGTTTTAAATAATTTGAAATAATTTAATTAAATTCTGACTCAATATTTTTTCAGTATTATTTCTTTATAATACTATGTATAATTTCTGTCTAATACCCCATTTTCACCCATCGATATGGATACTACCCTTGTTAACACAGTAATATTGGTATCATATTACAGAAAAAAAAAAAAAAAAAAAAGTGTAGTGTCTTTAATCAATACTGGAAGAAATTGTGGTTTTACCACAATCGACTCTGGCTTCTGGTGGACAAACCTAATTGGTTTGTTAATGCTCTTCATTTTCTTTAACCGTTTTATTTATAACGACGTAATACTGAGTTTATGTCATTAACTGTTGGATATCAAACATTTGCTATGTATGTATGTGTGTGTGTATGTATGTATGTATGTATGTATGTATAATGTGTGTATATGTGTGTGTGTGTGTGTGTGTGTGTGTATATATATATATATAACCTTTTTTTTGTACATTTGTTAAGGGATCTTCTATATTTATCTTTGAGCAATGTGGTTGGAACAGGAAAAGTTTAATAAATGTATTGACGAATATTTGTCATGCGATACACCATATATGTTTGTATTTCTTTTAAGTTTTTTTTTTTTTTTTTTTTAAAGAATAGTACTCTGTTGAAATGTTTATTGAATATTTTCAACACCTCTTTCTCTCTGTTTTCTTTCTTTTCATGCTATTGACAGACATAATAACCTGTAGCAGTAAGTATAAACATCACGTTTTCTATCTGGACACTGTTTGACTTTCCTAACGTGATGTTGAATTAACGAATATTCGCTTAACGACAACACGTTTTAATGCGAACGATCATAGGAATGAATAGTTTGTTTGATGAAAAAAAAAAAAAAAAATAATAATAAAAAAAACACACTTTAACGGTCATGTAAAGGGGTAAGCATACTGTGTTTGGGTTTTTTAATTATTATTATTATATTTGTTTGTTTTATTATTATTATTTTTTTTGTTGTTGTTGCAGTTGATCATGATGATGATAATGATGATCATGTTGTTTATCTTGCTTCTGTTTATTTGTTTGGTATTTATTATTGTATTATTATCATTATTTTATTATTTTATTATTTTTTTATTATTATTATTATTATTATTATTATTATTATTATTATTATTATTATTATTATTATTATTATTATCATTATCATTATTATTATTATTATTATTATCATTATTATTATTATTATTATTATTATTATTATTCATTATTCATTATTCATTATTGTTATTATTATTTTTTTAATATTTTGTCTTGATGATTTTATTATTCCTTTTTTTTTTTTTTTCTTTCTTTTTCTTTTTTTAAGAATTTTTTTTAGCCTCTCTTTTTTTCTATCGACAGGAAAGCGAACAGCAAAACTTTTGATTATCCGGGTTCTTGAGCTCTATCTGTTATCTAAAACTAAACATTATAAATCTATCATCATTCACGAATGGCGTAAATATTTTTTATCTACTTGATTGTACAAGTCTAAACACGTCAGTAATTGGCAGATAAAACAAAATATTCAAAAACAGCGAGGAAGATAATTCATCTTTTTTAACCAAAATTACAAATGGCATGCTGAAGTATGTTTTTGTTTGTTTGTTACTGGCTAATGCAGTTATTTTGCCAACGCGTCCCAATCTGCCAGTGTTTCGTATATTTAGAACAACATTCCTGCTTTCGTTCTGTAAATGTTTTTTTTTTTTCCTTGTCGTTTGGTTGTGCTTGTTATAACAGATAAAGTAGTGATCCGATTTGCTTTCAGGATTTGTGAAATTTGTCATTTTGTGTATTAATTAAAACTGTAAATATATTTAATATTACACCTAATAATCGATGTAACCATGAACAGAGATGATGTTATGTATTCTATTTATTCATGTTTTTGTCAAACTGTTCTGGCTGTTTAAATAATATGTCTGGAGGATGTTTGTTGTATGCCAGTAATTTCTGCCATGTCAGATTTTTGAGTGTGTGTGTATCTGTGTCTGTCTGTCTGTGTGTGTGTGTGTGTGATTGTGTGTGTGATTCTTTTCATATGAGATTATCAAACGTCTTGCATACACAATACAAAAGACCTTCATTTTAGCACTGTCGAAATGACTAAACCGTTTTTATTTTTCTAATTAGATCACAAATCGATGTTATTAACGATGTTTCTGATAACAGAAAGTTAGTGTGGCCGCCCTGCATGTGAACAATATCCTTATTATCCTCATTATCAGCCTTATTACCATCATCATTATCATCATTTCGTATCATTATCATCGTTAGGTCTTTGAATTAATCGTCAATAAACTCTGATGCTGCTTTCCACAAAAAAAAAAACTTAAACGTTTTATTAACAGAGTCGAAGCACACAAGAAACCCGGTTAGCCGCCGCTACTGCGTTTTTGGAATATCGTAAAATGTCAGAACGTAATGCAGTGTTAGTCGTTTAGGAGATGCTCTTCTGTCACTGATGTCATACGTAGTAACAGACACACACACCGTCTGGAACGTTCCATCGTGAACAACGCGTGGAGTACGGCCAAGAACACTTGCAGAACATTCCCCAGCAGCGGAACGGAATGAGCATGCACCGGTATGTATGTATGTGTGTACACTCGATATCAAATGTGTTTGTAAGTAAACCACCACTACGCATACTCCAGGTATCGATAATTTCCGATGCGTTTTTCAAAACAACATATGTGACGTATTCCTCTGGTCTCCGGTGAGTTCTGTTTCTCCGATGCTAGATAAATTTGTGTGCAGATGTTTTATATTGTAGATATAGAACAGGTTTCTTTGTTTATTGTTGCTATTGCTGTTTTGTTGTTTTTGTTGTGTTCATTATAATTAATGTTTGTTGTTATTACAGGTACTGTTGTTAGTATTGTTTTTGTCTTTATTATTATTGGTGTTGTTGTTATTATTATTGCTACTGTTCTTATTGTTGTTGTTGTTGTTGTTGTTGTTGTTATTTCTGCTTTTTGCTTTGTTTTTAACTGTGTGTTTGTTGTTGTTTATTGTTCAGTTCTCGGTAGATTCTAAACTTGTGTCCATATAACACTTATATCTTGGAGGCTGGTATTTTAAGATAATTTAATAAACCTCTGGGGTTTATTATTTACGTTATCTGCTATGGGTAATTTACAGTCTGATTTCTGTAACTATTTATGAGACTTATTTATCTTCATTATGCAGAAACCTTGGAAAACTCGTGTAGGCAGGATAAACCATTTAATTAGAATAATTTCCTTTCTGATGTTTCTTGTTGTTTAATCGTATTTGTCCCTCCAAACCTTTCTCTATCTCTCTCTGAGTGTCTGTCTGTGTCTGTCTGTCTGTCTGTATCTCTCTCTCTCTCTTTCTCTCTCTCTCTCTCTCTCTCTCTCTCTCTCTCTCTCTCTCTCTCTCTCTCTCTCTCTCTCTCTCTCTCTCTCGTAAATGTTCAGTTTTATGATCATAAATGACTTGTACATCATTATCTAACTGAAATATTATACAGACTACTCGTAATTTTTTTTTTAAATGTATCTTACTAATGCGCAGACACGAACACAAATAGCATACATCATGTTCATTTCGCATTAACGAGAAACACTTCACTGTTCGGTTAATTTAATTATTCCCTTAAAATGTCTTGACCCTATTACTTGTCACATAACCTTTTATCTAAGCATGATCAGAATAGAATCTTACTGAAAGTCAATGTTTTATTGCTCTGGAGTTTGAAGCATATCTGCGTGTATTAAAACTGTATCTTCTATTTGTGTTAGTATGTTAGAGAATATATGTTAGTGTGTTAGAGAATGTATGTTAGTGTGTTAGAGAATATGTATTAGTGTGTTAGAGAATATGTGTTAGTGTGTTAGAGAATATGTTAGCGTCTTAGAGAATGTTAGCATATTAAAGAATATATGTTAGTGTGTTAAAGAATATATGTTAGTGTGCTAAAGAATATATGTTAGTGTGCTAAAGAATATATGTTAGTGTGTTAGAGAATATGTTAGTGTTTTAGAGACTATATGTTAGTGTGTTAGAGAATATGTTAGTGTTTTAGAGACTATATGTTAGTGTGTTAGAGAATATGTTAGTGTTTTAGAGACTATGTGTTAGTGTGTTAGAGAATTTATTAAAGAAGCTAAGGATTATAATCATTCACCATTTATCTTTGATTAAAACCGGTTCTAAAATACAATCCCGCTAACTCGCGAGTGTTATATCTTACTTCATAAACCTTTTATTACTTTTGCTATATACCCTGTATACAAGTGTCACTGTACACAACAGTTATCATACAAATAATAATCTGTAGTTCATATATAATGATTATTCCCCTCTGGTGAACGAAACGCGAATGCCAGACATCAATATTTCACAGTAATGGTGGACGAAGACACTACTGACCTTGGGTTCCGCAGTCTTCATTTTCTCTCTGTTGGACCGTTGCCAGATTTTGGCCATAAATCTGAGTCCATTGTAATACGTTCACAAGCAGATCCAATCAGTATTCGATGCATTATAAGAACGAAGAATGCGAAGGAACTACTAACCGATTGAGTGTCAGAATGTTTTTTTTTGTGTTTTTTTTTAAATGTTTATTTTTATGGATGAACAAAATGGTTGTGTGTTTGTATAAGGTATAACAGGAAGCAGGATCGAAGCCTCGTCGTGCGATGTTTTGTCCTAACAGATATAACTGATAAAAGAAAGGCCGTGATGTGTGTTTTCCTGTCTGTCTGTTTTTTGATATTATTATAAAGTCAAATGTGTGTATATACACATAGATACATACATACAAACACACACACACACACACACACACAAACATTTGCTCATTTACAAATACATACATACATATGCGCACACATACATACACAAACATACTTCCATATATATTTTTATATTATACTTACATACCGGCATATACTGCATAGACAGATGAATGCATTTATGTACATATTTGCGTACACATAAACTTAGAGACAACTAATTTTTGGAATCTTCCATATTATTTCCACCTAAGACGTTATCAGTACAAACCATTTCCTCATATCATTGACAGTCCAGATTCGGTTATCAGCTGAGTACAAGAAAACATTAGCATGTTGTTGTTAACTTAAACAGTGACAGACAAGTAAAACAATCAAAGCACACAATGATCTGCCTGCTCCATTCTGAGCATTATAACGGTGACCTTTCTGCAGAACCACGCCCGAAACCATCTCGGTATGTTGTGGGATTCGACAGTGAAGGTTGTGTAAACTTTTATCTGCTGGGATAACCAGCGAGTACAAGCACAGTGTGTTACTGTGGTTCTTTGCATTGTGTGTCTCAATTCCTCGAAAACACGATACAGGAGTGCGTATGTTCTGAGGTAAGTGGCGAGCTGACATAAACGAGTATGTGTGTGTGTGTGTGTGTGTGTGTGTGTGTGTGTGTGAGTGTTATGTGGTGTATTCGTAGGTATGTTTATGGAAAATACACAAACATGCGAATCATTTTACATGTGTATTATGTATGTATGTATGCACTGGAATATGTTTGTGCACGTGAAACAATATATATATATATATATATATATATAATGTATTTGTGTAAAGGCATGTGTAAACCAATGTTTGTCAAACGTATGTAAGTATTTACTTATAAAAACGTGTGCTGGTGTGCAAATAAGTATATATTTGTATATATGTGTGTGTGTGTGTGTGTGTGTATGAATATATGCATATAAATACATATAGCCTATATATATAATGTATGTATGTATGTATATGTATGCTTATATTGTGGATGTGTTTGTTTTTAAATATGTGTGTTATGGTATGTGAGCTATGCATGCATGTATATATAAAACTATGTCTGTCACATACATAAAATACCCACTTATAAACGTATATAAATACTCCAGACAAATACAGGTCACTGTGTTTCTCTTCTTTTTCACTCATTGTCTGAAAGTGACACATTCTGAAAAATAGGGCAATTAAATGAGTCAGCTTTAAGGTAAGTGGGAAGTGGTATGCATAGTGTCATATAATCATAGCAAATAGTACGCAGATGTACACACACACACACACACACACACACACACACACACACAAATACAGGTACATGTTACGAACGACTGCAACCGACAGCGTACTAACAGAAATTTCAGTCGTTTCACTAACAATGGTAAAACGATATGGCCGGTGAACTATAGACATACGCTATATTTTACACTCTCGATGAAAGTTCGCTGTGTGCCGATTGTGTGTGAAATTTGCTAGTCTAGGGCATTATGCCCCTTCCAGAAGCGAACTCCCATAAGTTTTAATACTGACTCATTGCTTAACTTACTCTATTTTTACGTGATAGATGTTTGAAAAGTCATGTGTTAATGTCGACATGGGTTTTTATATGTATGTATTTTAGTATTATTATATGTATGTATGAGTTTGTGTATGTAATGTGTGTGTGCTTTTTAACTGTGTATATGTTTTTAAGTTAGTGTGTATGTGTGTGTGTATATATATATATATATATATATATATATGTATATGTATGAGTTCTTACGTATGTGTGTGTGTCTGTGTCTGAGAGTGAGACAGATTGACTGGCTGACTCAGATTATGTGCGTGTCTGTTTCTTTATGTCAAAATCGATCTCATTGATTAGGAGTGACAGGTTAGGTCGAGCTGACACGAATACGTGAAATATAAAATTATTATTTAGAAATTCTTTCAGACTCCGTCCAGCTATTCTCATAATAAACCAATCACACTGTCAAGTTATTGATAAATATTTTATTTAGCATTTCCATCATATATATATATATATATATATCTGTGTGTGTGTATGTCTTTCTGTCTTTCACTGTCTGTGTGTGACTTTATCTCTCTGATACACATACGCACACATACACACGCACACACCTGTATGCCGAATAGAACTGACAAAAGGAAACTGACACACCAATAAGCATTGATCGTCTGACCTCTAGGCTCCAGGCCGCTTCTGTGACTCTGCAGTGTCTGCGTGGGTGTAAGAGGTTAATTGATTTCTCTGACAAAGTCTGGGCAATCTGCTGTTTTAAGTCAATGGCTGTGGTAACAGAAACCTCAGGTTAATGAAACAGTTCAGAACAATTTCCAGTTTGTGATGTTTTCGTTGGGTTTACAATGGCAAATATTGACTTGTACATGTGATACCCTGACCAAATTTTCTATTTATCTTTTCAAAATGATCAAGTTCCCTTGTATATTACAGTGAATTGCTTTTATTTCACATTACAAATAATATATGCATTTTCTGAAAAAAAAGGATCCCTCTGTTTGATCCGAATTATAACTTTAACAACTTTAACTTTAAACGAATATGAAAAATAAATAGTACACAAAATAAAATTTCCATGTTTAACGATATCCTGCATTTTTTAGCAAAATAGTGTGTGTGTGTGTGTGTGTGTGTGTGTGTGTGTGTGTGTGTCTGCAAGATATTGTTAAACACAGAAATTTTATTTTGTAAATATATGTGAGTGGCTATATATGTATGTAGTGTATACTTTTTATTATTCTTTTCGTGATTTTGGCTTGTTAAAGTATATAATTTAGTTCAAAGAAGCGTCCTTTTTTCAGTAAATGTCAAACACAAGTATTGTACTTCATCTATCAAGAAACATAGTCACGTACAGGAATACTTGACCATTCTTCTGTTTATCATTTCATCAATTTGCACAAACGTGCTTCTTCTCTAAAATATTAAAACTAATTCACAGCAGTAATAACATGACATGACTACAGCACACAAAACTGATTAAAAATGACTCAACAAGGGATGGATTTTGGCATGATGGGCATTTCGAGCTAAGATGCTCTGTAAAATGAAACAAAGATGTATGGCAGACGTACTCGGCCCCTGTAAATTTTTATGTATTTTTTAGACTGTCTGAATGCGACTCTGAGCATCGCAGATGCACACATATATATTCCAGAGGCATTTTACTGCGAGCACGCTGCATTTAACAAATGGACAGATTTGTCAGAAATTTCGCGCTAGATTAGAAACGAAGTGTTAAAGAATCCATTTCCCCGGAATAACCCCAAGTCTGCTGAAGCAAATTCCGCACAAAAAGAAACTGATCCATAAATAATTCAGCACATGTACTCACTGATGAGAATCCACAATCGATTAGCTGTAAATATTTGTATGTGCATCCATCACCCACGTTAGAGCATCACCCTATAACGACGACGTTTCTCATTTATCACATTTCCATTGTGGGGCGAGACACTGGGATATTACATTCCTTATTTCACTTTCTGTGGGATTAAAATTCTGGAATAACAGACGAGAGAGAGAGAGTGCGTTTTTCGGGTATTGGACTTGTTGTATATAAATTTTCAACAACGATTCCCAATGGATGATATTGATACAGAACACAAATATTGTTCAGATCCAGAAACGTCGAAATCCTGATCTTCTTTTGGATGTTGAAAAGGCTCTTTCTAATAACTGTTGACAGAGAATAAGCTTGAGAACTGAAGTTGCTATCACACTCGTAGTTTGTACGAGGCCCTTAAAAATATATTTCGTCTTTTTCGTGTGGATTAAAAACGTTTTATAACCACGGAGAACACATATTAACTGTTATATTTTAAATGTTTTTGTGTTAATATATATAAAAAGAAAAATAATAAAAAGCAAAGAAGAAGAAAAAACTAAGAGTTACTTATACAAAATGTGTTGACTGGTAGAAAAACATACTATTGTCCCTTGGCGAGCTTTCATTTCCGGTTCTGCGCAGTGTCCTTGAATGTGTGTGTGTATATATAACCATGGGTCAAGCTGTACGTGATTCTATCTGGTACGTACGTTATTTGATTATGAATGTAATTTTAGCATCGACGGCTGTGATGTTATTAGAAAAGCGTATGGTGCACATGTGTTTTGTGTTCTGTTGCAGATTGTTATTTTAATCTGCAGTGCACGACTAAAACGGTAGAAACTCGAGAAGTCGTAGAGTTGTAAAGTCAAAGCAATTAAACGTACGACGTGGAGTATGCCGGAATTAAATGCACTGAGGGAAAGATGGGAAAATAACTTTGTGTGTTTGGGTGTGAGTGCATGCCTCCGTATGTATTTGTGTGTGAATATGTACAATACACATACACACACACACGAGCATATCTATATATCTATCTACCCATCAATCTGTTTATGTCATACACATCTATCTATCTATCTATCTATCTATCTATCATCATATCTAAACAAACTATATATATATATATAAATATTACTCACGTATATACACACTCATACACACATATACAGAGAAAAAGAGAGAGATATATATGTACTAGTACATAAAAATATATGGATGGACGGATGGATGGATTGGTGTAATACATTTATAAAATATTAGATTAAAAAAAATGGAACAAACGAAACTGAAACCAAGGAGCAGTGATAACCTGTTAACTCCGTATCTTTATGTTCATGCGGTCCGGAAAGATAACGAAACAAGCCTCAAAGAACCTGTAAAAGCAAAGAACATCTTAGAATTACGCACGAAACTTCGCGTAATCTCGCCTTCACGCTAGGCAACAGCCTCCACTTCGCACCACGACGCGCCATTAATGTATCCGAATACATTACGTCTCCGTGGTGTATGGATTTTCGGTTTAATGCTCAACGGTTCATCAAGTGGGTATCCAGATAAAAGAATCAGAATTTCAGATTCCAAACCCCACTGAAGCAATAACATGGAGCCATGTGCATAATATTAACCCAAACAATTACAGAGATAACGACAAAAACGCGTAAGAAATTCTTGTTTGTTTTGAAAAGACTGCGAATGGCCGTTAATGTACATCTTATTAGAAAAATAAAGATTAGACTTATTTTTCTCTATCAGATTTGTCCAGACAAATTAAAACGGTCAGATAGGAAACAAAATGAAGAGAGTAATTCTGTGAAAATTATCTTGAGACACTGATGTATATTACTAATAGGCAAGTCAATTTATTTCAGAAAATGTGCAGATAATCATTTATGAATAAACCACGGAACATTAATCCGCTATGTCGTTATCTAATGAGCATAAACGAGATCTAAAAGAGTAGCAGCTCTCGGTATAAAAAATCAAAATCTATTAACCTATTAAGATTGGATCCTTGTGTTAACGATAGCAGTAATAAGGAAATCGTTTACGTATTCAAGCACAGTAAGTGTATTGTTAAGTAAATATATTTCAAACAAGAGAGAGGGAAGTATGGAGAGATACAGATATAGACATAGACAAATACAGAGACTGTGTAATACAACGAGAGAGAGAGAGAGAGAGAGAGAGAGAGAGAGAGAGAGAGAGAGAGAGAGAGAGAGAGAGAGAGAGAGAGAGAGAGAGAGAGACAGACAGACAGACAGACAGACACCATAAATATAATTTGATATTTAATATTTTTGTTATACTGTCAGTATTCTAACTGTTGTTTCTTTATTTTCAGTTCAGTATATTTGGTTTCTTTTATATTTACTTATTTACTATATATTATTAGATGTCTTAGTAATCATAATATTTTTTGTTTCTTTCCAGGGATCTGTTGATAAGACCGAATCCACCATGGCCCGGTTTCGCTCTGAACTTCATATTCCAATCCAGCGAGATGAGATGAGCTTTCAGGATCGGCAGCTGAAGCTTTGGGGAGACATGGAATCCAAAATGGAACAGCGACGCAAAGCGTGGGAGCAGGAATTCGAGAGAATGCGACAGGACTTTTTCACTCTCAAACCAACGGAGAAAATGTCACAGCCGAGTCCGAGCAAGATACAAAATGTGAATTCCGTCTTCGAGACCGACAGTGAAGGTCGACCGAGGTTCAAGGTCAGGTTTGAAGTCAGCGAGTTCAAGCCTGACGAAATACAGGTCAAAGTTCAGGAGAGCAAAATTATGGTGAACGGAAAGCATGAGGAGAAAAATGATAATTACACGGTGTGTAGAGAATACAGCCGTCAGGTTGATATACCGAGTAACGTAGACGCTGAAAAACTTCAATGTCTTCTCAGCAAGGACGGAATTCTAACAATCGAGGGACCAGTGACAGAAAATATGATGGGTAAAGAAATATTTCTTCCAATAAAATCAACAGATTTGGGGTCGAAGCCTTTAGGAGTTGCCACAGCAGTGAAAAACCCCATAATAACCCTCCCCGATGGTAGTAAAAAACTGCAACTCCAAGTTGACGTCGGGGAATTTAATCCGGAAGAAATAGTCGTCAAGACAATGGAGAAAAAACTGATCGTGCACGCCGAACATGAAGAAAAAATGGCCAACAGAACGCTTCATAAGGAGTTTAATAAAGAATACGACTTGCCCGACAGTGTCGATCCGGGAAGTATCACAGCTTACATTGGAGAAGACAAGAAATTAACAATCGAGGCGCCCATAAAGCCGCCCGTAGAAAGAAAGAAAAGTTACACGGTAACACAAAGTCAAAACATCCGGAAAGTCTCGGTCACCAAAGACTCTTCTGTCACAATCACTGATGGTAACAATCGTCCAGTCGTGACGATCAGCGTACACCGGAAGTAGACTGTTTATTTTATTTTTTTTTATTAATTTGTTGTAGGAAAGAAAACCTGGTTTTCGCCATGGATGCTAATTTCGTAACGGGAGTATTATATTGTGCGCCAAAAGATGAAGCACGTTTTTGGTGGGATTTTGTTTAACTGTATTTTTAAATGTTATTTAACAGCTGCGTCATAAGGCAAAATGACACAAATACGTTTGACCAGAAATGATAAAAAAACCTCTGAAAACTGGGATGGTAATAAAATCAAAGATATAGTGGATAGTTCATCAGATTGCAGTAACATAACGTTCGTTATATTTTTTGTAATTAGGATATTTGCTTTCATCTGGAAAAGTATTTTAATGTATAAAATATCTCTTGTGACTGGCTTTTCAACATGCGTAATGGCTGAGATTACAGATTATGTGCTTCTTATTAAAGAATGTTCTGGAAATGATCTTTGAAACAAAAACATTAAAATGGATATTTCACATTTACGAATGCTTGAAGATACAGAAATGTTACTTGTGCGCCCTGCGATGTATCACTTTCCCTTCCACAATTTCTTATTGTGAATGCATTTTTTGTGTAAATGAAATTATCTTGATATTTTTAACTCTAGCCTTGTTAACACACCACGTCTGTACGAGCCACGTTGCGGAGAATAACGTTAGCTACCAGCTGAGTCTGTGTTTGTTTTGGAGACGTTCTCAGAGAATGTTGTTCTTGTATCACTGTATAGCTGGCATGCAGCGAGGATGCGACTCTCCCGTTGTTACCTTCGTATCTGCGAAACACCTGATCCCGGAAGTTTCCGTGTGTACATCCTTGCGCAATAACAAGCGTGTGTCCGTGTGCTTCTTACAGTAGGAAAATAACAGAAATATGCATTCATACATACAGACATTCATAACATACATACATACAGTATACACATACATACACACACACACATTAATACATATATAATACATACATTAATACACACATGCATGCTTGCAGCTATTAGTACATGCACACACACATACACACAGTATACAAGTATGTACACACATCTGAAATTCTTTCATCACAGGAAAACGACTGTTAGTTCTAAATGTTTTTTCCTTGTGATCTTCGAGTTTCCTTTTATGTTCCTGTTTTTTTTCTTCACGCTTAACTTTATCAATTTATTATTCGTAGGCAAAGTTGAAGTTACTGCAGGTAGTTGCAGTTGCCAAGAAAAATCAATTAATTTAAGCAGGAGAAAAAAAAAAAAAAAAAAAAAAAAAAAGAGGATGAAGACAAGAAAGAAATGATGAAAACATATTAGTAGTGGAAATGAACTTCAAGAACGGTTTTAAATCCTAATCTCTTCTCGAGGTTAATTTTCAAAAGTAAACGAAAATGAAGATTTAAACATTTTCAAAATACTGGCAGTTTCACTCACTCATTACGTTCTTATATAGCTATTTATAATACAGAGATCCTAGAAGTTATTTTCAATTTTAATCTTGGCAGCTGCCAACGTGGTTATTTCGGGTTCTTAAGCATCTTGTTAAAAGATAATGGCAGTTTTTTTATAAGCTCATGCACAAATACAAAACAGCATGTGGCTATTTTTGGTGTCGGCAAGACGCCGGAAGTGATGTAAAAGCTGATAGTGTAAATGTGGAGATGAAATTTATTCCGATATCGGCTAATTTTTATTTATCTTGTTCATTGATTCCTTTGTTATTCGTCGTATACGGCTATTTTGTATTTGACTGTGTTTTTGTCTTGAACATATGTGTTATCTGTTCATATATAATCATCTATTAATAATAATAATAATAACTGGTATAAAAGAATCGTTAATGTTACTGAATGTAGCAGTGATTCTCAATTGTTCCTTAGACGGATACAAATATGAGTAAATGATTGTTGTTTTTATTTATTTTCTATCTTTCTTTCCTTTTTTCGTTTATTTATTTATTTTTTCTTTTAATCTACATTTTCTTAAATATTGTAACGTATGATTTGATAATATGCTATGTCCTATAAATGATGTTTTTAATGACTTTATTTCTTTTAATATTTTATAGTTACAACAGTCTCTTTTCATTTAAACGGGTTCCTATAGCAACGATGAATTATGTTAACAATGGAGACTCGCTATTACGTCACGGTAGAAAATTTAGGAATTCTTTTTTTTGTGTGATTTTCGAATGTTTCATGGTCTGAACAATGTATTTTGAAACAATGGTATTGATTAAAATGATATTTATGATCATTATGAGAGTGATATCATTTAACGATAATACGATGAAGATGATAATGACAACAATAAATTCCATTACCAAGAATAATAATAGAAACAACCGTAATTTAAAACAACAGCAACAAAAAAGAAAAAAGAAAACAAACTAACAAAAAAAAAAAAAAAATACAACAGCAACGGTAACAGGTGTAGTAGCATCAACAACAACATCAACTGGTTAATTAAAAATACCAGATGAAACTTCAAACACTAGCAATTAAAACCGAAGATTGCATTCTAATGACAACAAAAAAGTTGTAAAATTTGTTGTAATAACGAGATAAAGACATTTTACATTATCAAATCAAATTTACTGTTACATTGTTTTTCTCATTTAGATTATATTAATATTATATTAATTATTGTTTCTGTACCCAAAACAAAGACGTTATCAACATTTTCGCCTCTGTAAACATGAATAAGTTCTGTTTAAAATAAAATTCATAGAATCCACATTACAAGGCTTTTTTTCTTTTTCTTTATACAGAAAGGTAATTTTAAGATGTTTTTGAACAAGAAGCGGGTACATTAAGTGGCCTTTGATAGTTGGCTGTTAAGAAAGTTTCGAGTATAATTATTATTTGTCTGTTTATATGTCGTTATCTTGTTGACATATCGCTAGCTGTTGATTTGTGTTGAAATTTAATTTATTCCCTGTTGTGTTAATAAAGTTAATGTTAGTTCATTTCAGCGTTTTATTGTTTTTTAATTACTACTACTACTACCACTACTAGAAGCAGTGGTAGTAGTAGTAACAGTATCGACATTGATATTATTATTATTATTATTATTATTATTATTATTATTATTATTATTATTATTATTATTATTGTCTTTTTAATACCATAAATTCTATTGGAAAATTATTTGAAAAGAAACAACAAAAAACCCCAGTAAAGAATAATATGAGAGAGAGAGAGAGAGAGAGAGAGAGAGAGAGAGAGAGAGAGAGAGAGAGAGAGAGAGAGAGAGAGAGAGAGAGAGAGAGAGAGAGAGAGAGAGAGAGAGAGAGAGAGAGAGAGAGAGAGAGAGAGAGAGAGAGAGAGAGAGAGAGAGAGAGAGAGAGACGATGAATCGACGAGACGAGCACGAATCAGGCAATTAAATATACACACATACAAGACATAATAAAACACACGTACAAATGTTATTATTCTTAAATATTCAAACCAAGATAGAGATACAAATAGAACAGCGTGAAGATGTGCATGCCCAGAGAGACACAGACAGAGATAAATGGATGTTTTGAGCGACAAGCCAGTCGTGTTTTCTCTGATAGAACCAGTGCAGAAATGTGGTTTCTTGTACGTCTAATCTAAACACAAGTGAACAACATGCAGTGTGTATTTTGATTCCACTGTGTCAGCATAAAGTCATCTCCGTACATTGTAACTCTGTCTTTCAAAACTGATTACACATGTATTTAAACATATATCTGCCTTTGCTAGGTGTTTGAGTATCTGTTTGGGATGTATATGTTGCGTTAATCTACAAGAATCGTACAAATTCACAAACACACCTACATATATACGCGCACGCACACACACACACACACACATATTTACTGTGTGTATGCATATATAAATATATGTGTACGTTATGTGTGTATGTATATATGTATGCACACAATGTATAATATATGCACACACCCACATATTTACTATGTGTATGTATATATAAATGTACATGTGTACGTTATATGTATGTATATATAAATGTACATGTGTACGTTATATGTGTATGTATATATGAATGCACACACACACACACACAATACGGTTCCGCCCGTAGCCTGTGGAGCACCTTGACGTGTATTTATATTTGTTTACTGATAACAGCTTACACAAGTTTACTCTCTCTTTCTTCGCAACAAGTACCTGAGTTAAGTGATTTTACTTTTCTGTTTGAAACTGAAATCGTCTCACAGGCTCCGGGCTGATTAAGTACGAGCAGCTGCTTCTGCGATATTTATTCCTTTGCGATTTCAGCAGTAGAGAAATGGGTGTAACTTAGGTTTTATCTTGTAACAGGAGCAAGGCTACGTTCAGATACCGAAGAGGTGCGAAGTTATGGAGAACGGTAAAGGCTCCGTTTTTAAAACCGAATTCAGTGAGGTCCGCAAGCCTAGAGCGACTCCCTTTAATTTTTATTTTTTTATTTATTGATTTATTTATCATTATCACCATCATCATCATTATAATCATATTATTATTATTATTATTATTATTATTATTATTATTATTATTATTATTATTATTATTATTTATCTATTTCCTTACGTTTGAATAACTGGTTTTCTTCTTCTTCTTTTTCTTCTATTTCTTTTTTTCTTCATCTTTAACGTTTATTCTAGACTTCGATAACGATCATTTGTTGTTGTTGTTTTTTCTGTGTTTTTTTGAAGTCGTACCTTCGTCTCTAAATATGGTAGTTGTAACAGAATAAGGCTGAGTAGAAGTAACAAATAAAATGATACTCTGACGGAGACTGAATATCTGTAGGGCAGTAAGTCATACCTTATCTGTTCTTATTTAAATCCTGAATAAAAACAGCGATGGAGGTAAAGATATTTAATGTGTGTGTGTGTGTGTGTGTGTGTGTGTGTGTGTGTGTGTGTGTGTGTGTGTGTATAAAGAGACAGAGGAGGGAGGGGGCACAGAGAGAGTCAGGTTGGTTATTAAAACTCGGTATATGATAAACTACTTACAAGATTTCGATTGGATATCCCTTTTTCACAGAGGTAATACATGAAATAATAATAATAACAAAAAATGTTTGTTTACATAACGATTACGATAACTTAGATGACGTCGTCAATTGATATAGTGTGACGTTGACAATAGTAATCATAATTAATATTTTGTGCAGTTTCTATGAACCTTTTTTTTTTTTTTTCGTTCCGACATTAAAACTGTAAGTAGATGTATGTATGTGATTGACGTATTACTTAAAACAGATTACACTCTATTATCAACTGAACTGTTTTTGCGGTATATTTATGACAGAAACGTAAACCTTAAATAAAAGGAAACTGTCATGTACATTTTAAGTTTAATTTTTATTTATTTATTTATATACTGATTTCTTTAGTTGTGTGTGTGTGTATACATACGCACAAACACACATATATATAATGTGTGTGTGCGAGTGGGTGTGTGCGACTGCACACTAACACTCATGTATATGTACATACAAATCGGAAGAACTGATCTAGAATTTAAAACGAAAAATAATCCCAAACGATAGTGTTAACATCCTTCAACATAAAATTAGCTTCATTTTTATAGCACCCAGATTTGATATCTTTACAAAATTACCTCCATTGCTTAGCTGAGAATTCTAACATTATCACATAGTTAACAAAACTGTGACTCGTAACGTCATACAGAATATCTTACCTAAATAGCGGTATGTCTGGGTTTTGTGTCTTGGTTAACAGGTAATTTTATTATTCATTCATTCATTTTTTCTTATGATTTTAAAATATGTATTTCATTTATTTTTTATTTTTTACCCCCTAAATATATTAATCACTGAATGGAAAGCATATTTCCAGTTTTGGAAATATTACGTTGTACGTAACTGTTTCATTTGGCACTTGAGTAATGTAAATATATTTAGGACATAAAGGGTTTGAAAGCACTGACGTGCACACGGAAACACAACCGCAAAACTACCATTTTATCTATATTCCCTTAGACTGGGTTAGAATATAATTATTTCTAACACATTCTTTTCCTTTTCAGTAAAATTAAAAGCTATTAAATACAAATTCATAAAATTAAAAATTCTTACGTGTTTGAAGCAAAATGAAGAAAAATTATTTACCATGAACAATTTACACTGAATGTTCGTTTTCGTTTTCGATTCGAAAAAAATCTATGATGTGAGACCAAGGTCAAATGACTTACAGACATAGAGTATTCTCCCGTGTTGTGTTATCACTATGACCCTGTAATAGAAAACCTTATCAGTTCATGAATAGTGTAGTAAGTATGTCGATCAAACTGAACAAGTACCACGTATCAAGAAGAACGGGATTTTTACTTGATGAACCTCTGGTTAGTTTCCATTTTTTTTATTTCTTTTATCTTCTTCTTTAGTGATTTCCTCCTGGATCAAGGAGAACCATGTTGAATTTTTATTGTTAACGTATACTTAAAATAAAAGCGTAACTAAGTTACGTAATTTGATATACGCGTCAGGTTCATTATTATAATTATGCAGTCAAAGCATTTTAAACTTTTAAATCTGTGAAATCGACAGAAATCAGAAACAAATAAAAACTGTTTAAGTGTTTTTTACTTAACCAGTTATTATCTATTTAAGAAATAATTAAAACAGTATAATCAAATAATAATAATATAATACAATAAAATAAATAAAAATGAAAATTCTTCACTTATTTTAAAATTTATCAGTTTTACAGTTTAAAGTATATTTTAACAGTCATATAATACTGTTCTGTATTTAATTTATTTATTATTATTACACAGGAGAAACTCCCAGAATATTTTGATGACTGGAATTATCTTTCTGCTAATGCAGCAGAACTGACGTTATCACATGCATTACGAAAACAAGTCGACAAGGTGACTTTCACACTTTTTACCTTTAAAGAAAATTTATTATAATAATAATAATAAGTAGTAAGCAGTAGTAGTAGTAGTAGAATAATACCAAAAAATTTAATTATAATAATACATAATAACTGTTACCAACATTTTCTTTCTGTATTTAAAGTCTGACATTAAACTTTTATTATTACTGAATATGCATTTGTCTCAAGGTTTCTTTCTTTCTTTGTAATTTTTTTTTTCTTTTTCTTTAATTTCTTAATGAATAAACTTTCAAAATTAATTTTAGAATAATACTTTATAGATCTGTCATCACATAAACTAAGATGAATTTATTATTCCTCCTATTATTTTATCACAGCCATTTAATTCATATTATCAGCGAGAGATAGGTCATGTGTGTTAATGACATCAGAAAAAACCCAGGTTATGAGAATAACTGAATCTGGAGAATCATGAACATAACATGGCCCAAAAACCTATTAATATACAACTAATCCCAGCTTTATAATATTCTGACTTATGAATACACGTTTCCACTTAAACTTTTTAATTCTGTAAATAAAAATAAAATTACATATGCTTGCAGAAAAAAATTAAAATGTCAAATATTTAATAAATACAAAAAGATTTTGTTTTAGCTAAAAAGAAAAGGATGTTTTAGATTTTCAGTCTGTGTTGTTTACTTCAGTTCCAATCACTTATCATTCTCCTAAAGTTATATTTCAGTCACGTGTGTATATTTAATTACAGATTCCTGTATTGGACCACACCAGACTTGGAGGGCACAGAGAATGGAGACTGGCTCACATTCAGCTCTCTATCATTGGTTCAAGTTATGTCTGGCAAGAGGGTGATGCAGGGGTACCCAAGGTAAGAACATTTGAAGTTTATTTTAAACAAGAGACAACAAGACTCACAGAAAACAATGACAGAGTACTGGAGAGGAAAATAGAAAGATTGATGGAAAAGTAATGACAAATAAAAGTGTTGTGTGAGAGGAAGAGATAAAAGAGTGATGATTGAAAAAGCAGAATGAAAGGAAAAATGATGTGAAAATAGAGAATATGGAAAGCAGATACAAAAATGTGGAAGCTGAAGAAGGTATAGATAGTAAAACAGAAAGTGAAAAACGGATAAATCATCGTTACAAAATATTTATTTTAACATATAATTTTTTTTTTACATTTGTTCAAAGAAAATGTATTATAAAAAAATTAGATTTTTTCATCTTCCTTTCCTTTTTTGGTTTTATAATATTATTCGTAATAGTTGAAATAGTGTTGTTCTTCTTGTAATTATTATTAGTATTATTATTATTGCCTCCTTTTTTCCCTATCAATCACTGTTTTGTCTAGCCCAAGTGTCATCTGACAGAGACCAGTCAGATGGACATTTGGATGGATATCTCTGTGTTTTATTATCAGTTCCTCCTTATTTCTTTTTATTTTCATTCTGTTTTGTTATTAGTTTATTGCTGGGTGGTTTTTTTTTCAGATATTTGACTGGTTTTAAAATGTGTTAATAAAAAGATTCATGGTTTTCAGAGCTTACCTGCCTGTATTGCAATTCCTTGGTGGAAAATATCAGAAAAGCTTGGACTGAAGCCCATCATTGGACATGCATCATTTTGTCTTGCAAACTGGAAATTTAAAGATCCAAGCCAGTATGTATAGTCATATATAGTCAGTATGTGTAGTCATGTGTATGATCATACTGAGTCAGTTTAGTCATATATAGTCAAGTGTATAATTATATATAGTCATATTTATTATGTATGTATAGTCATATTTAGTCAGTACATATAATCATATTTAGACAATATGTATAATCATATTTGGTCAGTATGTATAGTCATATTTAGTCAGTATGTATAATCATATTTAGTCAGTATGTATAATCATATAACTACAAAAAGTTATTCTTTTTTAATAATGCTTATCTTTATGTATTATTTTCCACAGTGATTGCATTCATAATTATGTGTTCGTAGAAAAATTAAAATTTACAATTTATTATTTATTTAATTCATAAATATTTATGTGACATAAATTTATAATAATTGGTGTTTAATATATTAAAGGATTTTTTTTTAATTCTTTTTCAGACCTATTTCACATGAGTAAGTTAACTCTTTCATTCAGTTTAATCTTTTTCAGCTACTCCACAAACATTCGTAAATATAAAATTTTAAACTACTTGCTTTTTTTATTACAAGAAATAATACAAATTAAATATTTATAATAACATTATATGTAAAATGATTGTGTTTTATATTTATGACTAAAGGAATAACAAAATTCATTTTAGAAAAAGCAATGTTAAAAATATAATAATAATAACAACATTATTATTATTATTACTATTATTATTATCAATTTTTTATCATCATCATTATTGTTGTTATTATTATTTTTTACTATTATTATTATTATTATTATTATTATTATTATTATTATTATTATTATTATTATTATTATTACTGGATGTTGTTTTCAGAAATCTTTCTTCACTGTACATTTTTCCGGGTGGAGAAGCGTGTGACTGGTTTTGCGTGGCCACCTGTATGATAGAATTCACATTTGCTGAGGCTTTGGGGGTAAACAAAAAATTTATGTTAATTCTGATTTTGTTATTATCAGTTTTATCAAGTTTCTACTCTAAGAGGATTAATTTTTATAATTAACACCAATCCAGAAATTGAACTATTAGTGACTTTTACAAACAATATTTTTATTATTTATTTCTAATTTATTATTTAATTACTTTATTTATTTATTTATTTTAATTTTCAGTTGTAATGTAGTAATTATAATAATAGGTATAATCCTTAACATAATTCCAACAAACAAAACAGAGGGAGGATGGCTATTGTTTCAGAAAAAAATCAAATAAATAGTTGAGAATTCTGAATTAGAACCATAATTTTTAGCTGGAACCATCAAGCTGTGTTTGAAATAAGTACATGAAAAATTATCAATCTAATGAAATATGAAAATATGATAAAAATATAATTCAGTTTATGCTTATTCAGATTATTTTACACTTTTCTGATATATTAACTGGTTCAAAAATAAAAATAAAATAATAGGAAAACAAATAACATTTCCTAATTAAAAATATATACATAATTATATACTCACCAATATATTTAAGATATTTATAACAATAATTGTAGTAGTAATGGTGTTAATAATGATAATAGTAACAACATACTTAAAAAACATTTCTGGAAATTTCAGCCTATACAGGATGCCCTTGATGGAAGTTATGAGGAAGATGATATCAAAGTGGCCAATGCTTTGATTCAGATAACTGATACTGTGGAGAAAATGAAGAAAGCTCTTCATAGAATGCATGGTACTGTAAAATACTACCAGTCATTTTTAAATTAAACTTGCAAACACAAAGCTGTCATTTATAATACATTTAAAAACATATTCATAAGCAAAAAAATCTTTATTTTACCATGTTTTACTATATAAATTAAATATTAATAAAGAAAATATAAAAAACCCTTAATTTAATAATTATCTTTAAAGGCAAAACACTGTCATTGTGTTTACATGTAAAAATGTCTTGACAGACAAAGGCATTAATGCCATACATGTTTAATATTAATAATAATATATATATATGATAAATATTTTAAATTATGAAAATATCTTATACTTTTTATGGATAATAATTTTTAGAAATACTAGATCAAATGTACAAAAATAAAACAATGGGTTAAAAATTAGAAATTAAATCAAACAGTTTTTACTTATTTATTTTTTATATATTTGTTTATAGAAAAGCTTTCTGCAGATACCTTTTACAATGTTCTGAGACCATTTCTAAGTGGGTATGTTGTGTTTGTCTTCATTTAATTAATTCTCTAAAATACTATCAATGTTTTAGATAGAAAACCTACACATATTTTTAATCATGATCATAATACTAGTTATCGGACTGTTTATCCAACAAGTCTGGATTTCTGGATTTTTCAGTTTTCCTGGCCTAAAGTTTGATGCTTAAAATATGTAATGAACAATGGAAAGCAGTGAATTAAATAATATGTAGCAGATATAAATCAATACATTTATAAAACTGCTTTACTTTTAATCAGATAAATGGAATGGTATTACTAACTCATGAAACTTTAAGTAATTTATTTTTTCTGAAAATTCTGTTAATGAATTATATCATCATTTTATTTTATTTTTATTTTATTTTTTTTTTTTTTTATTATTATTATTATTATTATTTTTTTTATACTTACAGATGGGGAGGAGAGGGGAACCCACTTCCATCAGGGCTGATTTATGAAGGAATTTCAGATGACCCTGTAAAGGTGAGACATACTGTGACTGTCTTTTAATATCTCATATTTTCCCTTTGATTATTTTATGTGCATTAATACCGACGTTTGTTAACAATAAAGTAGCACAGTAGAATAAATTTAAAAAAGAAATCTCTTGCATGCTAAGTTGTTCCATTTTATTCAAAATTTCTTGCTTCTAATCATTGTATGGGGTCATGAGGTTCACATATGTTAGTCTAACACACGATTCATCGTTATTATTATAATGTCTTAACAGGATCACTAATTACATTCATTCACTTACTTCCATAATTTATTAGTTCCTTCACTTGTATTTAAATTGAAATACTATAATTTCTGGTCATAACTGTAGCTTTATGGAGGCAGTGCAGCTCAGAGTTCAACTCTTCAGTTACTTGATAGTTTACTGGGAATAGAGCACAAACCAGGTAATTAGTAAGTTAAAAATAAAAATTAGATTCTATTTAGATTATTATTATTATTATTACTGTTGTTGTTATTTTTATTTTATTTATTATTACAACTCATTGTTTTTTTAAATTAGGGTATTTTACATTATTATTATTATTATTATTTTTTTTTTTTTTTCGTATTTTTTTTTTTTTAATCAATTTGTACAACTCATAACTCATCAAATGAGGGTTTTCTACTGATCATTATTGAGCTGAGTAATCATTATTTACCTTAATTTTCCATTTGTTTGTTTCTTTATTTACATCTCATTTTTTCTTTCATTTTTTTTTTTTTTTTTTTTTTTTTTTTGGCTTATTTATTTACTTATTTACTATCTATTTTTTTTTTTTTTTATTTACTGATGTATTTATTTCTTTATTTCTTTATATAATTGTTTATTCACTCTGTATATACTTATTTATTTATTAATTTATTTACTTTTTTATATACTGATTTATTTATTAATTTTTTGATATTCCCTCCTATTTATGTATGTATTTATTTATTTATTTATTTATTTACTTTTTACAGATAAAAAACTCTTTCTCAATAACATGAGAGAGTACATGCCTCCAGTTCACTGTAAACTTATTGAGGATATTGAACACTGTGATTTTTCTGTGAGAAATCTTGGTGAGTGAAAGTTTATTTAATAAATTATTAACTTTAAAAAAATAATCATCATCATCATCACCATCATTATCAAAATTATATTCTTATTGTTATTGTTGTCGTAATTATTGCTATTATCATCATCAGTGTTACAATATCATTGGTGTCATAATTATTGTTATTGTTTACTTATTTCAATTATTTATTTATTTTATTTATTTATTTACCTATTTGTTTATAAATTTATTTACTTGTTTACCTATTTCAGTTATTTATTCATTATTTTTTTTTTTTTACTGACTTCCTTACTTATTTTATGTATTTATTTATTTGTTTTATGTTTATTTGTTTGTTTGTTTGTTTGTTTGTTTGTTTGTTTATTTGTTTGTTTGTTTATTTGTTTGTTTATTTATTACAGTGAAGAAGACAAGCAGTTTGATTGTTTATTTGTTGTTTGTTTGTTTATTTGTTTGTTTGTTTGTTTGTTTGCAGTCTCATTTGTTTATTTCAGATTTATTACCACATCCAGCTAGTTACCAAGTATTGCTGCAGTTAGTTTTATTTTTATTTTTATTATTTTTTATTTCTCCTGGATAAATAAATTCAGCTTGCTAGTCATACATATGATATTATAATGTGTGTGTGTCTGTGTGTTTGTGTGTGTGTGTGTGTGTGTGTGTGTGTGTGTGTGTGTGTGTATTTGAGAGAGACAGAGAGAGAGAAAAAAAAGCATATGCATAAAACGTATTTTGCAAAATAACTGTTTTTCTCATGGATAAATAAATTCAAGATACTAAGCTGTGTTTAGACCATCATTCATATATACATATATATATGTGTGTGTGTTTGTGTATGAGAGAGACTGAGATTAAAAATAAAACAACGTGCTGCAAAATACACACATATATGTGAGTGTGAGAGAGAGATAAATAAAAACATATGTTGTGAAATGTGCAGTAAAGATACCCTATGTGATGTCATCAAATAAATAACTGTTCACTTTTAAAATAGGATTTAAATTTCATTATAATTTTTTTTTTTTTTTTTTTTTTTTTTCAGGTACATTGTAATTATGTCAAACAAAAAGAACAGAAGTGATAAATTTGAAGCAGTGTCTAAGAAAGGCACAGGAGGGACAGGTTTGTG
The DNA here is from genome assembly GCA_012295275.1 of Chrysomallon squamiferum. NCBI lineage: Eukaryota > Metazoa > Mollusca > Gastropoda > Neomphalida > Peltospiridae > Chrysomallon > Chrysomallon squamiferum. The sequence continues at coordinate 12,250,072 of CM022673.1, read as the reverse complement.
TTTGCTTTAGCCTGAAGTTGTACATTTGTTGTGTGTGAATCTGTGTGTATGAACATGACTACATGTGCATATTTGAGTATACAAATTATTATGAGTGTGTTTTAACTTTTAAAATTTAATTTTTATTTTTCCAAGAAATTAAAAAAAAAAAAATAATAATAATAATAATACTAAATTAAGATTATACGGTAATTTAAAATATTATATAAATTAATGAATCTGGATTTAAAAAAATTTAAAATTGTTCTTCACATTACTATTATCTACACTTTTTTTTTAATTTAATAATTATGATTATTACCTTTTTTTTTTTGACAGATTTGCTTCCTTTCTTAAAAGAACTCAGAGACGACACTAAATCCACAGAGATTTAAGATCATCTTTAATAACGGTTTAAAAGTAAAATGTACACAACATGCTGTATCATTCTACTTTGACAGAAGTTTAATATTATTTTTACTTTTGAATCCCTGTTTCTTAAGAAGATAGAGAAATGTCAAGGGTTACGTGTATCTTGATGGGTCAAAAATTTCTGACTTCACTATATATAAACCCAAAGTGTACTGTGTAATATTATTATCAGATCACTTTTATATTTATGACCTTTGACCTGTTACCAGAGTTCTGCTCAGAACTGGTAAGAGTGTAAGTATATCTATACAAAGTAGATGCTGTATTATTAGCAGTTAAATATCTGAAAAATGTTTTTCCTTTTTTAAAATAATTTTTTTTTTTAAATCAACAGCGCCAATATAAAAAGTTATATTTCTTATGAAGAAGGTAGATGCTAATTTAATGAACGTTTTTGCTGGTATTTATTCAGAATATTTTTATTGAATGGAATACGAGTATCAAATAATATTTAATTTTAGAATATGAAATTTTATGAGATTATGTTTAATATATATGTATTTTTTAACTTGAAGAGAAAACATCAAAGAACATTAAAATGTTATTTTACTTGTGATGTTATAGAGATAACAATAAATTGCTCAGTTATATTTTAATGATAATGTTAAAGTAGTTGTAGAGAAACTATATAATTTTAATTTTAAAATATATATTTATTTATTTAATGTTGTGTCTTCTCTTTTGTTTGGGTATTTTTTGCAATATTTAATATTTACTTGGATATTTTAAAGAAATTTGTATTTGTTTATATTCTGATATATATTTTAAACTATTCCACTTAATTGTAATATAAAACGTTGTTATTTTATTTGTTTTTAATAGTATAACTATTTGTAATATTGTGTTTTGCAAACAGTATTATTGCTATAACTCTTCAGATAGTTTCACATAACTACACCGGTTTTTAGTTTTATATTTTAATTTAATTCAGGTCTTATATTAGAATTCCAGAGACGCATCTTGTTTTTATATATGCTTGTAAAAACCGAGTGAAATCATTTTACAATTTTTGTCTTGTTTGTGTCAACTAGTAATTTTTAAGTATTTGTGATTACGTAGTCTAGTCACAAAATTAGTGTTATAGTTTAGGACTAGTCATTTTTTTGCTTTTGCTTTTTGTGATAAAACAATGTATGAAGATAATGGGATGGGAGGAGAATGGCAAAAAAAAAGGTGAGATCATTTAGTAAACGTGAAATCCCCATTTTTAAAAGTATGCATTAGAAATTTGTGTGTGTGTGTGTGTGTGTGTGTGTGTGTGTGTGTAATCAACAGTCTCAGATACTAATTAAATATTTTAGGATTTTTTAATAACAAGTATATGTTTATTGTTATCATTACTATTACTTCTACTAGTCCTAGTACTGCTACTTTCACTATCTGCTATTTTATCTTTTAATTACTATCTTGTGTATCAAAAATGGCAGACGTCTGTTTCGATTGGCTGGTAACAAAATTAATGCCTTTCAAAAGTTATGAATTGTGATTCAAATAAATTATATTTGGTATTTTCAGGGCTTGGATTTTGACATATACTAAAAAGGTTACAATAATGTTTAAAATTTGTTGACTCATTGCGCAAATCTTAGTGACGATAACAATTCACCTATGTTTGGCCTCTAAAGCTTTCCATTGTCAGGGCGCAGCCATATTCAAAATCTCGCCTTGATGCTTTCAATTAACCAGCATATGTAGCGTCTTTGTTTCTTTTAGTTTTATTTAATATTTAATCAATCCTTCCCATTTAGTATTAATACTTGTTAACAATGTACTGCCTTGATCTGTATGTTATAATTAAAACCAGCGAACTTTACATGCAACAGTTTACAAATATATGTATATTTTTATATATTTTACTTACATTGAAATAAAGGAAGTGTTTTGAAATTTCGAAACCGTGTTGTTATTTATTAAAGATTTTAAATAAACAGCATCAACAAGAAACACACATATATACACATACAAACAACGAAAAGAACTGCTATAAATTTCATAGAAATAGCAGTGAAAGGTTATGTGCTATTATTTGCGTATTTACATCAACAGTTTATTATTATTATTATTATTCCGTAAGTTTAATAAAAAGATTTTTAATTTACACCATTTTATTTAATTCTTTCTTTTTTTTTTTTCTTTGAAAAATTATTGTGAGCTTACAATACGCAGTAATACTACATATAGCCAAAATATATCGAAAATAAAATACATGCTGGAAACAAGTAAATATTAATAGTCATTATAACGATTTATTAATATTAAGCTTTTAATTTTATAGAGTATTTTCGAATAACAATAAATAATACAAATCAGCTGTTAGATTGTAAGTGTTACGTTTTCAATTTATCAAAATAATTAATATCAATTAGGAAAGAGCCAGTTTATAAGAATTACCATAACGTTTTTGTTTAATCTTATCCAGTTGTAATACATAAATATTTACCTGTTTTAAGTCTTCTTGCATCATCAAACATTTGCTCTTAGTAACAAGAGTCAAACGCCTGAGCAACGCATTTTTAAGTAACGTTAAGGTAGCTTAAGGAGGTCAAAGTTTGCAGCATTATGACGTCATAACCATTATCCCGCGACGTAACCTACGAATACCAGCAGCTGACACCAGGTCAAAATGTTGTAGTAATTAGGATTTACAAGTTTAGTTTTATTTACTTATTTATTTATTTAGAATTTATTGTTTTAATAATCTACATACAAAATGTAAGGTATTTAATAAGCTTAACATATAAAACAAGAAGCTAACTTTTGAAAAGTCAAACATTTAATTAAAAGTAATGCAAAGACCTGTGCAATAAATACATATATAAATAATCATCGTAAAAATTCATAATACATGTAACACGTAATAATAAAAAAACAACATCATTAAAAACAAAGGTAATCTTTCAGTGTAAATAATTAAGAAACGTTAAGAAGTGTAATACTCAGAAATCATAGTTCAGTAATGGTAAAACACTGGCAGCACGATTCCCAGCAAAGTAATTAGTTCTAGAGACCGAGATTCGAACACGTTACCCGTCGAACCTGAAAAATAGAAATCAGTATCTGAGGCTAGGTCTGAGTTACATAATATCTGATAAAAAGACAAACACATTTTTATTTAGGGTTAATAGATTTTGTTATGCAATCTATTACGGTGTCGTCAAATTAAAATAAATAAATAAATAAACAATTTCTTTACCACAGACTGAACGTAAAAGTGGTTCTACAACATCTGACATCAGTTCTTCTTTCAAAGAAAAGCCGTTGCATCCAGCATCAGTGACGACGTCAATTCTCTCAATACACAACTTCAACATGTGCGCTACTCTGAAAATGGTAATACACATCTGAATTCACGACATCAGAATAAGGCTTGCCACACGTTTAACTAAAACTTTTAACTTCGTTATTTTTCGTATTTGTGTGTCATTGTGAACATGAAAACCACAGTACCACATAATAATCGTCCCTTAAAATAACAAAACATTTCTGAATTTACGAAGTGCTATTCAGCTTATACGTAACTATATTCAAAAATGAACTGGATTATTTTTATTTTCGTGATATTTTGAAAACCAGCATTAACTAGTAACTCCAGGTTTGTGAAGCCAGCTATAACAATTTGTCAGAATGATTTTACTACTGATACTGTCATGAATGTGAACAAAATGTTCAAGATCTTTTCTTATAATTCCAAATATATATGATTTTGTTCATTAACTCAAAAATTCATTGAAATGGAAAGCAAACTTTTTTTTTACTTTTAATTATTTTCAATACGAAATTCACGCACACACACACACACACATATGACATAATAATACTGATTATAAAGGTCTGATTTCTAAAAATCAGCTATTATTATGAATTATTTATACATTTTTTATTTATTTATTTATTTATTTATTTATTTATTTATTTTTTTATTTATGTATTTTACCATTTTTTTTTTAATCTTTTACAGATAGCTGTATTTGCAACCATTTCGATTTTTTAAAACTGTTTTTAATTACTGAAAATAAGATAATTCTGACCTGTCATATGAAAAGGTATCTTAACACTAGTACTAAAACAGGATTGACATGAACTTGCATCTGACTAATTTTGATGGGACTCGTCACACACTGTATTAACTTACTGACACGCGGTTCCTTTACGAGCTGAAACAGCCAATGCGTGACTTATCTCACACTGACAAGTCCTCGATACACCTGAATAATAATAATAATAATAATAATAATAATAATAATAATAATAATAATAACAGTAACAATAACAACAACAACAACAACAACAACAATAATGATAATGATAAAAGCAACAACAACAATAACAATAACAAAATAATAACAAAAACAACAATAATAATTACAAATAATAAAACAAAAAAATTAGAACTAAAACAACAAAAATTAAAACAACAACAAAAATAACAAATAAAAATAACAATAATAAAAACAACAACAATAACAACAACAATAATAAAAAAATAACAATAACAGAAATAGAATCAACGATAATAACAACAACAATAATAATAACAATAAAACAACAGCAGTACTGATAACAACAATAACACTAACAAACAACAATAACAGTAGCATCCGCATCAACAACAACAACAACAACAACAGCAATAATATTAGTGAAACAGACTGACACACCAGACAGACAGACAAACAATGGATTTGATCAAACTTACGACAGTCATCACCAAGTTTCCCAACAGCCAGCAGAGCCGTGGAGGAAACAGAATCCAGCGAAATCTCGTCAGTACAGCCGTGATTCTCTGACAGTCCAAAACAAGCCAGCTCTTCCTTTAGAGCACTGTGAAATAAACTACAGTGTTGTTAAAAGTATTTGTCTGTGGTGATGGTTGTTGTTGTTTTAGTTACGGTGGTTGTGTTTCTGACTGTGATAGAGAGACAGTCGTGGTTGAAATAAAAGTCGTGGTTGTGTTTTTACCGTTTGTTTGTTTTGCCTTATTTTTGGTTTTGCCTTTAGTGTTGTGTTTCGGAGGGTTTGTTTTTGATTTTAGTATCGTGTATTGGAGGATTGGCTTTTGTTGTTGTTGTTGTTATTGTTGTTGATTCTTTATTAGTAGTAAAGAATGGTGTATAAAAACAAACACTTTAATTTTGTAAGGATGCAGAAATGTATTAAGATTATTTGTTTGTCATAGACGCACAGTCATTTGATGATAGGTTTCAAAGAATACCTGCATTTCAGTGCGTTGTTTGTTTTATTAGATGACGCAAAACTCATTTGACATCTACATGTGTCAGACTCTACTGGAAAAAAAAAAATTAATACATTTTTAAATGAGTGATAATAAAAGTCGATCTTTGCTTTAATTTGCATTTTAATTATCACAAAAATATTAATTTAATTAATCATTCAGTTAAAAGTAAATAGAAAGCAAAACATTAATTATTCTGTTAAGATGAATATATTCAATTTTGATAATTGTTTTGCTATTCATGACGTTTCATTGATTCTTCTTCTTCTTCTTCTTCTTCTTCTTCTTATTATTATTATTATTATTATTATTTTATTTATTTATTTATTTATTTATTTACTTACTTACTTACTTATTTTTTTTTTTTTTTTCATTTTACTTCTGTTTTTATTTTCGTATTTTTTAATTAAAAAAATTAATATATATTTTTTTATTATTTATTTCATTATAATCTTTTCACACTAAAACACATATATAATTATATTTTCAATACGTAAATAAAACATAAACACAAAATACAATTAGTTTTACCTGTAATGAAAAGAATAATCATGTTACCTGACGAAAATTGATCCTAACGCTATTCACATAGCTTCTAAAAAAGTTAGCTAGGTCTTGTATAAAAACAAAATTAATATAGCCTGCTTTGATCACACCATGATAAATATCACTTAGTATCCTGACAAAGTATAGGACTTTAGTAAATTAAAATAATAAACCGTACTGCAGTCTGGGTCATCGTCAAGATATGTACTGTACAGACGTAGAATAGAATTTCGGTCTAATCTTGTAGAACCTACACAACCACTTTCTTCAGATTCCACAAGACAGCCTATTGCATTTGCGGTAGCACTGGAATACCAAATGTATAGATTTTTGTTCTCATAATGTATGTAAATATATATATATATATATATATATATATATCACATAAATATGTAAAAAACGAAAAAAAAGAAAAAGAAAAAGAAAGAAAGAAAATAAATAAATAAATATATAAATAAATAATTAATTAATTTAATTTAATTTAATTTAATTTAATTTAATTTAATTTAGATAAGTTAAAATAAATTAAATAAATTAAATTAAATAACAAGAACAATGCTTTCAAAAGAAAAATTTAATGTTTTCCTTAAATTTAAACGATTCACTGATAATGATGATGATTTTTATTAAATTGTACTTTATAGTTAGTACTATTATTATCACTACCGCTACTACTAGTACTATCTTACTACTACTACTAATACAATTACTACTATTACTATTACTACTACTACTACTACTACTGCCACCACCACTATAGTACCACTAATACTATAATTACTACCACTACTACCACTATTACTACTACCACTACCACTATAACAATTACTGTTATCCGAATAAAACTGATTAACAAATAAAACTGTCAAAGATAATCGTTACCTGCAGGACTGGTCACTCGTGTGGTAAGACACTTCACAAGAACAGGTATCAGTCAACGCTGAAATAACAAACCATAATCAGTTGTCTCAACACAACACTCATTAACCAAAAAATTATATATATGTGTGTGTTTAATGGCACCTCCACGGATTTTAAATTAACAGTAATTAAATATATATACATATATATATATATATATAAATATATTAATTTTTTTAAGAAATCAAAGAGGAAGCCAGTTGATACTTCATGAATTATTCTAAACAACTTGCACGAAGGGGCGGTGAAGAAAAATACATGCCACCATCTTTAAAAAAAAAAAACCAACAGAGGTTAGAACGGGAAATGAGTCTAGTGGTGTGGCCCAAGACATATCGATCCTGAGACCTGTTAATCAGGAAGCGAGTGGTTTTAGCACAAAGATATAGCAGTCCATGTTGATTTTATTTAATATCTTCTTCTTCTTCTTCTTCTTCTTCTTCTTCTTATTATTATTATTATTATTATTATTATTATTATTATTTATTATTATTATTACTATTACTTTTTTTTTTTTAATTCTATTTTATTATTTACTTTTATTGTCAGTGTTCTTCTTCTATCTTCATCATCATTATCAAATCTCAGAATTAACATAATTGGCTTTTTTATTTACATTTATTATGGTAGGAACATTTTTTATTTTAAGTATATTTATTAAATTAAAAAACTTTATATATATATATAAATAAAATACAAAATGTTCTTAATTCTTACAGCATGTTGAATCATCGTTGACGATGTTGTTAAACTGCATCAGAACAGTTTCTCTGCTGTTGCTGCTGACACCCACACACCCATCTTCCTCTGCCTCGACTACGCACCCCACTGCTGACGTCACCAAACTGAAAAAATATAATAATAATAACAGCAACAACAACAACAACAACAAATATTAATAATAATAATAGCAATAACAATAACAATAACAATATCAGTAATAATAATAATAATGATGATGATGATGATGATAACAATAAAAAAATAAAAATAAATAAATAAAAATAATAATAAATAAATAAAATAAATCGTAATTTCTACTGTGAAAATATAGATATTGTTATGAAAATCTTCATACTTAACAAAAATATATTTGTGTTTTTGTTTCAAAATTACCACATATGAAACGCACCAGACTCGACAAACACACAAACGTCGTCGATGTAGTTGCTACTTACAGCTCAAATAATCGTCTGACGATTTTATGTAAAAGGTAACCAGTAAATAATTAGGTTTTTTAAATTTATTATTATTTATTATACTCGAGTTGGACATCTTAATAAAAAGCATCCAAATAAAAATTTGTAAAAGAAGGGAAAAGGAAAACCACCCTGAACTGTTATAGATTCATTGTATTTTGTAAAAAAATAATAATAAATAAATAAATAAATAAATAAATAAATAAATAAATTTTTTTATATAAAATTAACTTACAACTTCGGGTAAGATAAATTTTAATGGAATTTTTCAAATTTTTCAAATCTGTTTTATACATTAAATTAAGTGTCAAATTATTTGGATGAAAAAAAAAAAATTGTTCTTACTTGCATGTTCCGTCTGAAGTGTCTGCCATAGAATAGGTAAGCTGACAGTTACAAGTATCAGTCAAATCTGAAAAAATATATTATTATTATTATTATTATTATTATTATTATTATTAATGAAATAATATCAATCATTATTAAACAACCAATAAAGGTTTGAATGTTTATCATAAAATATGTTTTGATATTTCATTTATTTATTTATTTATTTATTTATTTATTTATTTATTATTATTATTATTATTATTATTATTATTATTATTATTATTATTATTATTATTATTTTTATTGTATTTGTTATTATTTAAATATAACATTCTATTTTACACCAAGTACTACACACACATAAACGTATACATACACACACATATTAAATACACACATACATACATTCACATATACATTATGATTCTGACATTATGTATTTTAGTGTCTTTAAAAATGAACAGAAAATTGACACTAAAATGAAATGAGTTACGGGTGTAAAAAAACATATTTATACTGATTCATTTAATTGGTGTATTTATTTAATTAGTCTGTATATTTAATTAGTATATTTGTTTAATTAGTATTTATATTTAATTAATATATGTATTTAATTAGTATATATATTTAATTAGTATATATATTTAATTAGTATAGTTATTTAATTAACACATTTGTTTAATTAGTGTATTTATTTAATTAATATATTTATTTGATTGGTATATTTACCACAGTTGGTAAGTTCAGATATTAGGTCACTGTACTCTGCAAGAAGTTCTTTTCTGTCCGTCATACTGGAACCAGTGCATCCATTATCTTCAGATGTTACTAGGCAACCAATGGCTGTCTGTGTTGCCCTGTGACGTCATAAATAAACAAATAAATATTATTATTATCATTAGCACTGACATCGTCGTTAAGTGCCACAAATTGTCGGTATTGTCAATAGCTTTGTAATATTCTCAACAACAATAACAGTAACAGAACTAGCAATAGTGATAGTGCTGGTAGCAGTAGTAGTAGTATTAGTAGTAATAGCAGTAATAGTCGGGGTGGCGGGGGTAGTTAAAGGTGCTATTTGTAATAGATGTAGTATTAGTTGTAATGGTACTATTAGTAAATATAATAATTACCAACGACTACTAACAGTCGTACTTACTGTCACTGTTTAAATCTAAGTTATACACATCTAAAGACATTCTAAAATAAAAAAATAAATAAGGTAAGGTAAGTACTGACGTGCAGATGTCGGAGTCAGTGGAGTAAAAGACAACGTCACACGTGCACGAATCTGTTAGTGCTAGAAAAATAAATTACGTAATTAATTAACAGTTATAAACAGTGTTGTTACATATTAGACAGAAGTCCGATGATTTATAATAATAATAATAAGAAGAAGAAGAAGAAGAAGAAGAAGAAGAAGAACCACCACCATCCATCTTCTGTTAAAATAATTAATCTGCAATAATAATGAGAAAATAATACATTTAAGTAAGAAAATAAATACAAGACAGAATTTTTGTTCACTGCATGTTCGGCAATCCAATCAAAGCAGATTTCTAAAATACAAAAATGAAATCTTCGCAGATTTTAGATAAATTTAAAAGCATGTTAGAAAGCAATAATAATAATAATAATAAATCAATGAATGAATAAATAAATAAAAGAAAAACGAAAAGCAATATTAACCTATATACCCTCTTACAAATAGATAAATAAAATTTCTCAGATATGCATACCCAATCCCAATATGCATACCCATGAGAGAGAGAGAGAGAGAGAGAGAGAGAGAGAGAGAGAGAGAGAGAGAGAGAGAGAGAGAGAGAGAGAGAGAGAGAGAGAGAGAGAGAGAGTACGTATATATATCAACAACAACAAAATTAAATTCTGCTGAAAAGATAAATAAATCTTTCTTACTACAATTTCTGTCTTCTGTAACAATCTTGTGGTAAACTGACAGAATAATCCTTTTGTCAGTGACGTCAGCACCCAAACAACCATTTCCTTCTGATTCAATGAAACAGGTTATGGCGTCCTTTGCGGCACTATAACAACAACAACAACAACGACTGCAATAACAACAACAACAACAACAACAATAATAATAATAATAATAATAATAAAAATCTATGACGAACACAAGAGATAAGTGATGACAGAATGAAAGATTAGGCGCCTTTCATAGTTCGATATTAACAGATCAGTTTTAACATGAGATGTAAACACTTCAGTCAACACTGGTCTTTAAATTCAGATTACGTAAACCACTGAAAAAACCCTCGGTTGAACTGTTGAATTATTTAATTTGAAGATAAGTCTATGAAATATACATTACCTGCAGGTTCCCTCAGAAAGGTCTTCTGAATAATACACCACCTCGCACACACACGTGTCCGTCAATGCTGAAAGCACAAATCAATCTTGTCATCTGCGTTATTTCGGCACTAAACGTCAACCATTATATATAGCAAAAGCATTGAATGACGAAATAATTATTCTGTTGTGTTGTTAGTATTTTATATGCACCTATGTATGCGCGCACACATACAGACAAACGCACGCGCACTTGCACCTATAGATACATAAATACATATCTACCTACTTACCTACACACACTCTTACACATATATAAACACATACATTCATACACACACACATACATACATACATATACATACATACACATACACACACATACATACATACACATACACATACATACATACACACACACATACATACATACATACATACACACACACATACATACATACACACATACACACATACACACATACATACATACACACATAAACACACATACAAACACATACATACATACACACATACACACATATACAAACACACATACACACACACACACACACATACAAACACATACATACATATATACACACACACATACATACACACACACACACGTACATACAAACAAACACATAGACAAACATGCATTTGTCTTTAATTAAAATAGTTTTTGTTTTAACCAGGACACGACGGGAATATTGTAGTTCGATGGTTTTTCACTGTTGACATCTTAAAGCTGCGTGAACGACAACCTGGGTCGTCAGCACCGGCGTTTATCAGACATGAGATGTAGCTGTCGTCATCTCTGAAACGACGTAAACGATGACGAGGTGGTAAGACAGATCCTTTCTAGTTATATTATTGTTTTCTTATTTATGATTATTACTCAATTATTGTTGTAGTAGAGTAGTAGTAGTTTTAGTAGTAGTAGTTATAGTATTAGTATTAGTAGTAGTAGTAGTAGTAGTGGTGGTGGTGGTGGTGGTGGCGATGGGGATGGTAGTAGTACTAGTAGTAGTAGTAGTAGTAGCAGTAGTAGTACTAACAAGTAATAGTAGTAGCTGTGGTAACAATAAAAGTGGTAGTAGTAGACAGTAAAAGTTATATTACTGGTGATATAAACTGTGGTTGTGATAGTAGTAGTAGTAGTAGTAGTAGTAGTAGTAGTAGTAGTAGTAATAATACTAATAGCATCACTGACAAAGGAAGCAGTAGTGGTAGTAAAAGTCACAGCAGCAAAAGTAGTAGCACTACTGGTAGTGATAGTAACAGTGGTAATAATAGTAATAGTGGTAGTCATAGTAGTAATTATATTAGTATTGCTGTTGCTTTGTACTGCGTAGTAATTTTTATTATTAGTCAGAAAATCGGTGTAACTAGTGAAGGCCATTGTGCTGTATTTCGTTGTATTCTCCGATACGATATTTTATATAATTATGATGCGGATCATTTTAATATTCGACAATTACACTATAAGATAATTAATAAACTGATTTTGTTTCTTGTTTCTGGGTGATTGTTTTGGTTGAAGAGACCCGTTTGTATCTATAGATGTTCTAATATTTAACTATTCCAGTATAATATTAAATATAATAAATGAACTGATTTTGTTTTGTGAGAGAGAGACGGTTGTATCTGTAGACTGTTGTAACATTTAACAATTGTAATATAATATTAAAGATAATAAATAAACTGATTTTGTTTTTTGTGAGAGAGAGACGGTTGTATCTGTAGACTGTTGTAACATTTAACAATTGTAATATAATATTAAAGATAATAAATAAACTGATTTTGTTTCTTGTGAGAGAGAGACGGTTGTATCTGTAGACTGTTGTAACATTTAACAATTGTAATATAATAATTAATAAATAATAAATAAACTGATTTTGTTTTTTGTGAGAGAGAGACGGTTGTATCTGTAGACTGTTGTAACATTTAACAATTGTAATATAATATTAAAGATAATAAATAAACTGATTTTGTTTCTTGTAAGAGAGAGACGGTTGTATCTGTAGATTCTTCTCACGTGCATGTTTGTCCAGACTTGTCCCATGATGCTTTACAGTCAGTACAAGATGTGAAGACATAGGGTACCAGAACACACGCTGCAAAACACAGATATAATAATAATAATAATAATAATAATAATAACAACAATAATAATAATAATAATAATAATAATAATAATAATAATAAAATTAAATTCATTCATTCATTCATTCATGTAAATAGTATTAATAAACAAATCTATTAATAATTTCATTAATTAATTAAAACACGGTTATAAATATATGGGCAAAAATAAATAAATAAATAAATAAAATAATAAGTTTAAAATTAAACTGGAGACTTTTACATGCAAAGTTTATAAATTTTCGTTTCCATACAAAGAAAAGAAAATGTAACCTGTTAAATTGTTGAATCCATAATTCACTCTACTGTAATGTCAATACATTTAAACTGTAAATAATCAATGCTATTTTAAAAACATTTACATAAATATAGCTACATTCAGACAATACCTTCAAATAAAATAATATAAGTAAGGAATATACCTAATAAAATGAAACTAATGGATCGACCAATAAATGTTAGTCATAAACATCTTTTTAAATAGTATTCCTGTTAAGATATTTGTAAAAATAAAACCTAATAAAGTGAAATCATTAATAAATAATATTCTTCCATAAAATAATATTTAGAACATCTGTATATCTGTTACACTGCTGTATGTTTCGATTATACATCCCAGAGCGCAAACGAACAAACAGCATTAACCCGCCGCTCTGTATTAAAATGGAAATAAAACGACATATTTTGCTTGTATCTGAATTATATTTAACAAATAAAGTGGCACAAACAAGGTAATTAATATATGTGTTGTTATACACATAATCAGTTATAACGGGAATCCCGATGTACGACGATAGTAAATCAATATTTAGAAAAACGTAAATATCTATTTCAAAAACGACTGTAGAGGGTACATATATATATCTCTTTTAGTGTGTGTAGGTATGTAAGAAAGTTAGCGAGTTAGAAGACAGGGTGTGGTCCTCTTAGACTTTTCTGATTTTATCATTTCAAAAACTCAGGTTCTCGATACCCTAACAGCTACCTTCCTGTTTGATGTGTGTGTGTGTGTGTAAATTCATTTATTTTTCTCTCTATCTGTCTATCTATTTATTCTGTACATCTGTCTATCTTTCTTTTTTTCAGTCTCTCTCTCTGTCTGTCTCTGATGTTTGAGTTTATGATGATAAATGGCTTTCTTTCTGTCTTTATTTCTATCTATCTATTTATTTATGATAAATGGC
>CM022673.1:12225787-12230787 GCA_012295275.1 Chrysomallon squamiferum | reverse complement strand
ACCACAACAGGTTTCTGTAAGCACTCTCGTATGAAAGATTTACCACATACGACAACCATTAATGTACCACAATAAAAAAGGGCTATAACGGGAAACAGCACTAAAGGACATATGTAGGTGTCGATCTTTGATCTTATGATGGGTAAGTACTTCATGATTATCTAACTTCTTAAAGTCAGAGAGAAAAAAAAAAAAATAAAAAATAAAATAAAAATAAAATAAAATAAAATAAAATAAATAAAATAAAAAAATAAATAATGAATGAAATGAATAAAAAAAAATAATAATAAAAGAAATTCATAAAAAAAAAAAAAAATAAATAAATAAATAAATAATAACAAAAAAAATGTATAAAAACAAATAAACAAACTTATAGATAATGTAATAAAAATAATATAATATAATATAATATAATATAATATAATATAATATAATATAATATAATACAATACAAGTAAATAAATGTCTACCTTCAACTTTTTCCTTGGGACATGTGAACTGAAATATTTTTCCAGACACCGCTGACGTCGTTTTTTTGGTTGAGCCAGCGCCTTGGTTCTTTAGAGAAAACAACAAAAATGTAATTATTATTTATTAAATTATTATTTAGTTAATTAGCAGCAGTAGTAGTAGTAGTAGTGGTAGTAGTAGTAGTGGTAGTAGTAGTAGTAGTAGTTAGCCAACGCCTTGGTTCTTTAGAGAGGTTATTATTCATTAATTATAGTAGTCGTTCTAGCAGGGCAGTAGTAGTAGTGTAGTGGTTAATGAGCAGCAGCAACAGTAGTAGTAGTAGTAGTAGTGGTAGTTAGTAGTAGTGGTAGTAGTAGTAGTAGTAGTAGTGGTAGTAGAGGAGTGTTACTGAGGTCGTTCTACGGGTTGTAGTGGTTAATGATGTCGACGCAGTGGTTCTGATGTTGGTCATGGTTGTAGTAGATGTTGTAGTAAAGGTTAATGATGGTAGTAGTAGTTGTAATAACTGTAATAGTAGTAGTGGGGGTGATGGTGACGGTGGTGGGAGTAGTAGTATTTGTTTATTTATAACTGATACATTCTGTTTTTAACACATGTGCGTTTCTTTAACATTATTTTTACCTCCGTAAATGAAAACAACAACAACAATAATAATAAAATAAAATATATTAATAATAATAATGATGATGATGATAATAAAATAATAATAATAATATTAATGATAATAATAATAATAATAATAATAATAATAATAATAATAATAATAATAATAATAATAATAATAATAAAATAATAATAATAAAATAATTAGTAATAATAATAATAATAATAATAATAAATACCTTAACTTCACTTTTCACACAGTCGGGCCTTTTCATTTCAGTTGAGGCAGCCTGGAAAATATTTCAATTTTTTTTTTTTTTTTCATTAAAATCTATTCAGGTTCTTTATCTCAAAAAATTTGTGCAATCTACAGAACTGCTGATATCAGAATTCTTCTCATTAACAATATTCTGCGACATTTATTAATAGTATTCTACATATATTTAATCAACATCGTGTAAAAAAAAAAAAAAATACTGGCAGGCAAACACAAAGAAACGTCATTATTATTACCTCTGGAGTTTTCTTGTACGGACCGTACGCTGAAGTGCGGCAATCTGCTTTTGTACCTCCGTTATTTTTTTTAATTGTATAGTTTGGACACTGGCCAGCAGGACACTTCTCCCATCCTTTACGTATTTCATTCGAACGTAGCTTCACAAATAACAAGCTGAAAGTAAAATAATATTAACGATAAGAAACAAAATGAGAGACTGACAGACTCACAGATACAGATGGATAGACGTATGTGCAGATGGAGACGGATAGACAGACAAAGTGGAAGATAAAAAAGAAAGAAGAATAAAAGAAAAAGATATAAACAGATAGACAGTCAGACAGACAGATAGACGGATAGAGGTGGAAAGACAGAAAGACAGACAGACAGACAGACAGAGAGAGAGACATATAAGTAGGCAGGCAAGCTATTTTGTAAGCAGACAGGCAGAGGGACACACAGACAAAAGGCAGGCGGGCAAACAGAGACAGGCAGATAAGTAGGTAGACAGACAGACAGACTGAAAGAAAGAAAAATGAAAAAGATAAAAAAAAAAGGCAACAATAATAATAATCATAATATGTTTTAGTTGTTGTTGTTGTTTTTTTGTTTGTTTTAAAAAATAAAAAAATAAATAAAAAATTGAATAATAAATAAAGGTTTACCCAGTGCTTTTATCCCAGAAATAAGCTTTTCCTGTAAGATCGTCATCTAGCGCTTTAATCGTATTTACTTCGATAGGTTTGTCATCGCTATCGATGTCCGGATACCAGCTCGTGAGTGTGAATGACGTCATATCCTTTGGGTAACACAAACCAACTCGAATGAAGTCGCCGCTTAATAAATAATAATAATAATAATAATAATAATATGAATTGTTGGTATGTATGAATGAATGAATGTCGGTATTTATTAGAAATGAAATGCATATTCGAATCGGAAGCATTATGTTTGAAAGAGTTAGTATGACGTGATAAAGAAATAAAGAAGCGAGTAAATTAGGATGGATATCAACAACTTGTTTTTGTGTCTCACTAATTTATGTGATTATTAACTGGTTTCTGAGTTTCAGTTTTGTCACAAAAAGCAGCTACAGTAATTACTTTGTAGGTTGCTGAGTCAAAATGAAATAATAGCATAAAAAAGTATTTTAATATATAAAATGCGTAGCGAAATCTAAAGTAGTGTTTGCTTAATTTTCTGAATGAAGAAACAATAACTGAATGTAAGATTATTATAAATAAATATGTCAGTTGCTTCATTTTAAATGAAAAAATATATGTTTAAAAAAAAATAATGATAAATTTGAAGATTTATTCTTAGATTTATATCGAAGAAACGAAACACGTAAAATCAGCAATATTTTACTTTTTCAATATAAGTAGACTGAAGACATTTATTTTATATTAATTCTACATTTGTAAAAAAAAAGAAAGAAAGAAAGAAAGAAAGGAAAACTAATGAAAATGGGATGTAATTTGATCCGGAAAATAAACCTGTGTAGGAATTTAAAATTTCAATATTTTAATGCAGTATGTTATCTGAATCTATTTGATAGCAAAGATGCATGAAACCACAGTCTTTAAAAAATACAGATCTCTCAGTACGTTTACATAAATAAACCAGCCTCTTTTCAAACATGAATCGGTCCCTTGGTTTGTTTACATTTCTATATATATATATAGCTAAGCGTAAAACCACCTTCTTCACAAATCTAGATCGGTCCCTGGGTATATTTTACCTTTCCATATCAGACGCTGTCATGCTGAACTTCTCTGGGACAGTATCACCGAAGTTAATAGTGAATGTCTTATTTTTCATCATGTGATAGGCAGAACCTTGCTCTCCTGCATAAAATCAGTTATGCATTATTAAAATAAAAACATAAATGTATACAACAGCATCGTTTTGCAAACATCGTTTTATTTATTTATTTATTTTTATTACGAACCAGAAGCCACAAATATATTTTAAATTATCATAAGATAAGATAATCCTTAATTATTATTATTATTATTATTATTATTATTATTATTATTATTATTATTATTATTATTACATTATATAAATATTTTATTTTTCTTACAGATTTGTTTCCGTTTTTCCCAGTTACTTTATTTTGTGATTATAAACGTCTCCAAAAACACTACATAATTAATCCACTGACGCTTTAAGCCAGCCTCTCTTTCACGCACAGCCAAGACACGTGACTTGTTAATGTTAGCATGCTACACAGCTGGTAAGAGAGACGAAAGAAAATTAGATTTCTTAAAACTCAATTATTCCTAGGCAGCAGGCGGTATCAGGATGCGATCACGAGTACTGTGACTCTTAAAGATGATGGCTTAACCATTACACCGCCGAGACAAATTACTTGTTTTCTAAAAATGTCGTCTGTTTTACCTTCCATTGCAAATGGCGACTCGTGCGCGTCGTCTCGGGTGATGGAGACGGGATATTTTCCCTTTTCAAATTTGAAACCAGCAAACTGAACCTAAACAAAATAAATTTTAAAATAAAATAAAATTTTTCCTTTATTTTAAAAACAACACAGGAGCTCAAAAACTGATTTTTTTTTTTTTAGGTTGTTTTTTTTTTTTTTTTGTCATCACTCTTGGGTAACAAATAATTTTCATAACGACATCTGTAGAAGATATTTCCTGTGGTTGGCAATACAGCGAAGATCTTTTGGTAAATGTAACATTACAGTTTTAATTTTACAACTGGCAGTAAAAGACCCTTTACAATCATATCACATGCCACTGACTCAACTGTGCTCATTCGTGTGAACTGGTTGGAATGGGAAATTCAAGAATGTAAAATACAATAACCCACGTCAGAATCGGTTTCCAGTCACCTGAATGCAGACGATGAAACAAAGAAATCAGACAATTTATAAAGTTTGTAAAGAAAACAACAAAATTAGAAATTATGCGTGGGTCTATTAAGTTAAGTCTGTGTTTATAATGTTTGCATCACTGCCTTGCACTTTAACAACACTGGCGGTTTTCAGTTTTACCTTAGCGTATGTGTGCGGACAGACCGACATCTGCCAGTTGGACCTGAAGGAACATCTTGGGGAGGTGAAGTAGGGCAGGTTTTTCACCACGTAGGCGCCGGCGTGGCCCGTGACGGTGCCGTCTTTGTCTTTGAAAATTGCCTGCAGTTTGCTGTCTTTGTCGTTCTTAAAACCAGACACCATTTTGTTCCCGTCGTACACGTTGTTGCCTTCAGTCTGAAATAAGTGAACGAATGAGTGAAAGAATGAATGAATGAATGAAAAGTGGATGGATGGATGGATGGATGGATGGATGGATGGTAGTTTGTCGTCTCTGTTATATTTAGAAAGCAGACACAGTCACGTTTTCGTCGTATACGTTGTTTCCTTCGGTCTTTAACAGTGAATGGATGATTGAATGAATGAATGATA
>CM022673.1:12030787-12220787 GCA_012295275.1 Chrysomallon squamiferum | reverse complement strand
ATAAACTGTTTTAGCCAGTTAATGAGAAAGTACATCTAAAATAAAGCATATTATCTGCATTTCAAAAATAGAACTACAAATTTGCCAAATAAAACATAATTACGCTTCTAAGGAAACAAAATGGCGAATTTAAGCTGTTTCTTTTTCTTTCTTTTTTTTTGGGGGTAGAATAATGTTTTTTTCTTTTTTTTTTTTTTTTTTTTTTCCTGCTTGTGATTTTACCTAAAAGCTTTTGTCCTTTGGATTTTGTCCAAAAACTGAACAAAAAAGTTGTTAAAGTTTAAACTGACCCATCACTGAAGCTTGCCCCATGTTGTGAAATTCGACACCTTCAATGTGAGCAGCAGTAAAACCACGAGTTATCTGTAAAATCAAAACAGTAATGGTAGTGTGGTAGTAGCTGTAGTAGTAGCAGTAGTAGAAGTTGTAGTAGTAGTAGTGGTAGTAGTAATTGTTGTAGTAGTAGTAGTGGTAGTAGTAACTGTTGTAATAGTAGTAGTTGTAGTAGTAATAGCAGTTGTAGTAGTATTAGCAGTTGTAGTAGCAGTTGTAGTAGTTGCTGTGTAATAACAGCAGTACTAGTAATAGCAGCAGTTGTAATAGTAGTAGTAGTTGCACCAGTAGTTGTTGTTGTAGCAGTAGCAGTAGTAGCAGCTGTAATAATAATTGTAGTATTAGTTGTAGTAGTCGTAGTAGTACTTGCAGTAGTAATAGTGAAGGCGGTGATGGTAACGATAATATAGTAGTTGTAGTAGTAGCTGCAGTAGCGGTAATAGTTGCTGGTGTCACGGAAGGTGTAGTAGTGATAGTAGTAGTAGTAGTAGTAGTAGTAGTAGTAGTAGTAGTAGTAGTAGTAGTAGTAGTAGTAGTAGTAGTTATAAAACTACGACTTATTTATCAAAACAGCAACAACAACAATAATAATAATCATAAACACAACAATAATAAAAATTAAAAATAATGCTGTTACCTTGAGGTGACCACCGAACACGTCTTGGTCGTATTTTGTACACAGAAACTTTTCTACTGCGCTGTTTCCATAGCATTTGTCTTCCATTTCACCCTCGATGACGATGTTTCTCGTTAACAACGCAACCTCGCCTCGTTCGTCGACGTTGTCCACAATTTCGCCGAAGTGCATGTTTAAAAACATCCCTTTGAGAAAACACAATGTGTACGTAACTCACGTAAGAATACACGCAATGATACGTCGATTACAAAACAAGAATAAAGTCGACTGTTAAACTGGTTTGGTACAGAACAGTTTGGGGCTTTATCTAAATATTCGGCGGCGTAACGTGTAATTTGTTCAGTTTCAGTATTTTGAATTTAC
The DNA here is from genome assembly GCA_012295275.1 of Chrysomallon squamiferum. NCBI lineage: Eukaryota > Metazoa > Mollusca > Gastropoda > Neomphalida > Peltospiridae > Chrysomallon > Chrysomallon squamiferum. Next base: position 12,219,454 of record CM022673.1, on the reverse strand, counting down.
ATACAATTACTTCAGAGCTGTACATTGTTTGGCGTCATTTATCATCCATACTGTTAGTAAAATGAATTTAACAAGTTGTCTGACCAAATTATATATATATTATATTATAATGCATAACTTACCATCCATTCTATGAATTATAGATTATGAACAATTATGACTTACAGATTATGAACAAATATGACCCTATGACCCTATTTAATGCGCTCTCTAAACTGCTTTGGCGTTTTTACCATCTCTGACTTATCATTCATTTCAGTGGTTTCGTACTATTCAGTTTCTAGAGATATGCTAAGTATTTTCAGTGACGTCCGCAGCTTTCTAAACGTACACGCACAACCCACGGTTATTTTGCGCCATAACGCGATTATTACATTCATTTTTTTTTATCGGCTTTTTAGAACACGTACTGCACGCACTTGCGTCTAGTGCGCCCTTCTACGGGCGCCGCTGACTATATGGCATGGGCGAATGTATTAAACTGGTTTGGTGCTGGAGTTTGCATCATTTCTGAGAAAGCTTCGCGGTAAACAGTCAATAATTGACTGGTTCGATGTTGTACACTTTGTAACTTACCGTCGACTCTAAACTGATTTGGCGCAGAGCAGTCTTTGCACTCAGTCACCGGAAATACTTCCGCCTGTCTCCAGTTGAAGTCCGTGGAGGTAAAGACAAGTTTGTCGCCTGGATTTTAAAAAAAAAAGTAGTGACACGTATGGATTACATATTTACTCTGATGTTACAATAATAATTATAACAATAACAACAACAATAATCATAATATGTAAGTATATATGTATGTGTGTGTGCATATATATATATATATATATATACACACACACACACACACGCACATTTATATGGATGGATGGATGAACAGATAGATAGATAGATAGATAGATAGATAGATAGATAGACAAATACGTATTAACAAAGACAAAAGTACAGAAATGAAAAAAAAAACATTCACCTGTTTTCCACGTGCTGACGCTGTCTATCACTTCAATCTTTGGGTAGGCAACGTCTGTCGACAGCACGCGGAAGTTGACGTCGTTGGGAATAGATTCATCGCCGTCAACTCTCACAGCACTTTCCACCCAAAACTTTAACTTGCTATCGACCAGTGTTATGTGCACGTCGTTTGTCACTGTGCTCTTCTGACCAGCTTTGCGTGGTATGTGCTGCTCTGTTGTGTGCGCTTTTTTGCCTGATTTTTCAAAGACAGTGGACGTAAAGGTAAACAAAGAAAATGGATTTTAAATATATTTTGAAAGATTCTTTTCAAATTGTATGACTGTAAAGGTAATGAAGATAAAAATGAATATATTCTGTCGGTATCAGATTTCGTGTAACTGTAGTATGAAATGTGTATAATGCAAATGAAAAAATGAGTGTGTGTGTGTGTGTGTGTGTGAGTGTGTGTGTGTGTGCGATTTTGACAGGCAAATGGTATTTATGAAATAGGAAAGCGAATAAAAGTAATATCAGATCAAATTCTTACCTGAAAAAAAATTGCTATTCATAATAATTTATTTGTGAACATATTATGCTGTCCCCCTGTGTTAATTTCATCGTTTCTCGGTCCCTTCTGAATTTTGTTTCATAATAGATCTACCCCTGTTTGTACCTGTTATAAAACCCAATTCATAAATTTAGTCCGATCAATTGAAATAATAATCGTCATGGTTACCTTTTATTGTGATCAGTGCATAAGCCTCTCTATTTTTTACGTTTCTGATCAGACCTTTGCCTTTCTCAATCCCGCCGAGATTTTCTATCGTCTGGAAAACCAGCTCCCAGTTTAACAACGGCTTTTCCACAGCTCCGAGATTTTCATGCACAGCCAGGGCTACAACCTTGTCGTTTGGAATTCCTGAAAAAAAAATGACACACGTATTGTTATAATAAGAATGATAGCTGTTCACTGGGGTTTATTTCTGTCGTGAGAGAGAGAGAGAGAGAGAGAGAGAGAGAGAGAGAGAGAGAGAGAGAGAGAGAGAGAGAGAGAGAGAGAGAGAGAGAGAGAGAGAGAGAGAGAGAGAGATCATAACCAATAACAAACATGTTTGCGATCAGTTACGATTTACGACAAAAACAGAAGGAAAAAGCCGTCGAGCGAGATAAATTTAAAAAAAAGGAACACAAAGTGGAATACACAGAATGTCAATAAGCGAGAACGAAAGAAACCAACCAGAATCCAAATACAGAAGAGAATAATGCTGCTGACTGTAGTGACAAGTGTTGCAATGATGATGACGTCGTTAACGTTTAACTCAAATACCGTTAATGAATGCTACGAAGTGTTTGTCGGCCTCATCGTCCCACAAGTTCTCCCAGAACAAACGGACCGAAGTCGTAAAGAGATCCGTCCAAATTCCACACTGCAACGTGAATTCCTGTTGCCCATTCACTGGAATATGGCGTTTTCTAGAATACAATTAATATAATGTAAAAAAAAAAAAAAATTAAGATTCTGGTATGAACACCCATTCTTCATTGACCAAAGATGACGTTTTCTAAGAAACAGTTAATATAATTTTAAAATTTCAAATTTCTGGAATGAATGTCTGGAATAAAGTTGATAAATTAATGAATTAAATTTTCTGACACCAGTGGTATATATGGAATATGCTATTCTGGAAAATACATAATTAAGTAATAAAATTTTAAAATTTAATATTTATTGAAATGCGACAGTTTGTTGAAAAAAAACAGGTTATAAAATAACACCAATACTATTAAATGAGTTTAGTAACAATTAACATTTTCGTAATTTATTACTTATTTATGTTTTATTTTTGTGGGGTTCTTTTTGTTTGTTTGTTTGTTTGTTGTTTTGTTTCTTTAAATTTTTAAATTTTTATATATATATATAAAAAAAAAATTATTATTATTATATTAAATAAAATTATAATATGTCACTGAAAATGCACCTATGCATGACTATAACTATATGTTAGTGCATACAACTCTTCTCCACATTGTTTTACACATAGATTTAACATTATGGTTATCTATCAGTTATGGCGGTTGCTGTAGAAATCTTTGTATAACGTCATCGTTATAACGTTCACCTCGTGATCGTAGACAACGCCGCAGGTGTGACTGGCGGCGGGAATCGTCTGCGCCAGCTTCGTCCACGACAGCTTGTCTTCCCCGTGCAGCTCGAGCGTCCCTCCGGAAGTGACGCCAATAAACTTCCTGCCGAAATGGTCGACCTTTATGGACGAATCACTTTTACCTGTAGCAGCATAATAATAATAATATTAATAATAACAACAACAACAACAAACAATAATAATAATAATAAATAAATAAATAAAAAGACTTGAAGTATCAAATGTACAAACGTTGGTAGCACATTTAGAAACTCTTTTGCAGATAAAATAATTTTCATACTTTATTACTAGAAAAGGTTAGTTTCATACGAAAATGAAAAATAATCACATGAAAGTATACAAATTATACTTAGGCTACTGGTGTTTGACTTTAAAGATAAACGTAAAGATGTTTTAATAATAAATAAATAAATAAATAAATAAATAAATAAAAATCAATTACCTGTAAGCACAATTTTCGCTTTTTTGGAGAACTTGCAAGACTCGCTCCCGATCTGAAATCGTCCACTAACCAGAATGTAGCTCGCTGTCAACGTGATGTTGTTCGAGTCTGCCCAGACAAGCGCGCCCCCGGGCGCTATGGTGATGCTACCAAGACTGGGTGGGGACTCGTCTAGCAGAATTTTCTTAGAAATTGTTATACGAGACCCTTTAACTGGCTTTGATGTCCACGTGGATGCATCACTCCACTTCACCAGACCGGCCTCTAGATGAGGACACGCGGTGCGGACGTGAACGAAATTAAGAACGTAGACCAGAAAAATTAGACTGAAAAGTTTCCTCATTTTAGAAATGTACGATAAACGTACCTTTTTAGAATAATATATATAAAGCAACCATTCAAATAAAATATTAAAAACCTCAGTAAATAAATAAATACAGGAAAGAATATATCTGAAGTAATTGTGAATTTTTTTATTTCCGTCTTCTTCTTTTATAGAGATATGTCACGTGACTTTCTGCTCTAGCAGACTTTGTAGAAGTAATTACCAATGTTTCAGTAACACGTGTTAGAAAAAGCAACCGACGTGCATTTGTCAGACCTATTATTTAGAATGAATGTTTGTCTCTTTATTAACAATATTAAGATCTTGAATTGACAACGTTAATGTTATTTTCGACTTTGGGCTTTTGTTCATATAATCGGCTAGCCAACCAAGCTTTCGTCCTATTTTACATGTACCGAGCAAACATCAGAACGTGCCACAATGTGCCCCTCCATAATGGACGAATATTGGGGATTTTCTTCTTTCTTTTTTTCCGTTAATTTTTATTCCTTATCATGTGTGTATTTGTGTCTGTGTGTGTTTGTATGTAAGTGTGTGTGTGTGTGTGTCTTTCTACCTGTATCGATTGAACAACATATAAAAGAAGAAGCTTGTTCACTGAGCATACACTTTGAATAAATACTAGTTCGTGTGGGAGGTGTAACTATGAATGGCGTGTGTATGTTAGTTTGTTTATTTTATTTTATTTTATTTATTTATTTAATTATTAATTATTTATTTTGTTTTTGTTGCTATTATTATTGTTGTTGTCGTTGTCGTTATTTAGTTATTTTTGTAGTTCTCTCTGTTATTATTATTGCTATTATTGTTATCACTGTGGTTATCGTTGTTGTTGTTGTTGATATTATTATTATTATTATTATTATTATTATATTTTATTACTGTTGTTGTAATTATTTTGCTGCTATCATTTCATCGTTTGCATGTTCCTGTTATTCTACTGCAATATGATATAAATCACTGAACCAAAATAAGAATAAACCATTCATGAGATTTTAGCACGGCTTCATATAGTTGTGTGAGCTGTGTATTAGTAGCAACAGATATAATAAGCAATATACACATATTGCGTTCTTTGTGAAACACTCCGAATACTATCGTACATTTGTCCACATTATTTTGTTTCCAGTATTCATTAAATAGCTATAAATATCGTCATTATTGCTGCATAAAACTAACGAGAACTCCATGTATTTCATCCTATCTTTATTAATTACCCTCAGTTTGCTGTCGGACGCAATTTTCATTTAAATATTGACGAACAACGAATTGTAAAATTCAAAAGCACCAACCGAGCTAGATGGATTCCATGAAACAAATTGTATTTATTAATTAGATCCTTGCGATATCGTGACCAATATTAAAAACAGGCTTTTAATATTCCGAATGACCGCTGTTGAGTTTGAATTAAACGCCTTTCAGTTTAATTAAAATCATTAACAGAGACCTTGACTTGCTAATTTTATTTTACTTTTCTGTTGCTAAATGGAGTGTGTGTACTTTTGTGTGCAGGTTAAAAAATAATAAAAAATAATAAAAATCCTGTTTTTGTTCATATGTATAATTAATTTAATATTCGTGTTAATGAAGATATCATGTATTCAAAGAATCGAACTATTGTAATAATAATAATAAGAAGAAGAAGAAGAAGAAAACTTACCTGTGTTAAACTGCTTGTTAAAAAAAAAAGTACACTTACGGTGGATGTTAACGTTGATTCATACACATATTTTTCCTTCACATGTTTATTTTTTATTGTATTGTCAAACTGGTTTATTTGACTTTCACATCATCGGCTAAAAGATAAAATATTTATCACCATGGATGCGTCCAGTGTAGTAAAATACGTCGGTAAATGAAAACATTTTACTGCCATAACATTTGCTCAGATCGTTAATTAATTAATTAATTAATTAATTATTATTATTATTATTATTATTATTATTATTATTATTATTATTATTATTTATTTATCTTTAAATAAAACAGAAATTATCACATCATTCAGTCCACCACCTTCAAAGGATCTACAAATGTACGGCAGCAGAATACAATGCAGAAACTGCTACTTATTAAATCAAAAGTTAGATACCCATCTCTCAACGATGGGTATGTTTTTATCTGTTTTGTTTGCTTATTTTATTTATTTATTTATTTATATATTTGCTAGTTTTATGCTGCTTGCTGTTGTGTTTTCCATTTACTTACTAAACAATCCAAGGCCTAATGAATTATGTGTTCAGTGTATGGTTAAGAACTGTTTTTTTTAGTCTACGTGCATTTTTGTATGTATATATACACGTATGTGTGTGTGTGCGTGTGAGATGGACAGAAGAGAGAGAGAGAGAGAGAGAGAGAGAGAGAGAGAGAGAGAGAGAGAGAGAGAGATATTGGGTTTGGGGTTTGCTGGTCTTTTTCTTTCATCATTTTGCATTTTTTTGTTGTTTTTGGCTTTCTTTGAATTATCTAGTTACAGTAAATAACAAAAAACAACAAAACGTTTTTGAATATAGATTTTTTTTTTTTTTTTTTCAGTGAAAAATGATTGGAATGATCACACAAATAGTGAACCAATAAATACAAAATTCTTCTTTGATCATGTGTACAAACTTCACAACTGTATACAGGTTTTTCTATGGTCTTACATAAAGCACAGCATTTCAACAAAGCATACAAGCATTCACATATCTGTTTTAATAATTATGGCACATGTAAATACATGTTTAATTTAAGGCAACAATTAATATAGTAATTATCAATGTTAATTAACAACACAAATAATAACATTATCAATAACATCTAAAATAAAACAATGGTTAACAATTATTGTGATGAAAGTATTTCTTCTTTTTCATTTTTTAATACATTTTTGGTTTTGTATTTAATACCTGTACTTCTCTATACTAAAGCTTGAAACAGAATAAACTTGGGTTCTGTGGTATCATTATTTATTAATGTGGTGTCTCTATTCCAACCAAACAAAGACAGGTTGAAAATGTTACAAAACACTATGTTACCAAACCTTTATGGAAACTTTATTTATTTTTGTCTTGTGTTTAAGTATGAGATGTTGATTTTGCCCAGTCTTGATTGTTGTTTTTCTTGTTTAAATTATTTAAACTTTAATTATTTGCTAACAGATTTTTTTTTTTTTTTTTTTTTTTTTTTTTTTGACATTGCATGGGTATTAGCCACCTCAAAGTGAATTCTGAAAATTGAATAATAATGACATTACTGATTAATATAAAGATAAAAGCTTTCCATTCAAAGAACAGAATATTAATTTTTCTTTTTCTTTGGTTGTATTATTTGTTTATTTTATTTTATTTTATTTTATTTTATTTATTATTATTTTTATCTATTACTTTTTAATGTTTTTTTTTTTTTTTTTTTTTTTTATGTGCATTATTTAAAAACTATTTTTATTTTTTTTTATTTTTATAGTAATCGGTACAATCAAGCCAAATTATTTACCTGTAATGTAGAATATATATATACCTTGTCCCAAAAATAAATCAATAAATCAATCAATAAATAAATAATCCATTTAAATAGTAATAAAGCATACAGAATCAAAAATAGAATATTTTTTTAACTTTTTTATTTTTTCATGTTTTTGTTTTTAGGTTGTTGAAAAATGACTATGAAACCTACAACTAATAATCTGTAGATGATTTTTTTTTTTTTCTTTTTTACAATCATGTTTTAAAAATTATGAAAAGAAAAACAATTTTAACTCACTGAAAAAAATAACCTAAGGCCACAAGCTGACAAGAAATGCAGCATAAATATTATGTAAATATACTATAATCTATTTTATACATCTGTAAAAAAATAGCACACTATACATACACAATACACAATCTTTGATTACAACTGTTGTTGTGTTTTTTACAAAAATAATGTATTATACATACACATACATATACATATACATATACATACATACATATATATATATATACATATTATCTTTTTTTTTAAAATTTGATTGTACTTTATGCAAAAAGCAAAAAAAGAAAGCGCTGCCATTTTAAGCTTTAGAAAAATAAATATTTTTTAATATAGCAATTGTTTTATTTTAAAAAAAAAAATAAAAAAAAAAAAAAAAAAAAAAAAAAAATAAATAATGATAAATATAATAATAAGATAAATAACTTGAAGAACTGTTAACCATTCTAGAAAACAATTCTGTGTATTTAAAAATATTGTGATGGCACAGAGAAATATGCTGTTTTCATAATGTAAAAAAAATTCATTTTGATAAGAATTTCTGAAAATATATTATTTTTTAACAAAAGATTATGGAAGCTTTTTTGTGTGCAGTGTTGTGATTGTTGTTTTTTTTAAACATCAAAAAATGGTCTTAATTTCTTATCCACATTTTACATTAAAACACTAAATATTTATTACTGATATAAGCAATAATACATGAACTACTGCAAACAAAAACTACATCTATCTATCTGTTTATCTATATACATTTACATTTTGCTCTGTTAATAACAACATGAAATACAATAGAGCATACACTGATTTAACTAAGAATAAAAATAAAATTAAAACAACCTATGAATGAAAAAGTATATTCATTAGAACAATTGCCATCATAACAATAAATACATACAATATTTAGTTTCAATTTTATTTTTAGTCTACATTAACAAAATAATAACTAACAGTAATTATAAAATGTATTTTTATGAGAAAGATATATAAAAAAGTCAAATTTTGGTTTTGCTGTAATGTATTTAACAAAACAAAAAGATTTTAAATGAAAATAATGTTCTGACCAATTTTAAAATATAATATTAACAAAACATTTAATAAAAAGAGTTATAATATGTATAATAATATATATATATATATTTGAATAACTAAAAAAGGTATAATAATAATAATAATAATAAATAAAATTGTAAAGATATTGCAAAGAAATTGTGCCAGCTGAACTAAAAAAAAAATATATAATAAATAAATATATATATAGTCCTATGAAAAAATATCTATATAATAATGTTACAGTCTAATATTCTGAATGGGGATGAAATCAGCAAAGTTTCAGATGGTACAAAATTATAAAGTAAAATGTCATTTCTATAATACTGATGTTGGTGTTAATGTTCAGCTTCTATTTATACAAATCTGTCAGCTGATAAAAAAAAATGTAAGTAGGTACCATGTTATGATGTAGAGAGTACAAAAGAGAATACATCCAACTAAATATTTTATACAGCTAAAAGTCAGTTTTGGTTAAATTATGTACACTCACATATACATGCACACTCACACACACACACATTGTGTCTGTTAACACACAGTATGTGTTTTTTGTTTGTATGTGTGGAGTTGTTTATTCTGTGTTTGTCAGTTCATACACGTGTGCATATGTATATGTATGTGTGTTGTTTTTGAATCAAAGGTAACAGATGATGCAAGTTAACAGATTAACATCTCTGGTTAATACATTTCAAGGACTAAAACATGAAGAGGCACTAAAACCTATTGGAAGCTGCACGACAAGTGTTTAGATAATAAGGCATTGTACAGTATTCAAGTCTCTAACAATTAAATTGCTTATTTTACTTATTTAGATCTGACCCTACATATATACACACACTGGAACAGAGAGAACAATGTCGTGAATAATCTGTATGTCAGGAAAAGAAATAATGCTATGAGGAATACGTAGCATAATGTCATGAATAGAGAGAATGGTATCATGAATACACAGTTGAGAGTCAAGAGTAAATCAATGTCATGAATACATAGCATGATGTCATAAACAGTGGCAGTAACTTCAGGAATACACTGATTATGAGGAATAAAGAGGTAAAGAATCAGAAAGAGGTAATAATATCAGGAATACATACTAGTAACATAGCATACCAAGAGTTAGACATAGTATCAAGAATACATTGCATGAGGTCAGGAATACACAGCATGATATCAGGAATACATGGTACAGTGTTTGGAATAGAGACAATTATGTAATTAATGGTTTATCAGGAATAGAGATTATGATGTTAGGAACACACTAAATAATATCAGGAATACATCTGCTGATGAAAACACACACTATTAAACTGCCTTACAGACTGACATTTATTGTAATTATTTACTGAATGTGGTAATTTAAATATCTGACAAAGAGTGTGCAACTTTTGATAATGGGCTGATCAAAGGTTATTCAAAGAATTCGGAGCACGAAGAGCTTTATAAAATAAACTATATTTAACAACTGTAACTAGATGGGAGAATTTCAACAGTCTAATTAATGTTCTATGTTACCTAGTATTCCTTTACTGAACAAATTCAAACATTTATTAAATAGCAGACATTTCTAGTTCTAGAATGAAAATACTTTCAGTACAGCACAGATTTAACATATATGTAACAAAAAACAAGATGATTTTTATAATGCACTATTTTCTAAAGTTAAATAGAAAAATATATTGTATAACCAGTACAAAATATTATATTGGCCTGGCACAAAATTTGAAGAAAAAAACATAAAAATTAAAAAACGAAAAGAAAATGATGATGCTTCATGTTAGCTAATTATATATGTTAAAAATAACATACCAGTACTGAAATTAATATATTGTCAACTTTTGTTATGAAAATTGTTTATCAAAAGGGCCAGTTTGTAATGCCTGAATGGTTAACTGTTACTATTATGCACACTAACAATTCAGTGATATTTCAAAATACACGAATGTGATTTAGAAGCACCTTATATATTGTTAGCTGTTTATCTACATGTATACATACAAATTTTAAAAACAAATAAATTAACAGAAAGAAAAAAACATTAATTTTAAAACTAAAATAAAACGGGACTTTTGAAAAAAAAAACTATTTTTAATGAAAAAGTTAATAAATACTCAACTTTCTGAAAATGGCTAACAAAAGATCTACTTATGATGAGCAAAGTAAAATTGTAAAAAATATTTATCATTGAGCAAAGTGGGAAGGACAACAGGGGTGGTCGGAGTACTGTTGCTGATGTCTGCCAGTAAATGTTGATGACAATGATGAAAATGTTTCTGTTCAAAATATTTCTGTAACCTGTGTTTTAACTTGAGAATAGACACTTTTTTTTTTTTTGGTTGTAAATCAGCTTTTCTTAATCTCTTGTATACATGTATATCATCATCCTCACACAAAAAATATATATGTATTCTACCTATATTAACATACTCTTAGCATTAAGAAGTTACCATGGTCCAAACAATTCACTTTAATAATTTTCTATAATATTCCAAGTGATAGTAATACTAGTTCTTCTACCTGTTTTATGACACCTTTTCTAATAATAAAGTATGACAAGTTTATAAGTATGCACAATTGTTGCCATTTTCCCTTCTTCCATTACATTCCCTTAGATACTGATAGATATTATAAATATTTAGTGAAGCATAAAGATTTTCTCTGTACGTAACAGAACAGCAGGAAATAGCAGTATCTGTAATTTTAGTATCATACTTTATTATTAACAAAGTTTGGGAATTCGAATCATATAAAACAAATCACATGGAAGTAAAAAATATATATATATTTTAAAGTTATTTTTGCTTGATAACATCATCATAGGTCCATGTTTCTTCATTTCATTACAGAATTTATTGTCAACATTTTTAAAATTTTATTGAAGTGCTTTGGGTTTTTTCATTTCTACTGTTTTGGTTAAAGAGCTGTTTTATTGGCTGTATCCAGCAAAGATACTCAACAACTGTTTAGTAAAATGTACAAAGCTTAGATGACTGAAGTTAGCAAAATATATATATGTATTATATATAAAATATGACACTAAAATTACACAATAGTCTGGGGGTTTTAACAAGTAACTGGCACCAAAGGCACAAGGATCATATTTTTAAATACCTCCACAATATGTACATCAAATGCATGTATGTATTAATTACAACTACACAAACTGTATATTTCTAAACAAAAATCTCTGATGTACATCAAATTCATAACTTTTAATTAATTATTATATTATTAATATAAGCTGCATTTTGCCATAACAAATTTATAAAACTGTTTAAATAACGTGCTGAAGAAATAACTATAAATAAAACTTTTAACACGAATTAATAAATAATTTAACAATATTTTATTATTATTATTATTATTATTATTATTATTATTATTATTATTATTTGATCGTCTAAGATATGTATCTTAATATATCTGCCAGTTTAAATTTATTTAGAAAAAATTAATTTTCTTTGAAGTTTTTTGTTGTTGTTGTTATTATTATTATTATTAGCTTTTCTGGTTGTTAGAACAAAGAAAATTCACATATGTTCCACTTTCATCAATTCTGCTAAATGTTTTTGTTTGATTTATGACATACTATAAAAAAATATCTTTTAAAAATTCCATTCCAGCTTCCAAAAAAATTTCCAAATAATCATTTTAAGTCATTCAGAAATATTCAACAGAAATTATAAACCATTAAACTGTTTCGTAATAAAAAAACAAAACAACAATTAGTGATTAATAATAATAATAACAAAAAATAAAATTCCCTGAATTTTTTTTCGTCGCACTCAATGCACTTTGCCATTTCGTGCTCTGGAACGCAGCTGCCTGGTTTCGGTGACAGCGCCATTTTGTTTAACCGCGTCTTCCAACACGTGCTGTTCTTCGACACAGTTAACCAGACTGTCGCCTTTTATCGGGATGGGGACGTCGTTCTTCACGTCCCTCTTGATGTAGAACTTCCAGAATGTCCACAGAACAAGGCCGATGAAGCCGAGGATCCAGAAGTAGGCGATGGGGCGAGGAATCGGCTTGCTGAGAGTCTGCCAGTCGAAGCGCAGGACGATGAGGAATTCTGTGATGATGATGGCAGCAATGACCCAGGACTGCTGTCCAAATCGTTTACAGTTTCTGCAGAAAAAGTGAATGTTAAAAAGTGTGAGAACTACTGTGAAAAGGTGTAACGTAAATAAATAAATAAATAAACAAACAAATAAAAACAAATAAATTAGTAAATAAATAAATAAATAAATAAACAAACAAATAAACAAACACATAAAAACAAATAAATTAGTAAATAAACAAATAAATACATACGGACAAAATATATATTTGACAGAAAAATAAATAATAAAATATAAATAAATGCAGTAATACATAAATAAAAAATGACAAAATATAAATAAATACAGCAATAAATAAATAAATAACAAATTTGAAATAAACAATACATATAAATACAAAAGCAACAATAATAAAAAATAAATAAAACAAATAAAACATTTTTTTTAGTTTTTTATAAATCAGTCAGTATGAGAACAAATGAAAGGAGAATGAACAAAATCATTTGAATTTGAATTTATATGTATGTATGTGCATGTACATGCTTATATGATTGTGAAAGTTCTGTTGTTGTTTCTTTGTCACAAGTTTGCACACACACACACACACCTATATCTGTATCTGTATACTTATATATGTGTTTCTGTGTTTCTATATATCTATTTCTATCTGTCTCTCTGTTGTTGTTGTTTTTTTTGTTGATTTGTTAACACAGATTCCTGATCGTATTTAATTGCAGATTAGTAATAACAAGTCTTACGGATCATCCAGGTACTGGAAAGATTCTCTCATAGCTGCTGCTCCCATGAACAGGAAGAAAACAAGACGACCTAAACAAAGACTGTGTTCTGGTGGAATCCACAGAACAAACTTGAGATAGAATGTGTTCATTTCTGCTAGCAGGAACTGTAATTATAATAATAATAATAATAATAATAATAATAATAATAATAATAATAATAATAATAATAATAATAATAATAAAAATTCATAATAATAATAATAATAATAATAATTAATATTGATACTAATGCTTCAAATAATAATAATAACAATAACAATGCTATTACTTTTACTAATACCAATACCAATAATAATATTTTTTTTTTTTAAATAATGATAAATTGTAAGACATATTTAAACAGCATTATTATTGTTGCTGTTGTTGTTATTGTCACTGTTTTATATAATTATTATTATAATTATATTAGGGGACATTTTGTTATTAAAATTTTGTCAGAGAGTTTTTAACACAGTGATAGTAAAACAGCTGGTTATCAACTTACAATGGCAATGATGGCCACCATTGCTAGCCATCTTTTCAGACTGGACGTTGGTCTCCAGTCAAAATCTGTCCAGCTGTAGGGTGTGAACTGAGCAGCCACTCGTTTGAACATCCCTCTGAAATAAACAAGCTTTGTTATTTATTTAAAAAACAAAAAAACAAACAACTGCTTTAAACAGAACACAGTGAATATACATTAAATATTATTATTATTATTTTTATTATTATTATTATTATTATTATTATTATTACAACTTTCTTCTGTTTTGTTTTGTTCAACCCAACCCTGTTTGATTCAAAGCATGATAATATGCCTTGTTATTAGGAGAGTATAATATCAAAGGGAAGCAATTCTAATTAATTTAGTCACAATTATTTTAAGAGTTACAATACTCTCAGTGCAATGTAATCAAATGAAACCAATTTTTAATTTTTTTTTCTTTTTTAATGAACAAAAAATTACAAATTGAAAAACAAAAACAAATACTGAATAAACTGATAATGTTACAAGAGTAAAATATCAAAGGGAACCAACTCTCATTAATTTAGTGACAATCATTTCATTATGATTTAGAGTATTTTCAGTAAAACTCTACAATAATAATGGAAATGAAACAACATTGGGTAACATTCAATTAATTTTTTAATTTTTATGAATAAAAATTAAATTAAAAAAAAGAAAAGAAATAAAAAATTAAATGAAAAATAAAATAAAACTGACCCATAGGTAGGAATGTTCCACATACCACGCCAGTGATATGGTTTCATGGAAAGATAGTGCAATGTTTTCATTCCCAAATATATTCCTAAACCATTACATATGAGGGCATCCATTATCCACTGAAAACGAGAAAAAAAACAAAAATGTAAATATTCCTGGAAACATATAATTAAAAACTGAAACACAATGGAGAAAGGAAATGAATAAAATAGAAAATACAGTTTAAATTACTTTTACCTACTGTTATTAACAGACATGAGTTATTGCTTAATATGTGACATGTCAGTAAATATATAATGTGCAAACATAATGAGTTGTGTAAATGTTGTGTGCATGTGTGTGTATGTGTGTGTGTTCATAGGATATAATTAAGCAATGCAGTGAATGTGTAAAATTGTCCATTACATGAGTCCCATTTAATTTAAATTAATGCTACTGAAATAACATATATCTTTGTTTATTATTTATTTTATTTATTTATTTATGTATATATATATATATATATATATATACATATATACATACATACAAATACATACTCACATATAAAAAAATATATATATGTCTGTGTGTGTGTGTATTTGTATTTTTTATGTAATATAACATTATTTTGTTTATAAATTTTTCGTATTGTTTTATGATTTTTTTTTTTTTTGTTCTTGTTTTTTTAAGGGTGGGGGTTTATTATCTTGTATTTTATTATTTTATTTTATTTTCATTTTCTTGTTCATGTTCATTTTAATATTTTTTTTATTTCCAGATTTTAAATTTAAAGAGACCATTATTTATCTATAAATTATTTTTGCTGCAATTTATCGACTGATTTTGTTTAAATACAAGACATACATGGTCCCACCAGCACTCTCCAAAGTTAGGTAGCTGATGTTCAAGTGTGTACTCCAGAACCTCAAACATCAGACTGAAGACTGTACACAACCACCAGTCTCGCAGAATCAGAGTCTGAAACAAAAAATAAATAACACAAATACTGATAATCAGACAGATTTTCTCACAAACATTAAATTATGAACCTTAAGCAATGAATAATGTTAAATTACGAACGACAAATTATGAACAACAGTAAACTATGATTAACATTAAATTTGAATAACATTAAGTTATGAAACATTAAATTATGAATATCACTTAAGTTAAAAGAACATTAAATTATGAAGAATAGTATATTATGAACAGCATTACTTTATGAAAATAACATTAAGTTATAAATAGTATTATAATTATTAGGGCATATGCATAACAAAATCCTAAAAAAAAAGTTGTATGGTTGGAAATATTTTAAACTTTACAATTTAAGATTTTTGTTAACTAACAACAAGTGTAATAACATGTTTGGAACACTGAAATATGCATTTAAGAAAAAAGAGGAAGTAAAGAAAAAAAATAAATAAATAAAGAATAATAAAATAAATAAATTAAATTAAATTAAAAAATTAATTTTTTTTTTAAAAAAATTTTTTTTTTTATTAAAAAATGTATTAGGAACTATTCAGTAATTACTCTAGTCTGATAGCAGTAAAAGATGTTTTATAACACCTTCTCATGGGCAGTAAACTACAATAACAAAAATATTCAGGTGGCAATGTCTGCAACAGAAGTCACCCCTTCAAGCTTCATATATTATTCATTAGATCAAACAGTAAAAAATGAGTTTACAAAAATATCCTCACCTTTAACCACCAACCAAAGAAGTGAGTTGGTACAAAACCATCTAACTTTTCCTGCAAGAATAGATTCACAGATGTAAATTATTAAATGGTTTAAAATTTAGTAAAATAACAATAGAGAATTTTTGTCATTAAAAATAATAATAAAAGAATTAAAAATAAGATAAAATAATTTTTACATGAGTTTGGTACAAAACCATCTAACTCCACAGATATAATAAACTGTAAAATGATGTAACAGTTTGGCCAAATAACTTTAAAATACAGAATTACTATCATAAAAAAAAAATATAGTAATAACAACATTAATATAAGAATCAAAAAATATTCCAGATAAACACCATGAAAAAACCCAACAATTATTAACTTTTTAATATCCATCTTTAACATAGTTTTACTTACTTAAACATTTAAAAACTGTTTTATAAAAATGTAAACCACTGACCCAAGATGGAAAATCTCTAACTAAATGAGTTTACAGCCTCTTTAAAAATAATCATAAAAAATTAATATTCTCAACTCAATAAACTTTGTGCTCACCTTTACATTATGAAATGGATCTTCGTGTTCTGAGTCATATATTAAACAGGTGCCTCCATAGTTCTTCTCCGGCAGTGGTTTGCCGAGATTTTCATCAAAATGTTTAAGTAAACGTCTAGCGTCTTCCACTCGCTAAAAACAATTAAGTAAATAAATAAACAAACAAACAAACAAAAATATGAAAATATATAAACAATGATGTAATTAAATAAATATGTAAAAATATAAACAATTTAGTAAATAAATAAATAAATAAATAAACAAATAAACAAACAAAAAAATTACAGCAAAAACGGTGACTGTAAGTTGTTTATGTTTATTATTAACAAAATAATGAATTTCATCTGTGATAAGTGAAACAGAGCCCCAGGGTTTCAACAGAATTACTTACCTGAAAAAGTAGAAAAACTAAGGCAAGTTCGTACACAATGCTGAGGCACATGATCAGTCTCCAAAAGGCTGTAGTAAAAGAAAAAAAAGATGTGAAAATATCACACCACAAGGACATGGACGATTTTGTTTAATTTTAATTACAGCAGCAAATTTTTCTGAATTTTATTATAGCAGCAGATTTTTCAAAATTTTAATAAAACAGCAGATTTTTCAAAATTTTACTATAGCAGCAAATGTTTATAAATTTTTACTATAGCAGCAAATGTTTATAAATTTTACTAAATTAGCAAATTTTCAAATTTTTACCATAGCAGCAAATTTTTCAAAATTTTCATATAGCAGCATATTTTTCAAAATGTTACTATAGCAGCAAACGTTTCTAATTTTTAGTATGCAATACTTACTGAAGAAAATTGTTTAAAAAACCAGAATATCTGCATCTTGGGTATCAAGCTGTTTTTTCCAGTTCAATGTATTTTTTTATTTATTTTGAATTGTTATTTTCTGGATATTTACTACTTTTTTAATATTTTATATTTTTAATGTTGCATCGTACATATTTAAGGCACTATAATGAAAGATTTTATTTATTTAAAGAACTTTATATATATATATATATATATATATAGCTAGATAGCTTGGTAGAGATATAAAAAGTGATTTAAATAAAGCTACATAGTTCATTCTTTTGGAAATATTTAGATAAAACACAATAACAAAACATTATTTTTATAATCTGATGCAAGAGTTATTAACAGATTATTCAATTAAAATTGTCATTTTGTGTGTGTGTGTTTCTGAGTGTTTATATATGTGTGTGTGTGTGTGTGTGTGTGTGTGTGTGTGTGTGTGTGTGTGTGTGTCTGTGTCTGTGTAAATACACCTATGTACAAGTTACTGCATCTTATTAAAATATTTTAAATCTTATAAGATATCATGGACAAAGATGAAGTTAACAAACCAAGCAACTAACAATATACCAGAAAGAGGTCAGACAAAAATGGCTGACCAGGAATTTACCATATAGTGAACCAAAACATTTTACAGCTTGTAAGCATGGACACACTATGAAAAACTGTTAAGATAACAAATAATTAGAACAAAGAACTTATAACATACCAGAATGAAGTAAAATGATTAGTCCACCAGAAGATAACAATATAACTAAAACATTTAAAATTATATTGGTGTAGGTGTGATGTAACGGATTGTAAAAGATTAAATAATTAAAACAAAGAACTAAAAACATACCAGAATGATGTAAATGAATAGTCCATCAGAAATTAGCCATACAACTAACTAAAATATTTCAAACTTTATTAAGTGTAGATGCAGTACAAAGAATTGTTAAAGATTAAGTAAATAAAAGAAAGAACTAATAATGTATATAACTAACTAAAAAATTTAAAATGATATAAGTATGTATGTAGTAAAATGGTAAATAAATAAAACTAAAAACTCACCAGGATGAGGTCGGACAAATGGACCATCAGGAGTGTGAATTACTCCAAAAAGTAAAAAGGCTAAAACGACAGCTGACAGACCCCTGAAATGAGTAACAATATTTAAAATAACAATGTAATTAGTAACAATATTTAAAATAACAATGCAGTTAACAATGAATGAATTATTATGACTTTCATTTGTGAAAATTATGGGTCAGTTATTTATATTTTTTCCTTTGTTTTTCCACAGGTACCAATAAAAGCTGTTAAATTAAATTTTTGACTGCCACTTCAAAGACTAATTCCTTTGTGTGTACATTATATAAAATAATTGTTAAAAATAAAATATAAAAATTAACACCAAAAGTTTCTTATGTTATTAATATAATTAATTTAAAATAATAAAAATAATAATAATAATAATAATAACTGAAGAACTTCCTATATTTGAGGATTTTTAAATGTATTTAGTTATAAATGATTTTTTCACTTGTTATAAATTTATATGAAAACAAAATGTGCTTTTTTAATGATTTACAAAGTAATTACCTTTTTTAGTTAAAGTATAACTTATACCTTACAAACTTTAATTTCTGTACAAAGAAACAAGTGCATTAGATAACTAAGAGACAGGCCAGAGATTCATAGGTCATGTATTTTGGAAATAAATAAATAAAAGTGTGAGAGTGTGTGTCTGTCTATCCATCTATATACTTATTTACAAATGTGTAGACAGATATGCAGATAGACAGACAGACAGACAGACAGACAGACAGACAGATAGATGGATGCATTAATACCTCTTCACGTTGTAGTCAACATCGTCAACAGCTTCTTCAAACAAGGCAACGTACACGAGGATGCCACTGAATATCACAAGAGCTGTAATAGTGTGAGCTCTCCTGAAACAAGTTGGACATTTTATTTTTTTAAATGTATTTCTATAAATAGTTACATGTGTATGTTATATACATACCTGTCTGTGTACATGTTCATAATTATGTATGTATGTGTATGTGTATCTATATATGGGGGTATATATGTATGCATATGTGTATCTATATATGGATATATATATGTATGCATATGTGTATCTATATATGGATATATATATGTATGCATATGTGTATCTATATATGGATATATATACATGTATGCATATGTGTAAGTATGTATTTATGTACAAATGTATATATAAATCTAATGCATGTGCATATATGTATCATTCCGTGTATGCAAGTGCACATGTATATAAATGCATAAAATTTCATACATATAAATAATAAAATATACTAAATTATAAATATATCTGATATAAACCAGAATGATAATAAATCATACAACTGACACATTTAACATGAATGTGTGTTGTGCATAATCAAAAAAATTGCAAACATCAACAGAAAATACATTTTGTTAGTTTACAACCTGAATTCTAAAATCCTTTTCTTGAGAAAGTATATCATCAAATACTTATGCCATCATTGTGTATGGAAGCATACTATTATGTCATGGTCTCAGTGAGATATAAATTCAAAACAGTACTTAAAATAGCAACATTGAGATACATGTCTTTACTATTTCTGCCCCATAATAACAGTCTGTATAAACAAACAAGCAAGTAGTTTGAAACTCACAAGTCAGTTCTGAAAACATTTCAAATTGTTCTCGACTCATTTGGATTAAAAGTCACTCAAATATTTACTAAACAATAAGAAAATATATTTTATAAATTATACATTCATATTTACATGAGTTGCTACATTTTCCACGCCAAATGATAATTCTTTATTAAACATCCCATCAGATTGCTTTATTTTATGTAAATGATTTGACAACCATGTCAATGCAGGTAAACAAGGTTTTGCTGAGTAATTAAATGATGCCATTATTAACAGATGTGTCCAAACACATTGTAACTTTACATTAAACTGATAAGCTATGCTGTCTGTTGAATAATTAATGAATGTTTTGTTTTGTTTTTTTGTTTTTAGTAGCACATAAAAATATTTTAAATAATTCTTTTTTAACTTGTCAACATGTTTTTATATATATGTATGTATGTATGTACCATGAAAGTTTGAATGTATATATAAACTTGAATATATGTATATAATAGAAACAGAAAATTGGTGTAATTTGCAGCAACTTACTTTTTGGAGGGGAGGCATTTATTTCTTTGTTAATAAGAAAGTGTATATCAAATATTTAATAATTAGCTTTGTGCTTTAGTCATAATGGGAAATTGCCAAAGGAATATATCATGAATTACTAATCCTGTAACCCAAAACATTTCAGAGAAGTATATGATTACTACTGCTGCTGCTTCTGCTAATACTAATGATATTACTAAGAATTTTATTTCAAGTAATATGCTACCATTTATAATTAAAAAAAAAAAAAAAATAAAAATTCCATCCACGAAAAACCAAAGTTTCAACTAATTTAAAAAAAAAAAAAAAAAACCTCCATAAAATTTTATCAAAAGCTATAGATTTTAGATAAACCCCATGTTGCATTTATCTGAATATGTTAAACTTCGACAGCTTCAATTTGAAATGCCCACGTATACAATGTTATCAATTATTCATAGCAGAGGTGAAAGGTCATGTGAAGTAATGTCATGGGGAAATTTCCTACATCACCAAAAAGTGCTTAAAAAGGTGGCCTGACTGGTTTGTGTCAGCAGAAAATTTTACTAATGTCAAGTTTGATGACATACCTATCGAATAATTCTGTTTTATCTACAATCGTGCAAGCTCATGATTAAGTAATGAAACACTGGTTGAACCAATATTCCCTGCAAGTCTGAATTATTCATAAGACAAAACAATTTGCAAAACAGTGGATGGGGAAGGGAGGGAGAGAGAGAGAGAGAGAGAGAGAGAGAGAGAGAGAGAGAGAGAGAGAGAGAGAGAGAGAGAGAGAGAGAGAGAGAGAGAAGAAAATTTCTTGATTTTGAATTTAGATAACTCTTAATTCATATCCTTTTTGTCCACAATTATCAGAAGTATTATTTATTTAATCAAATTTACATACTAACTAAGTTTAAAAATAATAGTAAATTAATGATTAATAATAACAAAGTCAATAACAAAACAACAATAGCATTAATAAAAATAATAATAATAATTATAATTATTATTATTATTATATTAATGATGATGATAATAATCATAACAATAGTAATTTAGTAACAGGAATAATAAAATATAATAACGAGACAGAGACAGCACTCACCAGAAATAAGAAAGAGTTCCGTCATCATAAATTGGTGAATCTTTGTGTTTTCGTTTTTCTTCTTCCCAGTTGTGAGCTGTGGAGTTGTGAATGCGATACACTGTGTCGTCAGCCGTCTGCCTCGCAGTAGCCATATTGGTAGTATCCTGATTTTCTTTCTTATCTTGCAGAACACACAGGAATCCAGACCAAGTCACAATTTTAGTCTTTCAGGACAAGATCAGATATTTGTGCTGTAACAAAAAGAATGAAATAAATGTAAACCTGTGTAAGATCATAAATAATTCACGGCCATTTTACTCAAGGAACATGAAACTGACTCTTTTTCACCTCTGGTATATTGTAAAGAATAAAAAAATCAGTACCTTTTCTGAAACCATTGAATAATAGAATGTATTTATACTGAAAATAGTTTACATAATACATAGGCACAATATCAATTACTATATATATATAGTCAATGTGTCATACACTTATTACATTTAATCTTGTGTTTGTGTGTGTATGTATATATTATACACACACATATGGTGTAGTTGTTAAAACTTTTAATTAAAAATATATATGTAAAACGTATTTGAGATCATTAATAATTATTAATTTTATTCTAAAACTGGTTATCTTGGTGAATGAGATTTTTTTTGTTTTAAATGTCAGCCTCAATTATTCTTTTAAAACAGCCTGAACAAAAACTTTTTCTCTCTTTCTATTTCTGGTGGAGGTTTTTTTCCATCTGGCATAATATCAGTAATTATTATTTTTTTAATATCAGTATATCAGTATGTATGTATATCTATCTATCTATCTATCTACTTATCTATCTACATATATATATAATTGAATTTATTCATATTCACCAAAAAGAAGAAGGAAAAGACCGATAAAATAGTGACAGTTATGTTAAAATATCTACATTTTATATGAGAAGACTGCAAGATCAATCCTTACTGTACTTACTGTTCCAACCACCTTAGTTTATAAAAGACTAAAATATATATTTTATTTCTTGCTGTTGGGAAAGCATATAAAAGAATTATTGCTGCTAAAGGATAAGACTGTTTAGCAGCAAATGTTACTCCTGCTAAGTGTATGCAGGGTTTAGAGTCAGTGAAATATCTCTTCAAGATACCAGTATCATAAACTTTAAGAAAAACTACAGAAGAGACAAAATAACAGTGTTGTGTGCTGTTCTTAAGAAACATTTATTTATTCATTCATGTACATGTGATGTTTGTAACACAACCCAATGTTTAATTTTAAAAAAAAAGAAAAAAAAAAAGGAAATAAATTAAAATAAAATAACTACAAGTCTATGCAAACCTTACAGATAATTAAAAGTACAATATCTGATCATAGGATGGCAATTAATCTAAGCTTAATCTTTTAAAAGCTCTTATTTCTAAAACTCAAGAAATGTAAATAAATCTGCCTCTTGAAGTAGCATTATTCTTATGCTAAATGATAAACTGAAAAATAGCAATTTTAGCAATGTTATCACACTTTAAAAAAGAAAATAATAATAATAAAATTAAAAAATATTATTATTATTATTATTATTATTATTTTTATTTTTATTATTATTTTCTTACAGAATTAGAAAACTGACTGTTATAAGAAGCACCATGCCACTGCTGATTACCTAGAATAATAAGAATTTCTGAAATTATATTTACTTATTAACTGACATACCTCAGCACTGGAGGTCTAGTATCATGTCCTTAGTGAGTGTAAATGAGTGTATATATATATATAAATATACCAAGTATATTCATGTATATTCATTCAGTTGATTAAGTTTCTGTACATATCATTTTCCTGTTCATTTTGCATAAATAATAAGATGTGTATTGATAACAGGTGCACATTAGGGCAAGCTTTCCTGTCACATCAGAATACACTGTACACAGAAACTTGATATCAGAATACACGCGACACAGAAACATGAAACACATGCAAACAAATACTGCATGTTAATACATCTGTTTTCATTTTTATAATACTGTCTGATTAGTTAAATTGATACTGTATTACATATTTAATTTTGAAAATTATACTTTTATACTGCTAATAAGTGAATGTGGTGGCATAGTTTAATAAAAAAAGTTATGCATACAGGGCATTTTGGAATTTTCAATACTTATATGCACCACTAAAGCATATTATTATATTTAACTGCTTAATTACGTGTAGCTGTGTCTTTGTGTTGTATTTATGTTTGTGTCTATGTGTGTATGCGTGAGTTTATTTGTATATATATATACATATATAATATATAAAAAGGGTTCAATTTATTCAGTTTACCTAAAAAATTAGTTTTGGTATTTTATTTATGTAAACTGATAGTTTGGTCATCATTCACAAATATGTAATGATTAGAAAAGAATTATAAAAATAGTATCTGTGCTATTTAAAGTAACTGAACAGATAACAAATAAATTGAAAGCTACCTTTTATATACAGTTGCCACAGACTGAAATAACAGTAAGAATTTTGACATGCTTGTCGGAATGGAAAGGACTGATTATAATATATTTAAAAATATTACTCAAATTTCCTCTTCTGTAAAACATATGATGATGCAAATTCTAACCACTGAATGCAATTTTTTAAATCTATTTTATTTTATTTAAATTAATTTAAGATTTAAATAAAATGTTTATTCAGTTACTATATTAAACGTGTGTTTTTGTGTGTGTGGGGGGGGATAAATCAAAGTAATTTTTTATATCAAATCTTCAAGATCACAACGATATAATATATTAATCAATTACTACTGAAACGGTATATATAAAAAATGCTTTGGTGCGTGATTTTGCATGTTTCTTAGATTCATTCATAGATTAGATGTGTGTTAATTTAAAAACAAAATATTAAACTTGATTAAGGGCAGCCGACCTACTTTTCTGTGATTAACTTGTAGATCAACACACGATAATTGCATCATTATTACCGTGTACATGATTTTATAATAACTTGTATACATATGTGTTATATGTAACATTTACGTGGCTGGTGGCTAGGAAACTAGAACCGAAGCATGCTAATGCTTTGAAATCCGGTGTCGTAAAAACCACAATGCAAACAGTTTTATCGAAAGTATCGTAATTGCTGCGTTACTTACCACTGATGGGATGTCATGAAGCACTACAAGTGGCGAAATTTAAATCAGAAACCAAAAAAATACTATAAAATTGTGATTCATATTATCTGCTTAAAAACGTATCTTCTCCATAGGAGTTATCTTCCCGTTAAAAAATATTTACAGTAAGGGTGAAAAAAAGAAGTAAAAAGAAGAAAAGCAGCACGGGTTCGAAAACAAAAAGTTTTCATTTTTATTTCCTCCTAAGCAAGGAGGTCCAGACCTTCTAATGTTAGGAAATATTTCATTCGAAATGAAAATTAAGTTATAACGTTTTCTGAACAATAAGACAACAAAAAATACTTGTTACTTATGTTAGGATAGATTTTTACAAAATATCTTTTCGCAGATATAATAATCCTTTCATGAAGCGATCCTTTTCAGTATAATTTTGTTTTATTTCATACGTGAATTATGTTTTCTTTTCTCAGACATAATATATAATATTCAAAGTAAAAAAAAAAAAAAAAAACATTATATGCTGAATTCATTTCTCTTATTTAGATCAATAAATAAGTTAAATGAAATATATTAATAACCAGTAAAGACTAATGTAAAATAATAAAAATAGAACAGTCCCGTCCGTGAATGAGCCTATCCTATCCAGTGTGACGTATACATAAAGCGACAAAAACAGATATTCGCGCTGGAAGCAGGAGTAGGTTTGGGAAATTGAAACGTGAGAAGAAACACGAACCGATTCATACGTGCGTAATACTTTAACCTCATTGGTAACATTGTTTTATTTGTTTTCGTTTGAAACATAAAACTAGCATGCAGTTTTAGTTTAAATTAGGAATTTGCAATTATTTTCATTCATTGAAATTGAGCGAAAGGTTAATGCTAAAGATCGGTTTAACTTAGTAGCAAATACAACTAGTTTAATACTATTTTTAAAATTGTAAAAGTAACCATATTTGTTTGTAATGAAAAGATTATATTTACATATATTATAAAACCGACAAACTTTCTTTTTTTCGCGTTTTTTTTTTTTTTTTGAGGCATACTCATGCTACTGATGATACTCAGTATTAGTATACTGATAATATCATAGATATAATTATTATTACGTTAATTTAGTTTGTTTTTTCAGGAAATTGAATTTCTGCTTTTTGAATTGGATGTTACAGTCAGAACCAGATCATTAGTTAAAAGTTTGCATGTGGAAACCATACACAACAGGCAAGTGCAAATTCTACTTGTATCATTCGTAAATCCTTTGTTTGTAAGGAAATTGAGAAATGACCTTCTAAAGAAGGAAATAGGTTGTTATAAATTTATATTTTGAAAAATATTTAAAAATAAATATGTTTTAAATGTGTTTATTTAAATCAAATAAAACATTAATATAACTTTTTATTTATATATATATATACATGTATTGTAGAAAAATGGTTGGAGATATTTGCAAAAAGAAAACATTGGCATTTCAGACTGTTACTGCTACTGGGAACTTGCCAAACACTGGAGGTGATGATGCAGTGTTTCTTCAGCTGATACTCTCATGATATAAAGAATCAACAAATACTGCACAGGGGTATACTGTGGAAAACAGAGGTAAATGCTGCAAGTAAGTTAGACAAGATGAAGAATTCAAAGAAAGCTGGTCATGAAGTGATCTCATTACAGGAACAAAGCTTAAAATGTTCAGGTTAAAAAGAAACAAACAGCCAGTTTTTGTGGTAAGAATTTAAGAACATAATGGACAGTAACAAAAGAAATTACCAAAAATAGAAGATTACTGTAATTTCTTCTCTTTTTTTTAAACCTTATTATTAAAAGAAAGAAATAAAAAAAAATAAAAGAGATTGTTTGACAGACATTTTAATCATTGAAATGCACATCACTAATTAATTATAGGTAAATTGACTAAAATAGCCAGGTTAGTGTATTGATCATTTTTTCAAAAGTCTTGTGGTTGTGTGGATATTTTTTGGTATTATTTTTAAATATTGTTTCAGATATATTTCAGTCTTTGAAATCCACTGACACCAGCTAATTGAAATGTAAAAAAGTATGTATAAAACATATTCAAGCATCACCGATTCATCAGTTAATTAAAATCTTTAATTTCAGCTTTTTGTACCAATGAATTGTTTTAGTAGACATACACAAACCATTTGAGAATAAATCTCAATAAGAAAATAAAATTTTGTATCTAATATTTATCCTTAAAATCAATGTTTGATTTTTAAGGAATACTTATTATAAACTAGAACCATCAAATATTTTTTCTAAGAAGTTTTTCAGAAAAATCAGTCTTTGTGTTTTTAATTTTTTATATTTGTGTGAATTGTACTCTGAGAGAACCATATTTTCACAAAATCAGTTTTTTGTTTTTGATACCTTATGTGCTATAATTAATTTTTCATTCAAAAAATACACTCAGACACACACACATGTATATAAACATACATGAACACCTCTATCAGCTGTCAGTTGATAGTGTTCTTTTTAAAGTTTCTTCAGTATTTACATTTGTCTCATTACAGAGTAGATGAAAACAAGTATTATTATGTATTATTAATTTTTAATCACCGGTAAATACAACTTGTCTTGTAGAATATTTAGTATATTGAAATTGTGACAAAGAAATAATATAAAAGAAGTCATCAAAGACAACTGTAAAGCTGTCAATTTAAAGATCTGCATTGTCAGTGCCAGACAGAAATTTGCTATGGAAAAGTGTATGTTACAGAAAACTAAAAACTATTTGTTATTCAATATTAGAATATATTGTGAAGAATATGAGAAATGTTGAGATACTGTCGGAGTAATTTTTGAAATTTTATTATACTTAGTTCTTAGGGTAAGCAATATTCTTCTCTTTATTAATAGTTTTTCCTTATCATTATTATAACCATATATTGACATCCTACTGTTTATAACTGGGTATTATTAAATAGCCATTTGCTAGATTTTCATTAGAGCTTTGAACATGTTAATAGATGAGACTGAAATAATCAGACCATTTCTTAACACAGAATTATTGCAAGTCTGTATTTTGTAAAACCTAACAGGTGAAAGGCATTGACTGTATATATACATTTATATATTATACATACACATACAAGTTTATTAAATTAAGTTTATCTTAACTGGGATACTAAATAAACAGATATTTTGTACCACAAAAATGATTTAGATGTGACAGTTGTCTTCTGAAACAGGTCTTTGTGTAAAGTATTCTTCTGTTATTGTAATGTGGGTTTTTTTTAATCTCCAAGTTCAAATTATAGCTATGTTGGATGTCAACATACATCTGCTTCTGATTTTCTGCTGTTTGGCTATCCTTTTGAGAGGAATGATTTGTATAAATGAATGCATAATTATATTTAACTCTTTTCAACTTGTTTTAAACAGTATTGATACAAATCTATTTTGAAATCATTAAAATCATTATTACGTATATTTATATAAATAGAAACATACATATGTTTATTAAATTAAGTTATTTTAACTGGGATACTAAATAAATATATGATCACCTCAATTTGCTGTGCATTAATTTATAAAGTCAGCATTGTATGAATTGCTCAAAACTTTATGAAGAATATACCAGATCTCTGATTGCCAACTATCCCACCATTCTGTCTACACACAACTGGGAAATAATAATACCTGAACTTGAGGCAGATGGGCCTGTCTGCATTATGTTCTGAAGGCAGTCGACTGTTTTCCATAAAATTTATTTTGTAATTGCTGTAACTGTCAGTATGTGGATGACACTCAGTCTGTCTGTGGGCATATTTTGAAAGGAAAAAAATCACTCAGGCTCATGGTCTGTGCTTGCTCTTTTTCCAGTCTCAGTATCTTCATCAAGTGACACAATTAGTAATTACCTTGGGAAAACACCAAACAAACCTCACTTTCTGGGAATTCACAGACTGGTTTTGTTTGCTGCTGATCCTGTCTATAATAAGTCAATTGGTTTAGAACTGTAATTTACATTCAGTATATTTTTTAATTTTTTATGGTCACTGGTTCAGACTTCTAGTAAATTTCCTTTTGCGTTGCAGTTTAGTTGAGGAGAATGATTTGTATAAAAGAATGCATAATTATATTTAACTCTTTATGCTTTGTTTTTAACAATGTCATCAGAAATTTATTTTGAAACCATTAAAATAAATGACTTCATTCACAAAATGATGAAAAAAATTGGCTGTCCAGTCATATAGATTTTCTTATATATTAAAAGTTACCTCCATTACAACTACTTAAATACCAAAAGAAATTATCTCATAAGCTAACAAAGGGAAGAGACACTGGACATTAATTATATTGAGCTTGTTTTGCCATTTACAGGTTACCAGTGAAAAATTATTTTGTGTTATGTGTAATATTCAAAAGTTGAAATAATTCCGACACATATTATTAAGAGTATATGGTTAACAACAAACTGATTATTCAATATCAGCTGTAACTTGTTGGAAAAATTACAATAGAAAGAAAAAAAAAAGGGGGGGTGTAACCTGTATGATGTACATTACCAAAATGAGGCAAAATGGGAAAACTACAAGACTGCATTTTCATTGTTGAATTCTTCTTCTTTCAGTCACAATGATAAAAACAACAAAACAATATTTCTGAAAATATATTTATTGCCTGACATGTAAATCTCAAAGAAGTTGTCAAAGAAGATTTGTTTATGTCTCTGAAGATTCATCAGTGGTATTCTGGCTAACAGTAGCAATTACATTGCTCCTTCAAGCAGACATTTGCTTTTTTTATTCTCTGGTATAGAATTTTGTACCTGAAGTAAGAATTATACTATGACATGTACACAATTATAATTGCAGTTTTGCTAACAAATGAAAAGGGGTATTTTTATAATAAAAATGATAGTCTGGTTGTTTTCCTTCCTCACCCCTTCTGTGCTTTTTGTTTTTGTTTTTAAAGAAAAGAAATACAATACATTTTGTCACTTATGTGGGTTAAATTATTGCATTCACAAAAAACAAATGCATGTATGCGACAATTTCCTTTGAATTTCCTCATCTGGAGAATTTGTCGTTATTTCTACTGATCTTTCGATCACTTTAATCGCAGTTTGAAAGTCGTTTTCCATGAAATCAACCATCTTCATGTAATTGTCCTTATTCATCTGATAGTTTGTACAATCTTCTTTGGTATCTTCAGTCACTTTTCTGTTGTCGTTCAAACGATATTCTTCAGTCAAACTATGCACAATCATTTCCATTATTAACCTTCAGTAGTCTCTCCACATTCAATGCACTTGTTGTTTTATCTACATTAGCTGCCTTGAAAATACTTAATGAAAATATTTATTTTTAGGTTCTATAACTGAAACATTGGGAAGGACAGCCTAGGATAGCATAACATATATAGGTTATGTAAATATGAAAATTAAAAGTTAGGAATCATTTTTACCACTGAACTATAACATTAAATATATAAATTATATTGTTTTCTTTTCTAAGCATGAACTGAAAACAAATTTTCATTTAAAATATTTTAAATTTGTTTTCATGGACTCTCTTGTATGTACAGGTTATATGAAAGTTCGATGAACTTTGGCTTGTTCAGTATACAACCTCAGTGCCGTAATATGTTTTCCACTTTCACTTTCATCGCAGTTTGGAAGTCATTTTCCCCAGAGTTGAAATGGTTGCCTTTGTCTATCTCATATCTGTCAGATCCTCTAAAAAAATATTCTTCAGTCTAATGATTCTTCAGTCTAGTGTCAACATTCAACACTATTGTTTGTGCCACACAGTGGAAATACTAGTTCACAGTCATATCCAATGTTCATAACAGAATTTTTAAAAGTACAATCCTTCCACAACAAATGCAACCTACACATCATTATTATTTAACTGAACAAAGTTAAAGCAGAAAACCAAGGTGTTGAGAATTAATGTCTTTCTTACCCAGAGCTGCTGGGACATTAATTTTCGTAATCCTTAATGTTCATGACTTTCTAAATATGTACATGAAAGCAAACTGAAATGTAGAAATATGTACATGAAATTCAGGAAGATTGTTCGAGTTTATTAAACCAATCTATACTTGCTTATCTATAATAGTTGAAAGTTTTGCTTTTTTTTATATTGTGTACTGAGCAAATAAACCATTTAAATTATATATAAATAGATAGATGTATTCATTGTCAGTTTATGAACATATATAATCAATTCACAATTTGTTTATGCTGGTGTGTACCTCAGCATCCATTTTTTATTTTAACAGGCAAAACAGTTTATATTATGACATGAAACGCACCATATCTATAGTTTCAAAATCCCTTGTGATGTTGGGTATCTTTCATTTCCAGGGTTAAATGAAAATAAAAAACCTATCATAACAAAATTTCGGTTTTCTGCGAGGTTGTTGATGTCATCATCAGTCTTTTCAGCTGTTCAGAACTTGTTTGTTTCCTGATAAATATATATAACAGGTAAAAAAAAAAATTTGAAAATGTTCCTGTATTATAAACAGAACATTATTTACACATGCCAAATAATTGGATACAAAATATGAAATACAGACAACCTGATTGGATGTTGAATTTATTTGTACACATTACTTCAGTGATACAGCATTTCTGAATGTAGCCAGCAGTAACATGTCAGGGTTATCATCGTTAGTTTAATGTCAATTGATGAAATGAAAGGGTACATCTATCAAAATGGTGAGAGATGCTCAGTAAGGCATGTGTGCACAGCAGTACATCATTGTCTTATGCCTCTAATGAGAGCTTTAATCTCAGGAACAGTAATTGTGTTCCATAGCGGTTCAGACCAATTTGTAGCCATAGTCATTAAGGATATGAGGATGATTTTCACATACCTTATGGGCTCAGTAGGTCCCATGCATTCTCAGTTTGGGACAAGTCAGGATACTTTGGTGGCCAGTTCAACCCTTGCATGTGGTTCCACTCAAGAAGATCAGCTTAGTGATTAGCTTAGTGGTTTGTGATCTAGCTTTGTCATGTTGAAACAGAAAGCCAGGATGCTACTGGTGTAATAATCTTGTCACAGTAACGTTGAGCAGTCATGTTTCCATGAATGAAAACAAGTACTGTTTTACCTCCACCATGAATGCCAGCCCAGACCATGACACTGCATCCACCATGTCTGCATCAAATCATTTTCCACACTGTCTCCATACATGACACCTACCGTCAACAAACCGAACACAAAACCTGGATTAATCTGTGAATAATGTCTGATCCCATTGTCTGTGTTGCCAGTGTTGGTGTATTCTGGCCCATCTCAGACATTCCTGAATGTTACAAACTGTCAGGAGAATAGCTACTGCCGGTTCATGTGCTAGTAATCCAGAAGACAGTTAAAGACAGTTTCAGCACACCTTCTAGTGCCATTAATCTGCAATGATAGAGAATGCCAGTCTTCCCTTGGAGTAGTTAATCGTGGGCTACCAGAATGTGCTCGATCTCTCACTTGCCCACGTTTGTGTATGCATTATCAAAGTTGTGATATGGTACTGTCTTGAACATGAAAGTACTGAGAGACGTCATGTACATGTTGGCTGGTGTTAAATCATATCATTGCTTCATGAGATTGATTTTCCATTAAGCATGGACAGCAACCCGTTGTAACAGGATAAATTCTTCCTTTTTGTTTTATGCAACTAACATATTACCAAGTTTTATCACTTCATTTAAACAATTTTGGAAGCAACCGTCATTTACAAAAACTTACTAAACCTTTTTGGTTAAGTATATATTTATCATCTTTTTTCTTCTTCTATATTACAAACAGAACATTATTTATTAAAAGTTCATTAAACCCATGTCTTACGGAGAACATTCAGCATGTTTTCATGTTGCAGGGTTATCATGTTCCTGCCTAATGGGTCATCTCCAGCACTGTATCATAACAGCTTTTACTCATCAGCTTAATGTCTTTTTGTGAATCCATTTAGCAGCATGCTGAAAAATATTTTCTTTTTCATTTTGATAAAAGTAGTCACTGCAGTGAGGATTCAGCAACAGCTATTTCCTCTTCTTGTAATGACTGTTCAATTTTTTTGAGACAGTCAGTCACTTCTTTTTTGCCAAGGACACATTTTGTTAATGTTTGATACAGAGCTGCTGCCAAATGTGCATGAAATTTCTTCCAATGTTCTTTTTATATCTCTGTAGTTCCTGATAATAGCCATTCCACATGCAAGTCTAAGTACCAGGCATGGTAGCTTCAGGTTTGACAGAGCAAGGTTTTTGTTCGACATGTCAAGGTAGAGTTTCTTGAATTTGCCAGGTGAATTGTAAAATTCATCAAGTTCATTTGTAGCATGGAAGCATTCTTGATGACCTAGGTACAGATAGGCATGGCGCTTCTTCTTCATCATGTTGCTCATCTTGAGTGCAATCAATGATTACTGTAAAAAATATATCTATATATATTCTTGCAAATAGTTTGCATAACCATGTGGGCCATAATCTTTGTGATCTTCTTTGGTGCAGAAATGATGATGCAGAAATTTTCCATGTGAACCATCTCTAGAATGTCTTTTCCTTGCTTCAGAGTTCCGTTTTTGCCAAATATTTCCAATATTCTATGCCAGGTATTGTAGAGTTGATGATTTTCAGTAGAGCTTTCCTCCACACCCATTGCAAAACTCTAGTTGTAAGAAAGGAGGACATCTGTCTGCATTGTCATCCAGCACTGAAAAGTAGAGGATGCACCCTCCTGTTCCTACATCAGTTAACACCCATGTTGAAATTCAGAATATATTGTATCCATGTTAAAAAAACATTAAAACTACATTTTTTTTGTTTTGTTTAAATGTCTGCTGTTTGATCCAAGGGTCTGTTTGTCTTCAAACGTTGTTGATGTTATCAGAAGATACGTTCTTGCACTCATTTCACAGATGTAGAGCAGTGGTTCCCCCCTTTCAGCATCCATGCTCCACCTCAGCACCACCAAAAATGTTGTTGCCCCTTTTGACATAAAAGTTAATAAAGTTTTATAAAAAAAAAACAAAAAAAAAACATATAGACATTATTCCAAGAATCTTGTAATAAAAATATTGGTGACATGGAATGCCAATATGTCTGTATTCCCAGACACAGTGAGAATATGTTGTATTTCACTTCAGTATTGTAAGACTAAATTTTAAATTATTTTTTATTATTGTACAGAAAATGTAAATATATTTATTGGCTAGATTTTTTTCCTTTACATACAATGATACATATATTACTATGAAGTCATGTTTTACAATATTTTGGCAGTCTATAAACATTTTTGCCATTTTTTAATTTGAATTTGTTTTGATGTTTTTTGTTTTTTTTCAGAAACAGTTGTTACTCAATAAAATAATTTTAATACGTTTATGTATTTTGGGGGCATCATTTTATAATTTAAAAAAGATGTGAACCTGTTGTAGTAGAATATAATCGTTAGTAATATATTTACAAGAATATGTTTTTTCGAATGATCTCAGTATGTTGTATTGCAATATGTCACTAAATTTTTATTTATTTATCTTTTCATTTACATATGTTGCAAAATAATTATTTGTTGTTACATTTGTTATTTAAATTGTCTAGAAAAAAAATGTGCATAAATTGGTAAGAAATAAAAATTTTAATTTTCAGTATGTTTTGGTTTCATTTTCTTTTTATGGAAATTTAAAAATGATGATGATGATAGTAAAATAAAAATATTTCATACACTTCATGACAGTACACAGCAGACATAAGCATTTTCAAAATCAATAACACTAACATGTTTCCCACCAATGGGAAAGTGCATAAAAAAGATAACTTTCCTGCTAACCAATAAAGAACAGTCCAGTGTATAGCAACATTGAATTTCCACTAAAATCTAGGCATTACCCTCTAAATCTTAAGAACAAAGATGCAAAATAATTATTACTATTATTACCAATTCTTTTTCTGGGGCAAAACCACACTTTTTTTAAAAAAAGATGAAAAATGTTTAGAGATTTGGATTTAATATTTAGATGCCATAAAAAAAAAGTAAATAAATAAAAATAAAAATTAAGGGAAGAAAAAATATATAATAAAAATAACATCAACAATAATCCTTGCCAAGCTGATGTAAATATCCATGACAACAATATATCATATTAATTATTCCATGTATAATTAAAAAAAATTAAAAAATAGAATAAATTTTCTGTTTAATTGTCAAGTACAATGATGAATTTAAAAAAATTAATGAACAAATAAACTATTTAAATAAAAAATCAGAAATCAATAAATAAAATACAAATAAATGCATATGATGCCATAAAAATAACAAACTGGACGAAAACGAGGCCGTAAAATGCCATTACTGCACCTTTATATTTGTTTCAAAAGTACATCCATGAGTTCAAAGTGTATTGTTCATTTTTAATACGATGAACTTTTAAAAACACCTATAAACATACAGATTTGTTTATATAGAAATATACCAGTCCTAGCACACATATATACAGACGAACTCTGACAAATAAGTACAAACGGATGAACTTATTAAAAGTAAACATATATATTTATATATAAAGAAATTGTTAATTAATAACGTTCAAGTTTCATAGCTACTAGTATTCCAATCGAGGAGCAGTCACAAAGGTACAGAAACACATGGATGTAATTATCTCTAACACATAAACACACAGTTATACACAAAGCATATATGTACTCATTTATACATACCTATACCTATAGTCATACATACTGTGGACATCTGTTCAAGTTTCTGAGATGTGGACATACTATTAAAAATAGCTTTAAATGCGGTTATGCAGTTATGCTCTTATGCAGAATATCATATTTAAATTTTAATATCATTATTAACTTTCGTTTCGTTTTGATTGCTAATAAAATGTTAGTACACAAAGAAAAACTCCACGAAAATTTTTTAGTCGGATGACAGGTGCTTTCGGACCTTTTCGGATATGTTCACAAGATATACGAAAATATCCGAAATGTCCCGACTGTAGTGTCACTGTACCGGTATTCATTCTCAGACAAGGTCATGGCGAAAAAGGCACTTTCAGTAGAAGTTCCAAACATACAGACATTACTTGAAATTGATGGTTATTTAAAACTTCATGAAAATGAAATACGAAGAAGGTATATAATACTCAATAGTTTTTTAGATGTCATTTGCATTTATTTTTGTTCTAGTTTCGTGCAACATCTATCATGTGTTTGGCCTTCACCTTACCTTCATATTTGTAGTCTGCTTTTTGATTTTTCTATGCTTTATACATGTATTTGTCAGGAGCTGTAATTCAAATTAGAAATATATTTGACATAAATAAATGTATTCATTAAAAAATGGAACGAAAACGAAACAACAAAATACAGTTTGATATTAAACTGTTTTAAGCTGTAAGTACTTTTCGTTTTAATTGAAATAATATTTCAAGTTCCAAACAGAAGCGAAGTGAGTTAACATTTAAGTAAAATCATGTTACCCATATAGAATATCTCCACACCTAATTGTATCTCAAACTGAAAACACAAAATATAATTTCTGTTTAATGTACATGTATGTACATATTTAATTACACATAAAAGTCATTCAAAATTATATAATCAGGTTTGACAGATCCAAATGTGGTGCATCCTGTCTTCCCATATATGATTATGGGTCACAAAAGAGGAACAAAATAATTGTTTTGTTTTTTTTGTTCTTCTTATTCTTGTTATTGTTGTTAATTCATGTTTAGTTTTCTGACTTTTGAAATCTTTTGTTTTTCTATAGGTATCGCTGTTTTCGAGAAATTGTAGAACAAATAGAGAAACATGAAGGAGGCATTGAAAGCTTCAGCAGAGGCTATGAACACTTTGGAATTCATAGGACCAAGGTCAATGGAATCTATGCTAAGGAGTGGGCACCAGGAGCAGAAGGAATCTATCTGAGAGGAGACTTCAGTAGGCTTTTGGTTGCTTTTTATTATTATTTTTTATATATATATATATATATTAATTGTTTTTACAGTGCAGACATCTTAATAAATTTTTTTTTACAAAAATGTATAGAATCCAGAGTTGAAAACTAGTGACAGTGAAACTAGTGTAAAACTGTGTTTTTGTTTTTGTCAAAAATTTGTTTTTAAAACTATCATGAAAATATTTTAACAAAAATAATATATCCCTATTAGTATTAATTTAAGATGAAAACTTCCATCAAAAATTATATCTCCCAAAAGACTCTAGTCTGATATGTGTGGCTATGACTAGTGAAAATAATTATTATGTTTTGTTAATGTAGTTAAATAGAACAAAACATGTTAATTCACAGATGACTGGAAATTTGAAGAAAAATATGCTTTCCAGAAGTTGGATTTTGGAAAGTGGGAGCTGAAAATCCCACCAGCTGCAGATGGATCATGCCCAATCAGACATTGCTGCAAGCTGAAGGTTTGTATCCACAACATTAATTTTGTTTATCAGGTTTGTTTTTGAATAGAAACTTTTGAAACAAAACCCATAAAGACATTATTTAAAAAAAAAAAAAAAAATTTAATTTAATTTAATTTAACTTAATTATTATCTGTATTTAAAAAAAATAAGCATAAAACTCAAACTTTTGTTATTCATAGTGTTTACCAATATACTTCTTAACGTTTATTACCAAGAAAAATATGTCAGATAATTTATCAGTATAATTAAACCTTATTACTTAATCTAAACTTTTCAGTGTTAGATAGATTATGACTAATAATTTTAAGTATCATTTTTTATTATATTATTCTTCCATTCAGTTTGTAAATTGGTTCATTAAATACTAAATTAAACCTTTTTCAGCTTGGGATAAAAACAAAATCAGGACATATCGAAGATCGAATATGTCCATGGGCACAGCATGTGAACAGACCAAAAGATGTCGCAATATATGAACAGCTGTTTTGGGATCCACCAGAAGATTATGTAAGTTGATAATCCATGGTCTGAAGAACAGAATAACCTTGAGGTTTTACAGTTTGTAGGATCAATCCTTTGTGCATCCATTAGCCTATTTATCATAGGCCCTTTTTATGGAATGGTGTGTGTTTACACTGCTAGCCAATAAGAGTACATGTCCCAGAGGCAGCAGTGGATACACTGGTGTACATTGTTATTATACAAGAAATTTGAACAATAATAACAACTGATAGTGTTTATTTATTAAACAAG
Source organism: Chrysomallon squamiferum (assembly GCA_012295275.1). NCBI lineage: Eukaryota > Metazoa > Mollusca > Gastropoda > Neomphalida > Peltospiridae > Chrysomallon > Chrysomallon squamiferum. The sequence continues at coordinate 12,181,138 of CM022673.1, read as the reverse complement.
TGACAGAGTTTTGTTGATATTGTTATAATGAAGAGTTGTATTAAACTATTCGTTTTGTTTGTGAAAAAAAAAAATTGCAAGTAAAGGAAAAAAGTTTTTAAAATGTTTGTGTGAACTTAAGTATTGATATTGGAAATATACATGTAATTTAAATTTATTTCATAATTTTTCAAAAAGATAACACCATAGTGAACATGATTATTTTAGGTTCTTACACAATTCAGAATGAAATTTCAGAATAACTGGAAAGTTAAATAGAACTATCATAAACCCATAGATTCAATTTATATATATTAAAATTTAAAAATTTGGTTATTATTATTTTATTTATACCACAGATTTATCATGCAAAACATCCCCATCCACAGAAAAAAGATAGATTGCGCATCTATGAATCACATGTTGGCATTGCATCATGGGAAGGAAAGGTAGCAACTTACAAAGAGTTTACAAAAAATGTTATACCAAGGATTGCTGATTTAGGTGAGACACAACAAGCGTCTAGGCTTGAAGACTTGCAAAAGTTGAAATTTTTGTACATTTTAGATTATTTTAAAAAATGTTATCTGAATCAGCACAAAAATATATATATATATACTAATGGAGTTCACAAATGGCATTTTCTATATATGAAAGATTTGTTAGTAATTTTAAGCTTCACATACTCTTACATTGAAACCTTTGTATTATTTTAATAAATAAATGGCTTGTTGGTAACTTCTGAAATTTAATTTTAGAAATGAAATATCAATGTATTTGTCAGTTTTTGGCTGTTTTCTTTCACTGATTATAATGCTTATTTTTCAAAGTATTTTTAATAAATGAATGACTTAATGGTGAATTATATAAGTAGTTTAAACATATAGTTATCACATGCGTGTCAGAATGATATTGTTTTTGTTATGCAGGTTATAATGCTAATTTGTGATGTACTTTTTCAAAGTAGATATTTGTATATTTTTAATATATAAATGACTTCTTTGAACTTTTATTTATATTTGAATTTTATTTTCACAGGATACAATGCTATTCAGATGATGGCAATAATGGAACATGCTTATTATGCCAGTTTTGGTTACCAGATAACAAGTTTCTTTGCTGCATCTAGGTAATGATACTGTCTCTCCTTTATCTGTATATTTAACATTTTGAATTCATTAAATTATCAATCAGTGTTTTTATTTTTATTATTTTTTTCAATTTTTTTTATATGTAAATTTTTCACGCAATTTTTATTTTCAGAATTATTTTGTCATATATGTATAAAGCTATATTTAAAAAGATTTTGTGGTAAATAATAAGTAAGATTTCAAGTCATTTTCTGTAATTTTATTGGATATTTGCCAACGTTTCTTAATTGTTGTCTTCTGTTTACTTGTTCTTTTTCTTATTATTAATTTTTTTTTCATTTATGTTACTTGACATATATTCATCTAGTAATTATAAATGACTTAAAAAATTAAATTTGATAAGTTATTTATATTTTGCTTTGATTTATTTATTTATAAAAAAAAAAAATTTTTTTTCTTTCTTGCCTTTACTTACAATTCACACAATTACTTACTTTCCTTATATATATTTGTTTAATTTTTATTTCTATTGCATTTATTGCTATTTCAGTCGGTTTGGATCTCCAGAAGACTTGAAGGAACTGGTTGATGTGGCACATTCTTATGGAATATCTGTATTTTTGGATGTTGTTCACAGCCATGCATCAAAAAATGTTGTAGATGGTTTGAATAAGTTTGATGGAACCAATGCATGCTTTTTTCATGATGGAGGACGAGGAAATCATGACCTGTGGGACTCTAGACTCTTCAATTACACAGAGTAAGAACATTTTAAATACACTCTATAAAATAATTCTTTCCTTTTATATATTGTTTTACTTATTTGGAACTGTTTTGTTTATTCAAATTGTTTCAGCAGTATGCATTCTCTTAAATTTTAAAAATTAGAGTTTGTTGGTTATTGACATATTTAAAATGAATTTTATTTTTCATTCAAATACAAGAGAAAACAGTTATTTCTGGATTTTTGAATGATTTTTTAATATTGAATATGTATGTTTATTATATTATTAACTTACTGTTTGGAAAAAAATTTTTTTTTTTTTTTTTTTTTTTAATTGCTTTAGTTTTAATATACTACAAAAATTATATATTTGGTTTTGTCTCTCTTTCATGGTTTTCAGGTGGGAGGTAATGAGATTTCTCTTATCAAATCTGAGATGGTGGATTGAAGTATACAAATTTGATGGCTTCCGGTTTGATGGAGTAACATCCATGTTATATCACACACATGGAATGGGTATGTCAAATTAAACATTTGGATTTTTCAAATATTAATTTTTCAGATCTGAAACAGAAAATTAAAAAAAAAAAATTGGTGCACTTACATTGACAAATTATGCAGTATATGGTTAATTAAAAAAGATTATTTGTTGTTGGCTGTATTTTACTTTTGTTTGCAAATTACAGATGATAAATAATTAGTATTTGAAGATTTAACAGTGATGATTTTGCTGATTTTATAAGTAAAAACTATTAATCCGGATTTCATTTGATTTAACAAGTAACTGTTGATTGTAATTTACTTTTTATTTTTGTTTAATTAGGTGGGGTTTTTTATTTTTATTATTTTTTTTTTTTTTTTTTATTTTATTTTATTTTTTTTTTTTTTTTTTTTTTTTTTTATTTTTTTTTTTTTTTTTTTTATTATTTCACAGGACATGGTTTTAGTGGTGACTACAATGAGTATTTTGGTATGAACACAGACACAGAATCTCTAGTCTATCTGATGTTGGCCAACCACATGTTGCGTGAAATCTACCCTTTCATCATCACCGTCGCTGAAGTAAACAGTTTTATTTTAAAATAATTTTTAACATAGACCTCATTTTTTCACACACAGCAGCAGCAAATAACTATCATAAATTTATGTCTGTTTGAAATAAATGGTACAGTGATAACTGCGACCAAGTTGTTGGCATTATTAAATTAATTATGAACCTAATTCTAATGTGTATTTGAAATTATTGAAAAAATATTGGTACATATTGATAATTTTTTATTATTACTGGACATGATTATGAAAATGTGAAATACAGAATTGTTAATGAAAAGACTAGGCATTATAGACAGTGTTTTTTTTGTGTGATTTTTCCTGTAGGATGTTTCAGGCATGCCTGGTTTGTGTCGTCCAGTGTCAGAAGGGGGTGGAGGGTTTGACTACCGTCTCGCCATGGCAATACCAGACATGTGGATCAAGGTATGAGTGTTATTTCACTAGAGTTTATTAGAGCAGTATAATCAAAAGATTTAATGTCATAGTTTGTCCAAATAATGTAAAAAGTAGGTATTTTAAAATGAGCTGTTTTTAGCTAGATTATTTCAGTTTGTTGATAGATATAAATTTATCAGTGTTTATATTTAAAAAGATTTTATGGACAAGTTGATGGTGAATACATTAACTGGATTTTGTTTTGCAATTTATTAGTTTAGTTTTAAAAAATTATATTAATTTACATTTGATATAATATTTGGTAATTATATTTTTAATTACTTTTTTAAATATATTTTATTTTTGTATTTTCAAATTTATGAACACACATGCACACGCACATGCATATATACACATATTTGTTTTAATTTCATTTTTGTTGCATTTATCAATCCTGTTTCACTTCCAGTATCTAAAAGAAAAATCAGATGATGACTGGGACATGAATTACATTGTGCACACACTGACAAACAGACGTTACTCGGAAAAATGCATTGCATATGCTGAGAGCCACGACCAGTCGCTGGTTGGTGACAAGACAATAGCATTCTGGTTAATGGACAAAGAAATGTACACACACATGTCGATACACTCTGACAACTCTCCAATCATTGACCGCGGCATTGCACTGCATAAGATGATTCGACTCATCACCATAGGCATTGGAGGAGAAAGCTATCTGAATTTTATTGGTAAATTTCTTGCTTTATTGGAGAAAGCTAGTTGAATTTTGTAGGTAAACTTCTTGTTTCCTTCCTTACTTAATAAAGAAAGCTACTTGAATTTTATAGGCCAACATATTGTTTTATTCCTTACTTAGTGGAGGAAGCCATTTGAATGTTATTGCTAAGCCTCTTCTTTCAACCATTATCTTGTGCAGAAAGCTGTTTGTATTTTCTAGGTAACCTTCTTGTTTCACTCCTTACTTGACTGTGAACGCTAGTTGAATTTTATAGGTACTTCTTATAAACTATACTTTCCATTAGTGGAGAAACATGATGGAATTTTATTGGTAAATCTTTTGTTTTCTATCCCTTATCTGCTGGAGAAAACTATTTTTATTTTTTTAGGATATCATGCAAATTTGTTAATTGTATATAATATGTGTAAGGCTATGATGAAACTTTAAATTTAATTAGCAAGTTGACTTCCACTATATTTGGGTTACTTTCTTGAACATTCACGAGCATGTCAAATATTGCAGGCAATGAATGGGGCCATCCCGAGTGGCTGGATTTCCCACGTATTGGAAACAATGAGAGTTATCATTACTGCAGACGGCAGTGGCACCTGGTGGATGACAGCACTCTAAAGTACAAGTTTTTAAACAACTTTGACCATGATATGATGCATCTAGAAGAGAAATATGCCTGGCTATGTCATCCACAGGTGTAATTTCTTTACTTTTCTAAAATAATATTTTATTTAAATATAATTATTTATTTTAAAATTTGTATTTATTTATGTGATTTTTATTTTTTAAATTTGTATTTATATTTTTTTTTTTTTTTTTTTTTTTTTTTTTTTAGACAGATACATTTTGTGTACTTACTAATGCTGGTCTTCATCTTTTTTTTTTTACTTTTTTTTTTTAAAATTATTATTATTGTTATTATTTTAATGTAATCAAAGATAAAGTCATGGTTATAATTGAATATAACAAGTCCCAGAAGAAACATGGAGGCCACAGTTTTTTATTTTCCACATAACTTGTAATGTATAACCATAGAGAAGGACAAATAAACAAAAATACATTTTGTCTTTTCTGTGCCATCTTTTTATAACTAAGCAATGTTTATCATAAATATCTTACATCTTTATTTACATAATCATATATATCACTATAAATATTTTATCTCTGTCACTGCAAATATTTTATATCCTTATTTAAATGATTTATCACTATAAATATTTTATCTATGGGATATGTAATTATAATTATTTTTTTATCTTTATTTAAATAATATATTTCTATAAATATTTTATTTATGACATAAATATTTTATATGATTATTTAAATAATATAAAAATATTTTGTCTGTGGAATATATTATTATAAATATTTTAACTTGTTTTGTTATAGAATTATGTAAGCTGGAAACATCAAGATGACAAAGTCATTGTGTTTGAAAGAGCAGAGATCTTGATCTTCATTTTTAACTTCCATCCAACAAAAAGTTTCACAGACTACAAGATTGGAGTGGAAGTCCCAGGAAAGTATCCTTTACTCAGAAACAAAACAGTCAGATTTTTCACATTTTAGTGACTAGATTAATCAGAAAGTGTTTGCCTAAAGTGCAGTTCGTAGATCATGTTTCATTTAAAAGCAGTTAATAGAAACTTAAGAATACTAAATCTTGTATATTTGAATGCTGTTAATGTTCAGAACAAAATATATTATCTGAAATGATCAAAGGAAAGAATGTTATTATCATTTTTTTAATCTTCTTTTAATTATTTTAGACTAATAAAATGTATTCCTAATGAAGAAATTGAATTCTATCATTTATTTAAGAATACGAAATAAATAAATAAATAAATAAATAAAAATTAATTAATTAAAAATGCATATAAAAGAAGATGTCTTCTTCTTCTTCTTCTTCTTCTTCTTATTATTATTATTATTATTATTATTATTATTATTATTATTATTTTCATTTTCATTTTCATTTTCATTTTAATTATAAATAACATTTTTAATGAATCTGATTTTTTAAATTTATTTAACCAATTTATATATTTTCAACCATTCTTAAATTACAATAAATATTAATACGATTACATTCAATGATTCATCTGCATATATATCTCACATTCTTCCTTAATCAACTGAGATACAAAATAGTGCTGGATTCTGATGCTGAAAAATATGGAGGCCACAAAAGATTGGATCACAACACAGAATTTCACACATTTAGTGAACCATGGAATGGTAGAAGACATCACACCTTTGTGAGTATATAATCTAATTAATTAAATAACTGAATAACATTAAAATATTACAAGGATTCTTTCATTTTATGAATATACTTGTCAAAACAAAATAAGACACATTTTCAGAGAAGAATATTATTTGACTATACCGATCATAATACAATAACAGCAAACAAAATTTCAGTAAGGGAATAATAACAACAAAATTAGGAACATTTTTCAGAACAGTATTGTTTCATCAAAGGATTTATACTAGTTACAACAAAATAACATTTTCACACAATTTTTAAAGCATACTGATCACACTAAAATAAGGAACACTATTTCATCTTTCACTGTTGCAGACATCTCACAGCTCTCTCCTTTTTGTTTTTACATTTAGGTCAGAGTACATAATAATTATAGTTATAATTTTCTGTATGTTTATTGTAATTAGTAGTAGTTGTCATAGTAGTATAGTGAAAGTTGTAACCGAGGTAATAGTAACAGTAGTAGTAGTAATAGTTATAGTGTAAGTAGACATTGTAGTAGTAATAGTTGTTGTACTAGTAGTAGAAGTAGAAGTAACTATTGTTGCTTTTTATCATTTAGCACTAAATACTAGATGAATGATTTATGTTTAATATACATCTAGCTGATACATGTAGTTGATACTTAAAGTACCCAATTATTAACTGTAGGCTTTTTTTTTAATATACTTTCAGGTGTATATACCATGCAGAACAGCATTTGTTCTAGCCAAGGTTGGATAGATTTTGTTTTGAGATTTGTTTTGCAAGGCCTTGGGAACAAAACAAAAACTACACAACTTATAGTGCTTCACTCTACGGTGCTGCTGTATAACTGAATTTCCAATAATCTAGCTTGTTGCTGAACAAAAACAAATAACGAGATATATTCTCTAAGAAATAGTACCATTATCAATGTATTTAGCAAGAAATTTCCTTACTGTCAAATGAAAATCATGGTTTGTCGTGAAAAATAACTATCTCAAGATGTTTTCTAACACTGTTTTAATAGCCTGATATGTTAAAAGGTTGTTGTTGTTTTTTGAGGAGATCAGGCCGGTGCCACTGGTTATTACCTCACTAGTAAAACAGGGACAGTCTAATATTTAAATATCTCTATCACAGTCCTAATAAAGAACTAAATATATTAACTGTAGCTGGAAACCAATCTTTGTTAATAATAAAGCATGATAAAAACAAAAGTAACCACTCCATTCTTGTATATTCAAAATGACTTAAATCAAGAAAAAGAAACCTGGGTAATACTTATAGATATTTGTTCTAGTTCTTTTCCCAGTTTGAAGTTGAAGGTTAAAAAGCATTTTATTTTATATATGTTGTGTTCATTCAAGCATATAGCATATAATACTACACAAACTTACATATAATACAGTTCCACATATTAATCTTTTGCACAAAACAAGATAAAACCAGTTTTAAAACTAAAGTTTTAAAAAAAAAGTATAAAAAATAAAATTATTATTCAGTTCATTTAAATTCATACAAATTACATGAAATAAAAAAAAAATTATATTCTGTTAAGATACATTAAAAGAAAAATTTGTAAATGTAATAAATAATGGTGTATTAAATAATAATTTTATTGAGTTATTTATTTTTACTTTTTTTATTTTTTAGGATATGTTCATTTTAGTTAAATTTTTTAATTTATTTGTTTGTTTATATATATTTTTTTTGTTGTTGTTGTTTTATTGTGTTCCTTTGAAGTTGTATAAAAATGTACGTTAAAACACTTTTTGAAAGATACATATATGGTCAAAGCCAGTTTGTATTACCAGAATTTTCAGAAAATTAGTGTAAAAGAAAAGATTGATAAGGTGATGTTGATATTTTCAGTTTTAACTGTTGACACTTATAGTTCTGTTAAAAGAAATATATATATAAATCTATGCAGACATGAATAACTGTTGTGGCTTGAATTTGTGTTGAAAAGAAGATAATAGCTGTAACCGGTGAAATGCAAAGTACAATGATGATTTTATAATCACAGGGACCACACCTTAATTAATGGAACATTTCTTGTTTTAAACCTTTATAATATATTTTATATTATGATTATTACTATTTAAAAAATAAAAAAAGACTTAAAATTTAATATATTCATAGCCATTGTTTCGAACATCAAACAAATTTATTTTTAAAATATTTGTTCACTGCCTGGATTATTAATTGTTGAATTTTTTGTTTAAATCTATTTTGTTTTGGTTAGTATATTAAGAAAATGCTGTGGACTGTTTGTATTAAGAAAACATGAGAATTACGCCAATATTTGTTATGCATGTGTCTTTAGTAGATTGTTAGTCAGAAATAAAACTGTGTAACTACTCGTTTTCAGTGTTTTATTTTATACAAAATGTAAGTAAAAACTTGCTACATTACCTTCAGTTGTTAAAGTTACGCAATATTTAATTTACGTGTGTATGCAATCAGTACATACTGATCAAATACAAGTCTTAAACAACGAGAAAAAACCCCAAAAAGACTGTCTAATTCAAACAAATATTTTGGCCATACGAAAATGACAAGTTCAGTCCAAATTATTTTGCCATATTTCTTCAAAATCTGTATTACAGTGATTAATGTCTGGTATTCTTGTGCTTTATGAAATAGATGGTTATTGCACGTTTTAAACCTGTTAATTTGTCTGTTAAAAATTCACTTGGAAACTAGGCAACATGACTCCTTTTCATGTCCAGTTGGACAATTAAATACAACAAATTATTTTTGTCACAGTGGCATTTTATTCGAAGTGACAAGCCACTGTCTATGTCTGATTGTTTCATAAAGCTGATTACTATAATGTGAAAAACAAAAGTCAATATCTTTCACAACTAAACATTCACTAATTTAAACATGGAATTTCATGTGAAGGAAACAATAAGCAAAAAAATTTATAATGTATAGAATAAATAAACTTTAGCTGATAAAAAAAAATATGTGTTTAGTGGTTCCAAGGCAATGAAGGAGTCCAGTATGTATTTTGATGTAATTAACAAAAAATAATAATAATAATAAAAAAAAAAATATATATAAAAAAATAATAATAATTAAAATATTTAAATAAATAAAATATAGCAAACAATAATGATAATAATAAAGATACATTTTTACTACAATTAATTTTATACTGGTTAAAGTGTTATTAAAATAATAAGAAAATTGATTTGTTGTAAATGATTGATTCACACCAAAATTTTTGCTGTTTATATATTTACGTTAGAAAACCTTTTCATAGTTTATAAATGCATTATTATACTATGGTACATCATGAACATTCACTCATGCACACACACACACCATGTTACAAAATATGTTTGGTTAACACTGAGATAATTAAACAAAATAGACAACATGAAGCTGGCTCATCCCAAATATCAAATTCTTTAACATAAATACATTAGATGTTACCATCTAGGTTCAAGCCCTGCTGATTGTGTAAATTCTCAACTTATTTTATACACTCCAACTATGATTATAATAAGCTTGGTTCTGGTAATAATAATTATTATTAAAAAAACAACAAAAAAAAACCAGAAAGCAATAAAAAGAGCATAAATTTTATTTTATTTTATTTTATTTTAATTCAATATAATTTAATTTGTATCATTATTTTCTTTGTTACTAAATTGGATAATTTTGTTTGGAAACTTCATTTGCTATTTTGAATAAAATCAACATATTTTCATCCAAAAAGTGAAAAACCATTTTCTTTCTTAAATTTACTGTGTATATAATAATAATAATAATAATAATAATAATAATAATAATAATAATAATAATAATGATGATGATGATGATGATGATGATAAAAATATTAATGATAAAGCTCATGATAATAATGAAGATAAAACAAATAAACAAACAAAAAATATAAGAACTTATATTTGATATACAAAATATCATTTCCACTTTTAGAAAAATACATCAAATATCACATGATTTATGAAAAGTTACAAGCTTAAATCCGATTTTATACCTTAATCAGCAAATGCCGCAGTGTCATGGAGGAATTTAAATTGGATTAAACCGCGATGGTTGACCAAGAAGGGAAATCTTGTTTTCCATTGTTTTTAATTCATTATTACGTTTTGTTGTATGATTTACAACCGTGAAAACATTACAGATGTCTCAGAAATTAGACGGACATGCAGTGTCGCGGCGAAAAGCTTTAAAAGTGGCCGTAGCAGCACTCTGTTCTGAAGCTGGTTTTGGTCAAGCTGAGAATGCAGTGCTTGAAACTTTGACAGAGATGCTTCAAAGTTGTCAGTATTTTTTGTATATCTTTTACGTTTTGTATGCAATTCATTTATAAATATATATACATATATATTTTAAAATGTGTTACTAAACTATTCATAATGGCTTTAATGTCTCATTTATGTAGGTCCGTTTCTATTTATATTAAAGAAATTTAACTTTTTATTTCAATATTTCAATTTGTCGTTCATCGTTTGAACGTTTCATGTATTAAAATTTGATGACTGTGTCTTACGAAGTTAGTGTGGTCATTTTATTCTTTATATACATTTGCTAGTTTGGTGAATGATATAGCTACAAACAGTGGGAAAGAAAACAAACAACTTCAGACCTTTACAGCTTTTTAATTATTAATTCTTAATGAATTTAAATTTTAATTGTTAATGTTACCGCTTTTAGCCTATTTTCAAAAACGAGTAATACTAATAATAACAATGTATAATTAGTATTAACAATATTTTTATTTCAGATAAATTGATTATATCAAGTAGATATATATTTTATTACAGTTTTAACTGAGCTTGGCAGAAGTACAAGAAATTATACAGAGTTATCTGGACGCACTGAATCAATGTTAAGTGATGTTGTCATGGCATTGATTGAAATGGGTATTTCAGATTTTAACATTCTTTACCTTACATACTTTGAAATTTATTAAGTAAAAAAATATATGTATTTGTGTGTGTGTATGTGTGTGCGCGCACGCAGGGACAGAAATAAGTCAAGAACGCTCATTCAGGTTACCATCTATCAATAAAATCTTTCTGAAACTTTTGGCAAAAAAACATCTAAGGTTTGATTCTGGAATTCCGTTTTTTTTTCTATTTCTCATCAATTTTTAATGCTTCCACTTTTTAGACACATGTTTAAGTGACGTCACTTAGTTTGCAACAGTATTGAATTCAAATGTAGCGTTACTGGGCATTTGTTTAATTAAAATGGAATCCATTCATGTGGGAACATTTAAAAAATGGGATTTTCCAATGACTTTGGTTCGAAGTAAATGAAAACCAAAAAATATCAGTAACAAATATATTATACTGTTCACCATGTATATTTGTAAGGGATTTCACAACAACAATAATGGGAATTATAAGCTTGATAAATTTGTGGTAACCTATAGGTTACCAGGTCTTTTAAATGGGTTACTAGACACAATCTTTATTTCAATGCCTGTGTGTGTATATACAGTATTCCCTCGCTATTTGCGGGGGTTACGTTCTTTACCCCCCCGCGAATAGCAAAAAACCGCGAATATTGGATGCAGTTTTAAAACGTCTATTATGAGATTATATACGGTACTAAATGCTTCCCAAACACTTTCTAAAGACACTCTTACTCATTAATACAGTAATAATGTAGTAATATTACATGCAGTTATGTATTTCACTAATGTAGTAATGATAATGTAAACACATTTTAATTTTGTACTGAAACAATATTTTAATCAGAAAGAAACGTAAGTACAGGAGGACAGTAACACCGCATAGCATAGTTACCCATACAGTATTACTGTACCGTAAAGTCATTTTCTATGCGTACAACATATGTATTAGAATTGACAGAAAGTGGAACAAATTTAAAGGCAAACAGACAGATAAATACAGTACGCACAGTTCAGGTAATAATAATACAATTCAGTAATAATATGCAATTAAAAACATTATTAATACACAGTCACAAAAAATATGCACTGTACATACAGTGTATGCATTTATAAAAAAATACGTACTGTATTGCAATAATAATTGAAAAAATTTGATATTGTTTGTGCTGTCACCAATAATGAATGATAATAAAATGATGATGAAATTTGCAGTGCCATACGATGATGATGATAACACTAATGTACAGTATGGCACAGCTTAGCTGCTGCTTTACAGCACTTTAGGTAATTATTCGTACTCTTCAGGCACTTAAGTCTCTATGACCTACAAAAACCCGGTTTACTGAGCATTTGTTTTTATGCCGTTATGACGCTAGCCTGGTATACCAGCATACGATGCGATAGGGTTAAGAGCCTAACCCGCGAATATGCGGGGCCGCGAATGGGGAACCGCGAATAGGTGAGGGTATACTGTATATATAGTTACTATTGTTATTATCATTATAATTCACACATACTAGAAATTTTGATTATTTTCATGAATTATTATGTTTTAAGAATCATTCTTGAATTTTTCAAATGATTAAATTAGTTTTATTTTTAGATTATGTTTTCATTTTTAAATTTTTTCTCACAAGAAACTTTTATTTTAATCAAGATTAATAAAGTAGTATCTGTAATAGGATACTTTTATTTTAATCAGGATACTTTTATTTTTCAGGTGTTAATGTGCAGTCCATTCCTGCCTACGCAAAAAGACCAAACAAAACTGTTTTTATTCCTCGTAAGTTTGAATTTATTACTTTCAGAGTACAGAATTGTATCTATAGATATAAGTACTGAATCAGTGAAATTAGGCACTTCTAACAATTTATTACCATTTTCAGATATATTTTGTTCTTGCTAGTAATAACAGAGATACAGAGGTAAAGGCTTTTGTTTTATTTGTTAAGCAGATTCAAATGTATTTATCCATCATTTTGTTTTTCGTCTTCCAGCTCCAATGAGTACACCCACACCCAATCCCAGAACACTCCAGACAGCAGACAAGATGCCACACCCATCACATGTACCTGACTACCTGCCTGTTTTTCCTGATCCTCACACATACATTAAAACGCTGGTAAGTTTTCATTTCGTGTTAGAACACAACTGTCATCTATAGAAGCCAGAAACACTGTAGCAAAAACATGACTAGACACTGTAAAGATCAAACAATGATGTAGACACTTCATTCAAATTATTTTAAGCAATCAACAGGATTACAAACTGAATAAACTCTGTTTCAAAACAACTCTCTTTGAAGCCAAGATTGAACTGTATGTAATCCAGTAATTCAGAGTTCAGAGGGTTGATATGTAACATTAATATATGCTTTCCTTATCCACATGATCTGAATAAATAGCAGATTTTTAAGAATTATTATTATGTATCTAACGGCTGTAAAATTTGTCAGTGAGATAATATTATAGTTTATAGTATATATTTTGTTTCTCAGTTGACCACTGTTAAAATATAAATGTATCACTGTTTTTTTCACAATAAGTTTATGTTTACGCATATTAATATAAATATATGATTAAATGACATAAATACTAAAAACAATTAAATTTTTAAAATGGTGTTGATTTTCCCGTTCCAGACTCACAAGGAGCCGCTCAATGAGTATCAACATGTCCGAGAGAAAGCAGCATCACAAAAACGTGATGTGGAGAGAGCTTTGACTAGATTCATTGCAAAAACAGGAGAAACACAGTCATTGTTTAAAGATGACATCAACACATTCCCATGTAAGATAAAATTTATAGAACGTAAAAATGATGTCAGACTATTCTGCTGTTTTATATGTTTTACATATAAAGCAGTGGAAACATAACGAGTATCTATTTCTATATGTGATATATTTATTACAAGTAAAGATGACATCAAACTGTTTCTGTTTTATGTAGCTTTGAAAACAAAATTTGAAGTTTTAATCGGTGAAACATGTTAATTTAAGATAAACTCAGTGAATTTTCATCTTATAAGCAAAATAAAATTATTTAAACAACACTTTATTTCCATATCATTGTTACTAAAAAATAGTGTTTATTGAAGTATTTATTATATATATTTATATTTATATTTTTTTGATATTTATTCATTTACGTAATAAAAGATATTAGTGAATTTTTTCCTAAAATATATTTATGTAAATATATTTGCAAGACTTAAAAAGTAATGCTAATAACAATAAAATAAAAATGGTACTTGCAAGTAAAAGATATTTTAATAAAAATCTATCAGCCATATCACATATCTTATAATAAAAATAAATCATTCGATATATTCCCATATCATTATATTATAATGAAAATAATATTTACCAATAATTTTGAATGTGTTTAGTAAAATATATCTCTAATATTACAGTGATCTCATTATCATTAATTTTGGCTTTTTTTAATTAGTAATAGCTATCAAGCCTGTTCCTCTTCCTTATCTCAATGCTCTTCTGCCAAAAGATCAAGATCTAGATTCTCAGGAACCCAAAGAACTGGAGGAACCGGTAACTAAACGACCCAAAGATACAGCTCCACAAACAACAGACTCTAAAACTGCTCTCAACTCGCAGAATGGAGGCACAGATCTCCAGTCCTCCCAGACTTTACTTCCTCAAGACTCACAAGACTCTGAGGCTATAGACAATCCTTACTTAAGACCAGTTCGAATGCCAAAGAAAAGAAAAAGATGAAAGAAACAAAAGTTTTTTTTATTATATGCTTTTGTTACGTTGGGATTAATTTTCAAAAATTATCAGAGAAAAGAAAATTTTGAAAAACGAAAACAGTTTTTAGGTGCTTCTCTTTCTTGGAATCATTGTTCAACAGATGTTTAAGAAAGTCATCAGCTGTGTTAAGGTTTTGCCAGTTGGTTTACTTTGTTAAATGTGATAGGTAATAAAACTGACAATGGTTACTATCTTGGAGCAAAAGAAATGGAGTATTATGATGGGCCCACCTTTGATTGGAATTTTTATTCTCAGATCAGTTATAACACCAGACACTTAGAAAAAAGTTTTCTTTCAAATATATAATTATGCAGGGATTGTTTGTTTTTTTAAATAATGTTTTCATTATTCATCAAGTGATTTCTAACATCCAGTAGTTTATTTAATACTCGTGTATTTTCTGTAAAGCGTCACACTCTTGGTGTCTTCAGAACTGACTTTTTATATTCATTTAAAATGTTTAGATATAACATCTATTTACTAAACCTCTTTTACCATTAATTTAACATCCATCTATTGTCTTTACACAGTAATGCCATTACTTTTTCATTCATATTTATACCTTCTCAGGACTTAGTACGCACCAGTGACTGTTTTGTTAACCAGTGTTGTTCAGGACTCATTTGTTGTTGATTCTTCAGGGCAGTTATCCATTCATACTCATTGAACAATTCAATTACAGAACATTCCTTTGATTGCACTGGTTAATCCTAACAATAAATTCAGTTGTCCTGCCAGTGATTAACTCATTAAAAGATTAATCATGAACATTTTAATCTTTTGATATAAACATAAGATGAAAATTTGTTGTATAAATCGTTGTAACACACTGGTGTCGGCCATTATTCAAAATGTTTAATACAATGAATTATGCAGGTAAATATAGCAGCTAATCAAATCTCCATCTTTGACTTAATGTCATTTCCTGTTACATTTTCAGATAACTGAATTATGCAAACCTGGCAAACCTGGATAATTATTATGAGAGAAATAAAATACAGTTATTCATTTGGACTAAACTATAACAAGATTAATAAAAAAAAAAATCATGTTTTATAGGTATCAATTTTTAGAGTGGAAGGTTATATACATTATGTGTGTTTGTATGTATGTGTATGAGTTGTCTGAATGGTTTCACTACTAGTTTAAGAAATGATTTTTTAACAGGTGGTTTGTTCATTAACTATGAAAATGGAAAATAAAAAGATTTACAACAAATTTAATAAATTTTATTTCTGTATCACAGACTTCAATAAATTACTGTCTTTTTCATTTATTCTTCATTGATTTCTCTGACTGAAATGGAAACAAGAATATTTGTTATTAAATTGATTTATGAATAAACAGATGAAATATTTAATCATCTCGGAGTCAATATAAATAAAGTTAAACTAGTCAAATGTAATTTAGCTTTTTGTTATTAAACGAGAAAAAAGTATCACGTAAGCATTAGTTAATGTGATCTTCTAATTTATTAAAGAACAGAAATATTTATTATTATTTTTGAAATTATCTAAAGTATGCATGTACTGTAATTTAATTATTTTTAAAGCATTACATCATTTTATCATACTTGATAAATGAATTAAATAATGCTTTTTTAAAAAATCTTTTTGAAGTTAAGAAGAAAAGAGGATGAAATGGCAGAAAACATTAACAAAATATATAATAAAATAAAAAGAAGAAGGAAAGGCTGTTCTTATTTTAATTAGTATTTCTAAATATTTTTGTTTATCTGAACCCACCTGGATAATCTCAGGTAGTTGCTCTAATGCCTTTTTGTAACCAGGTATATGAGGTTTCAAAACTCTTCTTCCGATTTTCATCTCCTTCACACCTGTCTTACCTGCATCCTTTAACATCTTCTTGAAGTGGAATATCTGAAAAAATTAAAAAGGTCACTCTTGTAAATGTGTGAAATTTTATTATATATATATGTATAAATAAATAAACCAGAAATCCAAAATACTCCAACATTAAAAAATGAAAAAAACAAATGTGCTCAGTATTACAGAATTATGGAAGATTTAAATATTTCAAATGATTATGCAAATATTGTATTTAACTAATAACCTATAAATTAAATGGATCTCTCGACATCTTTAAACGCCACAAATAAAAACAATGTAGCATTTAACAAAATAATAGAGTTCTTTTTATTTTAACAAAAAATTATTTCAACCTCTTTTTGTTCCAGCAGTGTAAAAGCTGTGCCTGTTTTTCCTGCTCTTGCTGTGCGACCCACTCGGTGGATGTATGTTTTTATGAATGGTGGGCTTTCGTATGAAATCACGTACTTCACATTGTCTACATCCATTCCTCTGGCCATCGAATCAGAGCAGATTATTCTGTAAGAAAAGATAAAACTTCTGATTTCATTTGAGCATAATTTTGTCATGGACTACTGGATTATTTCAAACGTATAATTCTGAAATAAGCATTCAAAAGAGTGATACGCACAGAATATTCCAGTTATTAGTTCTGATTGATAGACATTGCTTCTATACTGAAGCTGCATAATATGACAGGTCAGCATATACCATATTCTTTTCTAAACCAGGCATGAGCTACTCTTTGGAATGGGAAAGAGCATATTGGCTAACTGTCAGTTATCATCTTTATCAAGTAAATATTTACCATTGGATTACACATTTCCCAAATATGAATGAATAAAAAAAGAAAGTAAAATATTTTTTTAAAACAATGGACAATCTTTACATACTCTTCACTCAATTAACAGCTCCTGGAGATAAGTAATGTTTTTCTTGTACAAAAAGGATTTAAGTTTTAAAAACATGTTTATAATGAAAATCACTTAAAAAAATAAAAAGAAAAACAATTAAAGAAAGATTTTCCCACTTACATGTCTATTTGACCTGCTGAAAATTTCTTGAGAATTTTGTTTCTTCTGATGGCGTGGAGACCAGATGAAAACTCCCTCACCTCCACCCCACCCACCAGCTTGATGAGAAGGTAGAGCCTGAAATAAGAAAATACATTTTAACACCCTTACAATAAAAAGGGAATTTAAATAATAACATTTATTAAAACAGAAAATATACTTTTTCTCCTCTAACTTACATTATTCTTTTTTATTTTCTATTTTTAAAACCTAGTTGCACTATGAGTAATAATTAAGAAATTTCTCTCTTTCAGCATGAACTGCTCAGTATATCCACAATTAATTTTTGATTGAGAAGAACTATCTGTATTAACATTACATATATCAAATCACACTTTTGTTGGAATGTATGTCAGAATTTAGAATGAAACCATAATATTTTTTTTTTTTTGTAAATCATTTTAAATGGAATGGGAAATTCAGAACTATTCTTCTAAATCATCATTCATCATTTAAAATACTTTCATTTTATTTCCTACCTGTGAGTGGTTTCTACAGAATTGGTAAAACACAAAACTTGTCGAAACTTGAGTGTGTGCAGAAAATGAAGAATCAGTAGTGGTCGTTCTGCTTTGCTGCTCTCAACAAAATATTCCTAGAAACAAATTAAAATAGACCTCATAAGATTTAATTATATCACTCTCAGACTGTTTAAAAAGAAATCAGACATGAAGACATACCGCAGAATTAAATTTGTTTTTCACAATGTAGTTATAAATATATATATTAATGAACAAAAATTGGCTTAAAAAAACTTGATGTTTTTTGCCATAAATTGAAAATAATCATGGCAATTGTCAAGCTATTCAGTTTGTTATCTGGTTGTTGTTTTTTTTAAATTTTATATTGATATTACTATAATTCTTCAAATGCTAATAACCTAATTATTAACACAGAAATATAAATCATAATAAAAAAAATAATAATCTCGTACTGTTAACCCTTTTGGTGTTATGTATTTTCCAACAAAGTTTCCAGATGTGTCTGCAATAAAATAAAAAACAAAATTTTACAACAAGATGTCAGTGATATTTTCATTTCAGACTGAAAATCATTTACATTTACCTACACTATTTTGAATCTGAAAATACTTTTTGAGTTTGACATTGTAAAATGTTTTGTCAAATCATTATAAAAATATTTATTTGGTTGTCATTTTTTTCTCTCTCTCTCTTTTTTGTTAAATTATTGCCGGCATTACACTAATTGGCAGGAGTTACTGATAATACATTAAAAAATATTACAATAGACTATGTATTTCTAACATTAATTTAAAAGACACTGAAATATCATATTTTACTTTGCATACCTTTGCTAGATTTTGTAGTGTCAGACGTAACATTACTTCTGTCATCACCTCTGTCAGTTTTTATTACTGACGTAAATAACTTTGGTTGAAAAAGATTTAGTTGCTGAAGTTTCTCAGGATTCTGAGAGAGGGTGGCAGAAAAGAGTAACTTCTGCAGCTGAAAATGTCAAAAATAAAGTCTGATGAAAAGAAATGATACATTCATGTGTCTAAATAAAGCTGCTTGTGTGTCTGAGTTTTATATATCCATGAACATGTGTATCAATGTGTTTGAACATAAATGTTTAGAACTAAAATACATATAATTCTTTAGAACTGTTTTATGATAAGGTGTAAATATACCCCAAAAATTCCTGCAAATTTCAGAAATGAAAATTGTCTCTATTCTGTATTATTAAATGTTTTTGAATTTTACAGTTTAGCATACTTACTGGTATTTGGTTTTTCAGGGAACTAAAAATAAAAAAATAAACAAAATCAGGCTTTTGGTTTTTCAAATTTATAGTAAAAAAAGGATAAATCAAATACTTTTAACACAAATCAAATATTTAACAATCTCCAACATTTTCGTAATTTTTTTACAGAATAAATTAAAAAGAGAAAAAAAATATGATAAAACTCTAAACACTAATTCAAGGGGTTCTTCATAATGGAAAAAAACCCCAACAAACAAAAAAACTAACTACAATTTCTCCATACCTTGCTACAGTTATTGCCCCTGATTTTTCTCTAGAACAGCTCCCCCAAGTGGTGGAGTCTGTCTGATAGACAGCATTCTCCAGTGTCTGTATCCAGTCCTGCTTTATATCATCAATCATACGATCTGCTTCATCAATCACCTGTGACAAATAATGAATGGACATTTAGCCTATCTGCCAAATAGCCACATGGATACTTTTTAACAAACAATACATGAAGTACTTGCTTTTAACTTTGTATGAAAAACTTCAAAGCAAACGCTTTCCTTGAGTAGTGTAAGATGTAATAACACTTCAAAATATTTGAACTTTATCATTATGCTATAAAGAGATAATATTATGAAATGATGTGAACATAATGTCATTGTAGAAGAATATTTACAAGAAATCGGAGGTGTGTTAGATCAAATCCTGGTGTTTTGTTGATGTGGTCAACCAGACGTCCAGGAGTTGTGACTACAATGTCAACAAGTGTCTGAAATCCAAACTGTCTGAAAATTAACATAAATAAATTGTTAAAGCACACTGTATAATGTTTATTGTTATTAAGAGCATCGTTTAAAAACGTTTATGTGAAATCATCTACATGTTAATTATTACCATTTTGCTTAATATTACTGTTTGAGAATACTTAATACATTTTTTAAAAACACCAAAACACTTCATTTTAAGATTATATACATAAAATTATCTAAAATTATCTCTGATGAAGTATTTTGAATAATTAGCTTTGATCAGCTCAAATATTTACCTTTTTTTAACCAACATTGTCTGCTCAGCCTCAAATGTCTTCTGTCCTACCAGTAACCCAACCTGAAAATAAAAAACAAAAAAACAAAACACTTAATTATAATAAAAGGTATCTGGAAAAAAATGGTGGAAAATACATATAATAATGATTATAAACAAAATTTGTTTTACCAAAAACAAATTGAATAAAAATAAATAAATAAACAAAAATTATAGCAGCACCAGCAGTTTTTTTCTCTCTCTTATTTAAACACATATAAATTTACCAAAAAATAATAATAATTAAATAAAATAAATAAATAATTTAAGTTAAAAACATTAACAAATATAATAATAAATAAGGGTCATTCCGTGTCAAATCACCCAAAAAAAAAAGAAATTTAAACCCGACCGTCTCAGATTTTTATAAAACTTGGTATACTTGTTGACTGGGATCCCACAGCACCAAATCTGACATTTTAGCTCAATCAGACCAGTGGTGTGGGAGATACGGCCCTCGGAATTTTGAGATTTTTGCCAAAAATGGGTGTGACCACCAACCTTAGAACCCTCATATCTCAGGAACTACTGGGCCAATCTTCATAAAATTGGTATTGTCAGAAAGGCAAAATGACAAGGATACCAAATCTGCCATTTTTGTTTAGTTTGGAAAATATTGGAGTACCTTGACCTTTTGACCTTTGCTATGACCTTGAAATTGACCGTGTGGATCACGTGATTTTGAGATGACCTTTATTGAAATTTAATCTCCTACATGTTAACTAAAACATATAAAAGTTTCCTGGGTGTAATATTTTTTTTGTTTAAAAACAATATAGATTAAAAAAATGCACATACCTGAAAATAACACGTTTACAGCCATTAACATCTGATTAACTAAAACCTGAATGATCAATTCTGGATGCTAGGGATCACCATCTTTCTTGATCATCTAGTAAGACATTGAATCATGTATGTATAAAGTTCACATAAATTTGAGAGAACTAGGTGTTTCTGATGCTTAACCTTCTCACTATGTTTGTTTCAAATGCTCACTGTATCCTTCATTCCCAGACACATTCTACTGTTCTCATCACTTTCATAAAATTGGATTATTTCCTCCTTCAATTCATTGTCCTTTCAATGGTAAAGGGTGACAAAATCAAGATTTGCACACGCTCTGGATAGGATTCAGACATTAAGATGTCATTTTAATGTTACTGTAGCTGATGCTAGTTTTTTCTGTCCTTTCATTCATTTACTGGAATGTGCTAGTGAATGGAGTTTGACAGGCGTTTCCCTAAACTCAACAGAATGTAATTCAAATCAAAGTCCTTTTTGGGGAAACAACAACCAGCGGTTTGTCTGGCAAGTTATCACCAAATTCTCCCATTGTAGTACCACCCATACTAAAGCCATCCTCTGCAGGACCTTTGATTTCTGAAGGGTAATCAGACAGTCACAGCACAACTTGTCTCCTGACACTAGTGTCTTTGGAGGATTTACTAAGCATTTGTAAGTGCCCATGCTAACAATTCTTAAAGATCTAGTGCGTGCTTGCTCAGGGTGGCGATTAAAGGGGATCACAACAGTTTTTCTGCGATGTTGAAAATTTGATGAAAAGTTCTTGTTCATGATACTCTTGATGTCCTGTGTTTTGATCCCACTTCAAAAGTGAGGAGTTCGATTTCCTCAGTTTTCCCATGATAACAACAACTCCTTTTTGATATGATGGTGTTGATAAACACATTTTTAGGAGAGTTAAAGCTGCAGTTAGCTCTGGAAAAATAAGGATTTTCAGTATTGTTCAATAGAACAAAGTCAGTGCTTTCCTAAAATTAAATCAAATCCTGAAACCCTTTCAGTAAAGTTAAGCAGGTCATAAAATGGCAGCAGAGTACATGTGTTATTGCCAAAGGCCCACAAGTCTTAGGCATTTATGTCAATCTTCTCAAGTATAAATCACAGTTTATTAAGGTGAAGTAGACCTTATTCATAATCTGTGCGAAGACTTGGTGTACAAATACATTATGCAGTGCAACTTGATGACATCTGATTTCAGACTGGGTTGTACTGTTGACTGAAACCTTGTTCAAAACCAATGGCAAGGCCCACATGACATGATAAAATTACTTAACAGGTTTTATGAAATAAAATATTGATCATTCATCAACATCTGACATTGTGTCCAACTTAAAAAGCTTCAGATTGTCAAAGAAATGCAGATGAAGAAACTTCTTTGTCTTAAACTTCAAATTGCCATGTGCTCAATGGGGATTGCACCAGGGAATCTAAAGGAGCTCCTGACCTGCCTGAAGCATTACTTCCTGTTAACCCTTTGAGCCTGATTGTGTAGAACATGTCATGCCATTTGGCATCTTTTCATATCCTTCAGGCATTCCTTCAGACATGTCAGGTGGGTTTTAACTCCAAAGATGAGTTTTTAGTCTCAGAGAAAATGTACATTGTAATGCATTGTATCAATCATCCATGCAGGTATGCATTTTTTTAAATCTCTATTAAGGCTAAACAAAAAATATTATACCCAGGAAACTTTTATATGTGAACTTTATGCATACATGTAGGCCTACAATGTCTTACTCAATGATCAAGAGAGATGGTGATTCTTAGCATCCAGAATTGATCATTCAGGTTTTAGTCAATCAGATGTTAATGGCTGAAAAGGTGTTATTTTCAGGTATGTGCATTTTTTAAATCTATATTGTGGCTAAACAAAAAATATTACACCCAGGAAACTTTTATATGTTTTAGTTAACATGTGGGAGATTAAATTTCAATAAAGGTCATCTCAAGATCACGTGATCCACACGGTCAATTTCAAGGTCATAGCAAAGGTCAAAAGGTCAAGGTACTCCAATATTTTCCAAACTAAACAAAATTGGCAGATTTGGTATCCTTGTCATTTTGCCTTTCTAACAATACCAATTTTGTGAAGATTGGCCCAGTAGTTCCTGAGATATGAGGGTTCTAAGGTTGGTGGTCACACCCATTTTTGGCAAAAATCTCAAAATTCCGTGGGCCGTATCTCCCACACCACTGGTCTGATTGAGCTAAAATGTCAGATTTGGTACTGTGGGATCCCAGTCAACAAGTATACCAAGTTTCATAAAAATCTGAGACGGTCGGGTTTAAACCATTGGGTGATTTGACACGGAATGACCCATAAGAATTAAAAAAACTCAGTTATTTCACTGACAACTGTTCATACAACAATGCTATCTGTATTTTTATTATTGACAGAGACATTTCCTAAAATAAAATATATATACACAAAACCAAATTAGTAACAAATAAATGAAATAAAAAAGAAGAAAATGTTACTCTTACTTTAAGGTTTGTTCCCTGGCAGTACGTTTGAAACACTTTGTGTACTTGCGTGGCGAGATCTCTAACTGGTAATACAGCAACAGCTCGAATTTTCCTCACCACACAGTCTTTGAGAGCCTGGTAATTTAATATTATCATACAATACAAATGTGACACGGTTTTTACTACATTTAGATATCTTGTTATAAACTAGATATATATATTTTTTTTTATTATCAGATGAACAAACATTTTAGAGAAAAAAGAAATAAAGCAGATATGTAAATAGATTTTTACTTATTTCACTAATTAAATATAATATTATATATGAATATAATAAATGTAAATTTAATAACACTGAATGTGGATAGCTGCCCCAGCATTTAGCCTTACTGTTGCCTAAGTTCACACTAATAAATAAATAAAGCTTTTAAAAAGAAGAAATAAATGAATAAATGAATAAATAAATAAATAACGTTTTTAACTCTTTTAGCACAATACATACTTCCCAGCTTCAGGTATTTTGCCATCCAGCAAGTGTAACATTAAGTTTTAACTTAAGCCAGTGCATTATTTTGAGAAATCTCACCAATGTTGGTCTTCAAGCATGTCAAGACACTTAGCCAACAGCATTAAAAAGATTAAAAAGAACAAATAAATAAATAAATAATGTTTTTAAAGAGAACATAATAAACAGTAGCAGACTGACCTGTATAATGGGCAGTACAAAAGCCAGTGTTTTTCCACTCCCCGTTGATGCAGACACACAGATATCACTGGGGTGGTACCCACCAGGACCCACCCTAATTCCGTGTCTGATCATGTCTAATAAGACTGGGATAACCTGAGCTTGTACTGTCAGAAAAAAAAAAGATTAATTACAATTAGAAATAATATGTAGAAGATTTAGACAAATTTGACATTAATGGTAATTTAACATCTAAATTTTCAGTTGTCGGTGAACATATTTGAAATATGCACTTTCTGCACTTCACTTGGTTGGAAAAGCTACAGGATCTAATTATAAAATGTTAATACAATGTTTTTCATTCCACATTCATGATACTGTTTTTATACAATAATACATCAATTTAAATTTTGCCAAGTACTTATTGAACTGTAAAAAAATGGGAGTGAGATGTTGGATGCAAACTTTAGTGATAAATGTTGACACACACACAACAAAAATTTTCACCCAATAACAATCATTTTTTCACATTTAAAAGTTCTGTACTCTATCTGTCAGTACACTTCTTACCCCTGTTCAAACACAATACTGTAACTCACCACATTTTTACTGAAAAAACATACATACTCTAAAAATGGCCTTTCAAATATTTTTTGATTTTGATACATATTTGTCAAAACATTTAGTTTATCATATAATAGTAATAGACAGTAACAAATTTTTCAAATTATTTTCTTGACAAACCTGGGAAAAAGTGAGTGATTCCATTTTTGCTGAGGTTGTCAAGCAACACAGGATGTAACCTGGTAAATGACGACACAGGAACCTGGCAGCTTTTTAAATCAGCACCAATGACATCAGGATTTGCCAACCAATCTGGTAGAACACGCTTTACCTTATAAAAAATAAAAAATAGTAATAATATTTGTAATAATTAATCATGTCTGAATGAATGTTTAACAACATTCCAGCATAAAAAAAACAACAACATATTAAATATTAAATAACTAATAATAATAAACATTCAAATTGTTAACCTCCATATTTGTACTTTTATGACTCTCCATTCTGTATATGGATATAAATATTTTTTTAAATTTAAATTATTATTTATATGGACATTGTCAGCTGATAAATTTACAAATCAGTAACAGTATCTTATAAATACCACAATACTACTAGATATAAAATTTAAAAAAATCATTATAAAGTAATAAAGATAATTAAAATATACTTTAAAAAAAAAAATTAATAATAATAATAATAATTACACTGCACTCAAACAGAAAAATCTAATTCAGCAAATAGCAAATTATTTATTTCCATCATATATTTTCTTTTTTTATTATTAATAGAACAATAGATAAAGAAAATGAAATGTAATACCTTTTCAACATGTTTCTTTTTATAATCTCCTAAGACTGTAAATCCTCCAATTTCACGAGGTCCTTCTTTTTTGGAATCATAAACCAAGTCATTGTCCTGTGATGTTAAATTACTTAAAGAATTGTCTTGTGTTAAATTATTTTTATCATCTTTGTCCGATTCATTTAACGAATCATCATCATCATCTGGGTGATCATCTTCTGATTCTGATGAAGAATCATCCACAGTTTTTTCAAAACTTTCTTTTTCTTTTGTAATATCATCATCGTCATCCTCAACTGATTTTTTTGTTTTCTTTTTTGTTTTAGTTATTTTTTTATCAATAGTCTGTTTAGGTTTGGATCTATTCACATCATCTTCAAAGTCATCACTCTGTTTTCTCTTTTTACCAGATCTGGGAGAATCCATACAAACATTATCTTTTGAAACATCCAGTGATGTCTGTTTTTCTGGACTTGACATGGAAACGAGATTACCGACATTTTCACAATCTTCAGTAAGACTTTGAGAATGTTTTCTCTTCTTCTTTGGACTCTTCTGTGATTCACCTGTAACCACTGCAACACTTTTGTTGCCATTTTGGGATATTTGGCGACTGTGAGAGCTGTCATTTTCAGATGAAGATAAACGTTTCTCTTTCTTGTTTTTTAATTCATGTTTTCTAGAAATAAAAGATACTTGTGTTAAAGATTTTTGGCTAATGTCAGCAGTTTTTGGTGACTGATCTGAATTCTGATTACTATGTTTTTTCTTTTTTCGAGCTAAAGCTTCCTTTCTGAGTTTTTCCAAAATATGAGAGGCTTTTGTTGGATTATTTTCTTCAATTTCCTCCTCTTCATCACCCATAAACCTAAGTAAAACAAATAAAATAATAATTATAGCACTATTATTAAATAATAATAATAATAATAATAATAATAATAATAATAATAATAATAATAATAATAATAAAATGTTATAAGTATTTAATCTTAATGACAGCTTTTGTAGATATTTATCTGTTATTACATTGTATCAGTGTATGTATCACATTCTGGCTGAACGATGAAAAAATTATTTAAAAAAAAAACAAATATTATAAATATTTATATTAACATATTTTTAAAGTTTATTACTTTTTTATTCATTTTTAATTTACATGATTTATTTATTTATTTATTTTCTTTAAAATTGTTTAAATTTAAATCATTAAACAACAGACAAATTCAACCAATAAGGAAAATAGTCAATCAATTTTCCTAAATTTGAATGATGTTATAAGGTGAAACAAAAATAAAAATCATTAAATATTAAACATTGAATGTTTAACCTCTGAATAGCAAACAGGGCCATTTTCCGAGATTAACACGTGCATTTGTGTTCCTGAAACCGGAAACATTTATCTTAGCCAATGACAATTGACCAAATCTTCTAACAGATTTCATATTTTACGAAATGGTGAACGGATAAAGAATAATAAATAATTATAATTACTTGTAATAATCAGGCTAAAACTACTGCATATTTTGAAAGCAAAAACACCTTGTAACTATTTATAACAGTGGTTTTCGCCAAAGACCACTATTTGTCGAAGATCCATAAATAAATATTATTTTATATAATCCACTATTACTCTTAATAGTTCAATACTTTAATGTTTTCGGTTTTGACAACTCACTATACTTCCGGTTTCGTCAGTATGGCGGATTGGCTGTCAAGTTGTTCTAAGAGTTCAATTTTGATAATACTGAAGAGACATAAACAGTCTTATGTACCAATAGTAATGTCACGAAACGTTATATTTATTGTTATTTTTTTTAGTGTAACTGTCGCGTATATTGCCACTTACTTTCCACGTTTGTTGATTAATTTGAATCTTAACCAGCTGGCATGGTCGTCTAAATTTAAATCACTTTCGTTTCCTTCACATGAAACGTCACTTGTAATTCATCCAAAAAGGAAGGCTATTGTAAATAAAGGTATAATAATAATGTATTATATAGATAATTTGCTTATAATGAGAATTTATATATGACATTAAACAGGTGAGGTAGGTAAGCTGTAACCTGTTACGATTATAAATAATATAATTTAAGTTTAAATTTGTATCGACTTGTAATAACATATGTTTCAATATCAATATGTGACATACACTAATTATGGCAGCACGGTAATAATGGTTACTATAGATTTTATTCACAGTGAAAAAGAGCAAGAATATTGGTCTACTGTAAGAATTAACGTTTATTAAACATATTGGCAATATAATTTTAATCGTTAAACGATGTTAACCATTAGTAATTATTTTTAAAATATCTAATCATGTAAATTCAATTATTTTCCAATTTTTTAATAATTTTGTTTTATGAATTAACGAATTAAAGTTAAAAAGCAGTTTGTTTTAAATAATAAATAAATATATTTTTAACTTAAACACAAATTCATTTATTTTTAATACAACTTTATAAACAAATATTAGTTCCTTTAATTCTCTATAATGTTTTATTGACAATATAATACATAACTATCTAAAAAGAATGTACAGAACTTTACAAATTGAATACATTTTTAATGTTAAATTATTATTGTTTAAATTTTTATTATAATTAT
Source organism: Chrysomallon squamiferum (assembly GCA_012295275.1). Taxonomy (NCBI): domain Eukaryota; kingdom Metazoa; phylum Mollusca; class Gastropoda; order Neomphalida; family Peltospiridae; genus Chrysomallon; species Chrysomallon squamiferum. The sequence continues at coordinate 12,152,632 of CM022673.1, read as the reverse complement.
TGGGATGTTGAATATGATTATTATTACAGTTGTTATTACTGGAATCATAATGATGTTATTGTTATTACTACTATTATTATTACTATTATTTCGCATCATCATCATCATGTTCTTTTTCTTCTTCTCAGTATTAATATTATTACTATTATTATTATTATTTCCCACGATGATGATGATTATCATCATTATCTTCTTCATCATCATCTTATTATTTTCTTTGTCTTATTATTATCATTATTTTCAGATGTTAAAAGAGAAGCTATTGCAGCTTTAAACATTGCCCTTGACCTACAAGAACAGGGTAAAACAGAAAGAGCTCTCAAAGTCTTTCAACATGCCCTGTCTCTCGACCCTTCACATTCAGACATCCTCGCAGCTTTTGGAGAATTTGTAGAAATTTTTGAACATGACATTGTTAGGGCTGACCACCTGTACAGGCGTGCTTTGGTTGAGAATCCCGATCATTCAAAAGCTTTAAAAAATATACAGAGAACAAGACCTCTAGTTGAAGAAATTGACCAAAAGAGGTATATTTGTGTAGTTCATTTTATTTATTTGTTTTTACTTAAGTCCTTTTCAGGTCTCCCAGTGCTATTACGTTGTGTTCACCTTCAGTCAGGACTTGTGTTTAAAAGTATCCCTTCTGATTTGACAAAACAAATAAAACAAAATTGTTAGATTCACTAGTAAAAGGTTTAAAATCATTTATATTTGTTCTTGACATTTTAAAATAGCTAAAGCAAGACAATAGTTTTTTTATTTATATTTTTTATTTTTTTATAGATTTAACCGAATCGATAAGAAAAGAGATCAGTTATATCAAGTTCCGCCAAGTCACCCAGGACTCAGACGAGCAAAGAAAGAGGCATATTTTCTTCACATCTTCCACACCAATGCCATAGAAGGCAACACGCTGACTCTAGCACAAACAAGATCCATAGTGGAGACGAGAATCGCTGTCGGAGGCAAAAGTTTAGCCGAACAGAACGAGGTGCTGGGACTCGACTCGGCTCTCAGCTACATAAACAGCACCCTGCTGGGAAAAGTGGGCAGTTTAGAAATGAGTGATATTCTAGAAATCCACAAACGGGTGCTGGGTCACGTTGACCCCGCAGAAGCGGGTCGCATTCGCAAAACTCAGGTTTTTGTCGGAGATTTCCAGCCGCCAGCTCCAGCCCAGGTTAACGACTTCATGGACCAGTTCGTCGAGTGGCTGAACAGCGACGAGGCTCTGGAAATGCACCCCATAGAGTATGCCGCTCTGGCTCACTACAAGCTCGTCATCATTCACCCATTCTACGACGGGAACGGCAGGACTTCGAGGTTACTGATGAACCTGATTCTGATGCAGGCCGGGTTTCCACCCGTTTCAATTCAGGTTGGAGACAGGGCGAGGTACTACGAGACCCTGAACGAAGCAAATCGGGGCGATTTACATCCGTTCATACATTTCATTGCCGAGTGCACAGAAAGTACGCTCGACGAGTTTTTGTTGTACACGTCAGAAAACTTGAACACCTCCGTTCAGTACATCCGCAAAAATCCAGAGAGGGTGATAAGCATGGAAGAGCCATGAAGTAGATGGGGTTTTTTTTTTTTATGGGATTTTTTTTTTTTTTTTTTTTTAAATTTTTTGTTCAAATATAATTTTCTTATTCATTTTTTTTTTTTTTTTTTTTTTTTTTTTTTTGTGTGTGTATAAATTATGATCATAGTGTTTTTATTTCCTTTTTTTCTTACCAGTCGTGTTCAGAAGCCTTGAAATATCTGTGATATTTGCTCATGTGTGTTAGTTGTGTCACTCAGGTGGAGGCTTCATGTATATAAGCAATAGTGTTATAATCTTAACAAAAGATATGTACTCCTTGTAATGTGAATTTACTATTGTTATCAGTAATATTATTATTTATTACAGTGGAATTCAGTTACAATGCATTACATTAGATCGAAAACATTCGGTCACATAAATATGAGGTACTTAAGAAAGAATATGGATTCATTCAAATTATTGTAAATTTACGTCCAGGTTTGTGCTGTAGCTGATGTCATTTTAGTCAGGTTCCACTGTATTACCACTGTTACTAAATATTTTGAGGTGTGGTTTGGAATATATTTCATTTCAGTATTGACAAGTATAAATTATCAGCAGTGATGTCTCTTGAATTCTAGTCGAATGAATTATAATGCTGAAAATAGAAATGTTATTTTAATTTATAATAACAGGAATATCCAATGTAAAAACATCAATGTCTGAATTGTTTAGATTAAACCTCATTCAAGTTGTATCCACAGATTTGAATGCCCATCTTAGTTACTCAGCAAAAAGATAGTATTTAACTGCAGATATAATTAAAGTGTTACTATAAAGGAATGCTGATAAAAAAAGAAGTTTAAATGTATTTTATATATTGCCAGTTAATACTTTTGTTTATTTTTTGAACAAATATATTAAATATGTCAAAAGAAAATATTCTCTAAATGTACATTGTACTTGTATATAAAGTAAGACTTAAAAGTAACCTACGCACATTTTTATTTGTTATTTTTAAACAAATATCTGATGATAATAAAGTATGATATATTATATTTGTCAATAGAAAAAATTCTCTAAATGTACATTGTGCAATACATTGAATATTGTTTCTTTGGAAGATTGGCTAATGACTGCATGAGAAAGTATGCTAAACATTTGGTTGTGTCTCTGTTTGTTTTTATATGTACATACTTGTTGAATATTAATTGTTTGTTTATAAATGTATTAATATTGTGTGTGTCTGTGTGTGTGTGTGTGTGTTTAAATGTAGATTATATATTAATATATTCCATAAATGTATTAACATACATGCACACATGTGGAAAAGAAAAACAGAAATATACGGAAATAAACACTAGATGGTTGCACATAATTTATGCACACATACAGAAACCAATATTTTATCATTAACGTTTGCTGTGAAAAATGAGTAACAACACAACATACATAGAATATTACTTAACATTTTTCCGATATGGAACTGTCATGTGTTCTGACACTAGACTGAGACTTAACACTGACAATTATACAAACCTATCAATACTTTCAAACGTACCAGTATTATGCTGACATAATATCAGTATTGTTATTGCATTGATATGGAAATTACAGAACCAACATGGAATGACAGAGCATAGTCACTACTCAGACAGTTCTAATTGGATTCAGACAGATACTATGCTGACTTGATCCAGAATTACACTTACTTGATCCAGACACTACACTAATTTGATCCAGACACTGCTGATTTTAGCCACATGATCCAGACAGGGTGCTAGCATACTGATAACCACACAGACACATTCAGTCTTGATAATAAAATAATTTAGACACAGTATCCATACTGCTGTCAATTATTTTTTCTTTGAAATCCTAAATGTTGCCTTTCAAGTTGTATTTGACTTTCTGCTGGTCATCGAGAACTGTGATATTAGCTTCTATGAACATTTGCTTTATAGAAATGAAAAACTGTGTGCGTGCGTGTGTGTGTGTGTGTGAGAGAGAGAGACGAATTTATTTTAAATTATTTTTAAAACTAATAAGTAAATTTTCATAGAAATGTATTATCAAAATAAATCAAAAGTCTGTGGAAATTATTCAAGTCACATATATATATATATGACACTAAATACATATGTATTCTTTTTTCATAAGAAATTAAGATGTTGAATTTTTGTAAATTTAAAATTTCTCTGGATAAAGCCTTAATATACTTTGTACTCTACAATTTTATTATTATTATTTTATTTGATTGTAAAAACCACCATTTATTATTTATTTTATTTTATTTTATTTTATTTTATTTATTTATTAAAATTTTATTTTGATTGTTAAATATACCTGTTTATCATAATAAAATGAGAGAAAATAAATTTGAAAAAAAGAGAGAGAGAGAAAAAAATTATGATAATGAAATAAAAGTCGGTGGAGAATTAATGAACTACTGTAGTAAATCAGTAGAATAATAAAATTAATTGAATATGATGATGATGATACAGACAGTGTTATTGGAAATCACTAAACATAACAAGCCAGGATGATGCCATTTTTCTGGCTCTCTCCCTCCCTCCCTCTCCTCTCTCTCTCTCTCTCTCTCTCTCTCTAAAGTCTTGTTGCTTTACCATCAGAAGTAAAGAAAAACCAAATAACATCTATTTAGCCTAAGTTTAATAACATTATTTTTAACTGTAAGAAGACAAATAAATCATTTTAAGACATTAACTAAGTTGATTTAGGCTGTTTAGGCATTTGTCAAAAAAAAAAAAAAAAAAAAAATAAATAAAAATGAGCATGCTCAGAACTTTGTTTGCATCATCAGAAATTTGTTTTAACAGTAAAAATATATTTTGTTTATGTTAATTTCATAATGTAATGATCTGAATATTTTATTTTCATGTTGAATGTTTTTTATTTTATTAACAGTAAATATTAATTTTATATTTGATGTAGGCTGCTGACTGGTTTGACTAACAGAAATTTTAATATCCAAAACAAATAATGTCAGTTTTACAAGTTTTAGTATTGTATGTGTTTTATTACTAATTATATAGTTATTATTACTTAGTATTATAGTCTGTTAAAATATAATAATTGTTAATAAATTATAATTCTGTTATTGATGGAAAAGTTAAATATTAATATAGTACTTATGAAGGAATAATTATAATTATTATTATTATTTATTGTTATTACTGGTATTATTATTATTATATTACTATTATTATTATTATTATTATTATTATTATTATTAAATTAATATAAATTGCCACCTATTAATTCATTCCTTTTATTCTGTTACTTAATTTTTTTCATTCTAGGACTACATTTGATGATGTAAAGGTTTTGTATAATGTGTTAGCGTTTTCATTGTTTTGCAATTTAGTCTCAAGATTTACTCTAATATGTAAATCTGAAATTTGATAGAACTGAAATCTGTGCTGTCCTTTTTGAAAAGCTTTTTTCTTTGTAGTTATATATCTGTGTATGCCTACATGCAAGTTATATAATGGTGGTTGGACTTAGAAAAACTCAACATACAGAAGTAATACACATAATGATCTTAATGGACTGATCTTAAATGTTTTTAACACTAGGCATCTTACAATAATAATAATAATAATAAAATATACTTGTTCGTACAAAGTGATGATAGTTACAGAATATTCTTGGGAAAAGAATAAAACTCTTCCCCACACCATTACTGTAGTCTCTAATTTGGATTTTAAAATGTTGACATTCCATTAATCTAAAATTATGTTAAAGTCACTTGTTTCTGTTATTATTTTCTTTCCTCTGTAGTTTAACATCTGTAATAAAAACAGTTATTTTTATTTTTATTTTGTCAAAGTTATCTAGGCCTGTTTTAATCTCATATCAGAATCTTTAACTTTAGTCAGACACATTTATTTTCTAATTACTTTCAAATGTTTAACATTGATAATTTTTGTTTCTGTAATATTTTCACTGATTTTAGAAAATATTGTCCCATTTTTTTCTTTATGCATTTAATGCATCTACGTATCTGTCTCCACAGTTTTTAAGTGTATAAAGTCCAATACAACAAGCAGGACCTTGTTGATGAGTCCTGTCTATAAATTATATTTATTTTTCTCAAAATAAAACAAATATTTTTACAGAAAAATGTGTTTTTGTGTTGTTTTTTTTTATCTTTCATGCTGCTGATATTTCAATTAATAGAAATGTTTATAGAACTGAAGATCAGTGTTAAATTTCTTACATCTCATGTGATTTTTTCCAAGAGTCATTCTTCCAAATGCTTTATGGAGTCAAATTGGGAAATTTTATTTTATTATATTTTTGTTTTGAAGTTTTGGGCTTCCTTCTGCAGTTAATTCCCATCTACAAACATTTGCTATAAATTTGCTGAATGATACTGCACTGAATATACCAAGTCATTTCTCAGGCTTGATGTCAAATCCTAATCCTATCAGCTTAAAAAAAAAAAAAAAAATTAACTTCAGTATATAGCAGAACACAACATTCATGCTTGCTATCATTTTATAAGTTAAATTTTGTATTTTATTAATAACCAAACATCTGAACCAGAAAGGAAAAGAATATATATATATTTTACTTTGGGTAGAAATTTTATAATATTTCCAAATCAACTGAAGTATCTTTCAATATCTGATGAATAATGTACAAAATATTTCCAACTTTATTAAAAAAAGATAAATCTTGAGGTTTGTGCTTGAAAATAAATGTAGGCAATTTATTCAAACAAAATCAAACTGATAAAACTTTAATTTACTGGCAGCTGTTCAATAAATAAATCTTAAATTTACAAAGGGTTAATACTTCATTTTCTTTTAAATTTATTTCTACATAAAATATGTATGTATATATATATATATATATATATATATATATATATATATATATATAATAAAAATAACTGAAACAAATATTGAATTTTTTAGATAGTTGTTTTCCCATAATAAACATTTATCTGTTGACAAAAATACATAAAGGTAAAAAAATTTATTCCATTTTTAAAACAAGAGTCTTGTCAAATACATATATTTATATACATATATAATTTTTACAATCTGTATATTCGAAAGTTTCAGTGAAAAAAATATAAAGTTACATTCTTAAAATGCATATTGTGTTTACTACTAATAAGTCTTTATACAAAATAACAAGTAATCTTTCACACTGTGTGTAAGAAAAGGTAATTCACAACCATTCAGACAAATATGTGTGGTAAAGTAGATAGTGACTATGGTAAAAGAAACCAGGAACTTTGTGATAAAGTAAAAGGAAATATATGATAAAGAAACCAGGAAATATATGATAAAGTAATCAGAAATTGTATGATAAAGTAATTTGTAAATGTATGGTAATGTAACTAGGAAATGTATGGTAAAATAACCAGTAATGTTACCAGGAAGTGTTCAAAATATCAAAATGGAAAATAACCCTCTCATGCTAAATAAAGTGTGTCACAAACATAAGCAGTATACAAATTAATAATTGTCAGGTAACCAAAATATTACAAATGGATATTTTAAGATATATATATATGGAAGATATGTATTTTGATTGTATTATAATATGTCCTGGTATGTTAAATGTTCTATGATAATATGAGGGAGGTCCTTAGTTGTTCTGATTCAGTTTTAAAAAAAAAAAAAAAAAATGGGAATTGTCTTCATTATTTTGATTGGTGTCATTTGTTTTAGTTATTTTTGTTTGTTTTATATTTATTCATCATCTGGAGGACTGGTCTCAGCATCTTCTGGCCATGGTCCTAAAGGTTCATCTGATCTCTGGAAAACACAAACAGGTATTTCTGATGTTAAATAACTATTTTAAAAATTAAATTTAAGTAAACCACTTATAAAAACAACTGCTGTCATTTTGAAAAATTAATAAATACATAAAATTTTTGAACTGAAAATATAATATAATATTAAAATATCCTTTCATAAATTATCACAAAGGTATTTTAAAAAAAAGAAAAAAAAAAGAAAAATTTAGACTTATTTCATTATTTTTTCTCAAGAAAATACAGATTGCAAAATTCAAATCAAAATCTGTTTTCCTTTTCAAATAATTACATGAAAGTTACTGCAGCAAGTTCTGTTGTATAAATGACAGGAACCAGATTCAAATAAGCGCATTTCACATACTAATAATTCTAAGTAAATGTTAATTATTACATTTCCAAATGCATCCAGTGTTCTGGCATCGTAAAGTATTTGTAAACCTTCCTGGGAATCTCGCAAACTTTTATATTCAACTGGATATCGCCCATCCTGCAGAAAAAATAATAAAAAGTTTAAGTTTCTTATGTTTAACACTTTTAGTGACAAAGTTTGGCACAACACATAGTTCCCTGAGCCAGTTATTCTTGGGAAAATTACCTAATTATTAAAGCTTTGTTTAAGCTAGTGCATTATGTTGTAATCACATACAATTACTTTTACCCATTTTGTCTTTTTAATTAATTTCTTTTCTATTTATTTATTTATTTATTTAATTATTATTATTATTATTATTATTATTTTAATTATACTATCTCCAAATCATCAATTTATTTCAAAAGATTTAAAAAATTTCTCTACATTACAGAGCTTGGGAAAAGATTTATCAAGTTTATTATATTGTGAATATAAAACATATAATTATACACAAAACTATAAACAAAACTAAAGTTAAATTTATAAAAAAAAATAATTTTGCTGGCCTATTTAAAATTCTGTTTTCACAAAACAAAAGTTAGTTTTCTCAAGAAAAAAATTGCAACTAAAATCTGACCTTGTCAGCTTTTTTCTCAATGTCCTGTGGGTCCTTTTCTAACAAAAGTTTTGCAAATGACAACAACTGTTCATCAGGCAACAGGCAGGTGTAGTGTAGTGGGTATCGATTGCACTGGAAAAAAACAACAACAAAAATACTTAAAAGTGTGTATGTCTGTGTGTGTATCTCTCTGTCTTTGTGTGTGTTTGTGTGTGTGTTTGTGTGTGTGTGTGTTTGTATCTGTGTATGTATCTGTGTGTGTGTGTGTGTGTGTGTGTCAAACTGAAAGTATCATAAACATTACAGATGGTCTCTACCAAATTATACTCATTTTTTTTTTTTTGAGTTTTAATTTTTTGCTTTTATTATATAAATAAGATAGAATTATTATTTTTGTTATAATCTGATGCATATTTTCAAAAGTATGTTTTGTGTGGATATGTTTATGTTGATGTATCTAAACTTATGTATGTGTGTGTCATTTGTCTGCATAACAATATATATAACAGTGTGTATATATTTTATTCTTTCTCTACCTCAACAAAATACACATGTACAGTTTTAAAATAAAATGCATATAAGATAAAGTAAATAAAAGAGGTAAGTGTTACATTGTCTGGTATTGATTTCAGGACAGGTCTGGACAAGATGAGGTTTTCTGCAATTCTCCTCTGATTGAACACAACAGCTCTGTGAAGTGCTGTCAAACCATTCTACACAAATAAATAAACATAAATAAAATTAAATAAAGTAAAGTAAAATACGAAAATAAAAATATTAATATAAAATAAAATATAAGAAAACAATATAAATAAATAAAATTAAAATCAATAATAAAATTATGTCTGTATCTATATCTATTTATCTATCTATGTGTGTGTGTGTGTGTATGTATGTGTTTTTATATATATGTAAAGCAATGAATTGCTAAACATTGGAATAATTTTGGAGAAAAACTGTATACTAGTACATGCAACAAATAATTAAGCTATATGGTCTTATACTTTTGTAAAAAAATAAATAAATAAAAAATAAAGTAAATAAATTATGCTAATGAGACATGATATTTTGCTCAGGTAAGAGATTAAAGAGTCATACTTACCTACTTCTCAGTTTTTTATTATTTTTTTTTTTTTTTTTTTTGTCAGTAAGATAATGAGATAATTTTTATTTTTTTAGATATTTTTATTGGAATAAAGAAATTTTTTAAAAATGTATAAAATAGTTTAACCAATCAAAAGAAAGAATTCTTTTCCTGCTTACTTTGTCTTGGAAGTTTGCCATGTTCAGTTTGTTCACCTGACCCAAGTTATCATTGGCAGCAGCTTTAAACAATGTAACCCCTCTCTCCTAAATAATAAAATAATAACAATAATAATAATAATAATATATTTCTCAGTGTACAAATAATACTGTTCTATTTTGTGGTAATTTTGAAATTAAAACAATTCTGGAAATTCAAAAACACAGATCTTGTCTCTGTTAAAAAACAAAATAAAAATCTTGCATTTTAAAAAATAAAATTATCAACTACCTCTTTTTCTAAGTCCTAAATTCATTTATTTTTGTTTGAGATAAGAATACATAATCCCATGTCCTAATTATAACATGTAGATTATGATAGTCATTGTTTATGGCAGCCATCTTTATTTCTGAAGTTCAGATTCACAACAGCCAAAGATGATAAACCCTTTTAATAAAGATGATGATTTCAATGATGGTATTCATGACATGGCAATAAAATTGAGGTTGTTATAGTCTATGTCTTTCTGCTCATGAAGATGAAACATGTTTGTTTTACTTGCCTCAATATCAGAGTAACGTTGCAAGGCCACAGCATTCTCCTTGTTTTTACTGGCCTTCACAACATTCATCAGAGAGTTTCCTGTAGTCTGAGAAAAAAAAAAAAAAAATGTTAAACATGTTTCTGTATACTTAGGTGAGTGTGTGTGTGTAATGAATGTGGATATATATGTGTGTAGATATATGTACTATTTCTCTCTTTGTGTGTGTGTGTGTGTGTGTGTGTGTGTGTGTGTGTGTGTGTGTGTGTTTATGAGTGAATTTGCATCTACTTAAATACATTCATCTGTAGATAAGAAAATTGTTTTTTATATATATATATAACATTTCCCTTCTTATGAATTTAAATGTAATAAATTCATAAACAACTGTAGAAAACTGATTTAACTACACATGAAGACATATACTGAATTTATATACATGCATACACAGATATACACACATGGAGGTATGAATGTGCATGCACATGCAGTTTACCTCATCAGTTAACTCAAGATTCTGTTTTCCATAGAAGTGGACAGGTAACTGAATGAGATCCAAGTTATTTTGATATTTAAAAATGAACTGAAAAATAAAAACAAACAATTGTAAGTTTAATGTATAAAATATAATTCATTTAAAATATAACTGAATATAACAACAACAACAACAATAGTAATAATAAAATAAATTTAAAAATAATGAATATAATAAACAACAAATAATAATAATAATAATTATGATGATAATGATGATGATGATAAAAACAATGATAATATCATAATATCTGTATCACTAAGATTAGTATCAACTTACAGACACTTTTAAGTTATTTTTAAAATTCTCTTTATTTAAATATATATAAAATAATCTGAGATATCAGCTTACTTGAATATGTTTAATAATTATGAAACAGATATGACAAAATACTAATCATTTTCCTCAAATCAACAGAAAATATTATTAATATAAAACTCATATAAAATATTTAGAAATTAAAAAACAAATTACTAAAGCTTTATTTCAGTCTTACTCTCTTAATAATTATTAACATATTTAATACATAATTCAGTTAAATTCAAAATAAGTATAAAAAATATCTGTTACTTACTTTGTTAATAGCTTGCACTAATTCTGTGTGCTGTAGTTCTGTAGCCAATTCCACTGGTGTCAGACCATCCTTTTAAAATTCAAAATTGTTAAATCATTTTAAAACGTTAAGGACATGATAAATATTGAAATGTAAAATTTTATTAAAATTCATTTAAGTTATCTGTCACATTATGGTTAGTGACGTTTCTAAATGCTTAAAATAAGAATTAAAAAAATAAAATAAAATAAATTAAAACAAATTAAATTTGGAGAATGTAAGTACATATATATATTCACACAAAGGTATAAATAAATGTGATCAAATACAAACAAAAGCACATATGCTTGCTTTCTCTTTCTTTATCTGACATACAGATATATACACAGACAAACACATACACATCAAGACAAACACATATACAACAACACACCCCCATTACAGCACACACTCAAAAATATACATACACATAAACATACACACACACACACACATATGAACATAGTCACACACTAACTCACACAAACAAATGCAGACAAACCTTGTTTCTGTCTGTCAAACATCGGCCACTCTGAACTTCCAGCAGCCATGTTATTAACTCTGGAGAGCACCTTTCCTCTATGGCTCTTAGAATGGCTGTGTTTCCATTCTGAAAATAATAAAAAAATCTACAACAAGAAGAAGAAAAAAAAGAAGAAGAAGATGAAAAAGAAGAAGAAGAAGAAGAAGAAGAAGAGGAAATAGAAGAAGCAGAAGAAGCAGAAGAAAAAGGAGTAGTAGAAATAAAAATAAAAACAACAGTAACTGTTCTGCCATACTTTATTGTTAGCAAAGGTTATGGTTATTTAACTAAAACAACAGTACTGAACCAGTTTCAGTTTTTTGTTTGAACAACAGTTACTGTTTAGTGTCAACTTACTTTGTCTTTTTCCAAAAGCTCAGATGGGTCTTGAACAGAATGTAAATATTTGGCAATGTTTTCATCTAGGTCTTTCCTCAGAGATTTGTGAAATAATGGAACAGTAATGTTTTCCTGAAACAAGAGAATTAAAAAAATACTTTATTTTAAAGTATGTTATAAAACAAATTTAATCATAAATAATAATAATAATAATAATTTTATAATAACAATAACAATAATAACAATAAAGTAACAATAACTGAATATATATATATATATATATATATATACACATTTAAAAAAAAAAAATATATAAAAAAGGAATATAATTTTAATGAATATATAGTTTTAAGATTAATCATACAGCCTACTTCTGGCAACAGTAAGCAATGGATAATAAAAATGGCACAGAAATTTAAATATATCTTCACTTTCAACAATCAGTAAAACAGAATTGTGGTTGGAATGGGCAAAAACACACACAATGCGAAGATTGACCTAATCTGACAAATTCATGATGCTAAAGGCTAAAGCTCTAATGACAGAGCTTTAATCAGCTCTTTCACTGTTGTTTTAGAAAATAATTATATTTTCAGATTTAACCTTTTCAATCTAAACACCAACACATGCAACAAGCAGTGCAGTAGTAATGAGGTTGTTTCTAGGTTCAAAAACAAATTAGGAAACAAACCTTGTCGTGTTCTCGAACTCTAATGTTGTTCACGCGAGCTCCTGATTCTACTAACATTTGAACTATCTCCAGATTGTTGCTTTCTATTGCATGTGACAGCAGAGTTTTGCCTAGACGATCCTGAACAACAAAACAGTAAAGTTAAATTAATATTAACAATTACTGATGTAAAAAAAAAAAATTATGTAATAATAATATAATTAAAAATAAATAAATAAATAAATAAATAAATAAACATGAGATAGCAGTTTTGCTTAGACAACCCTATCAGTAAAATTAAATTAAATCAATCTTGATAATTGTTAAACATTATTATAAATAAATAAATAAATAAATAAATAAATAAACATGTGATAGCAGTTTTATTGAGACAATCCTAATGAGTAAAACAATAAAATTTTAATGTGGTAAACTATATATGTAAACAACAAATAATTTTAATATGTGAATAAAATTATATAACAAATAAATAAAAGAACAAAATAAATAAATAAATAAATAAATAAATAAATAAAAAAAAAAATAATAAACAGCCCCAGAATCAATGTACAATAACAAAAAAGAACAACAATAATCAAACAGTTTTAACACTGGTAAAAGCTGAGTAGCAAATGGCAGCAATTATTTATTCTAGTTTATTTTACTTACATATTTACTTATTTATTAATTAATTAATTAAGTGATTTATTTATTTATTAGTGTTACACACACAACGTATATAAACAAACACACACAGTCTTAAAAAAAAAAAAAAAAAAAAAAAAAAAAAAGAAGAAGAAAATACACCAAACCAACACATATACACACAAACTGCTCCCTCACCACTACTGTACATTTTGGTAAAGTTTTAAAAACTCACATGAAGTCTCACATTGACAGAAAAATCTCGGAAATTCTGAATCAAATCATCAAGCTGTTTTGTGTTTTCTGACAACACAGCATGCACCACTTCCTGTAACACAAAACATTTTTATCAGTCAGTGTAGTGCATACCTGCTCTTAAAATTACCTGGTCATTTGATCAAAATAAAACCAAGAAAATGGTGCTGTAGTTAATAAGCACAAAAACCTCCCACATATTCATCCTTTCATCTAGCATTGTGTCCATCTCTTCATCCATCTATCTAGACATTTATTTATCCATCAGACTATCCATTCCTCTCTTTATATACCCATCTATAAGTCTATCTATAAGTCTATCTATATGTCTATCTATTCATATGTTCATCTAACACTCTAGTCATTCATCTGTCTACATATCCATCCATCAACCTGTCCATTCTTCCATCTATCCAGCAGTCATTTAATCCACTGATTGCTTATATCCTCCAATATATCTAAATCACTGCTACAATCAAAGCAATATGAGCTTTAGTGTTTGTGCTTACACTTGTAGATCTGTAGTCCTGTAAAACTCTACAGCAGTCCATGATGTTTTTGTTTCTCTCTGCCTCCTCCATAGCAAGCTGCAGCACATTTTTGTCTTTCTGAAAAAATTCAACATCTTTATCAGTACATTCTTCATGGGGGGAGAGAGAGAGAGAGAGAGAGAGAGAGATATTAACACACATTAGATAGAATGAAAGACATCACACAGAGACAGAAAGAGATAGATGTTAACAGAGAGAAATAGAGACAAAGTGATAGAGACAAAGAGACTAAGATATTAACAGAGACAGAAAAGAGATAGATATTAATACAGAGACGGGAGAAATGTTGACATAAGATTTAACAATGGCTTTGGGAATAATAAAATTTGTAATCTCTCTCTAAGACAATATATTATTTAGTAAAGTTTTAAAATATCATATAGTTGTCATGAAGAAAAAGAATTCAAAATACAGGAACATGGTGATGATGTCAAAACGGCTTGAATTGTCTATTAATGAACACACTTTTCATAGAGATACAAAATCACATTATGGATCTCAGGTTAAAATGAAATAATAATAATAATAATAAAATTATATTAAAATGAATAAAATATATAATTCATTAAAAGAAAAAAATATTATATAAATAATAAATTTTTGATAAATTTTCTATTTAAATTACACTGAAGATTACTAATGAAAATTTCTGTTACTTTGACGATGCTTTGAAAACTGATCCAGTTGTTTCTGCAGAGTCGTTCGAGACTTCTATGTTTTCCCTTCAGTACAGCAGTCACAACACCAGGCTACAACACACACACACACACAACTTTTTATATAGCATACAACACAAACTTAGATACACACATTTATATACATTTTATATACACAAATTCATAAATTATACATACACATGTATGTGTGTGTGTGCATGACATATTATTCCACAATAATATTCTAAGTACAAGAAAATATTCTAAGTCTAATAAATAATAATAAGTAAATAAGAACTGAAAAAATTAAAAGCAGAAACAAGCATGAAAACAATTAAATGCAAAAAGCTCAAAAAAGAGAATAAAACAAAATTAAAATTAAAGGAGGCAGATTTGCAAATTGTGTAAAATACTATTTCAGTACTATAAGTTAAACATCAGCCATATTATTTGTAAATATAGCAACAGAACTTATGATTGACTACTCTTAGTCTTTACCATGAAGAAAGGATCTGATATATATATATATATATATATATATATACATATACAGAGGCACACACATACATGCATACATATAGACATAAATACATCGGATCCTTTCTTAATGGTAAAAAATAAGAGTGAAACTGTACAAGAAAATACCCCATTAAATACACTTAGGAGAACTGAACTCATGTCCTCTCACACCTGAATGAATGCTCTAACAGTTTCTCCTTAAAAATCTATAACAGATTGTTAGTTAATAAGTTACCCATTAAGTCAAGTCTACAAAGCATTAGAGATGTAATTAGAGTTACCTCCACCTATCTGCACTCTTCTTGAAAAGCGTCTAATAGAGAGAATACTTGAAAGCTGGTAAACAAAAGAACAGTTAGATAGAGAAGTCTAATGGAGGACTTTGATAAATTAACAGGTGAAAAAAAAAAAAAAAAAAAAAATAAATGAATGTGGACAAACTGTTTTTCATTGATTAATGCATGTATGCACAGATCAGCAGATGCTGGATAAATTAATGTATGGATGTATGGATTGATGGATGAATGGATGAATGCATTACAGACAGCTGGATAGATAAATGAATGGATGGATGGATGGATGGATGGATGGATGGATGAATGGTAGGAAAAATGCATGGATGGATTTGTGGGGTGAATTTGGGTTGATGAAACTTTTGTATGTATGAATGGATAAATGGACTGGTATGTGAGCAAGAGATGTAATGAGTGGATTGATGAACAACTAAATAAATAAGCAATTAAAAAGAACACAAGAAAAACACACACATTATAAATGAAGTTAAAGTATCTAAATGTTCCTGTGATAGTTTGAACAAAAAACTGGATGCAGCAATTTCACAGTAATTTATTTGCCTGGCTTATTATTATTATTATTATTACTACTTTTATTATTGTTATTATTATATTTCCAAAAATGATATGATGTCATAATTAAATATATTCTATTCTTATGCTTTATTATTAGTAAAGGCTGGTACCACTTAAAACATTTGAAAGCATATACAATTATTTGAATTACTTGTCAAGATCACTGGCACATTTTAAGTTATGATAACAGAAATAAAAGTGAAGCATACATGAAACAGTATAAAAAGCAAGCAGGTTTTACAAAAATAATCAAAATCACAGAAAAAGGCAAGAGAAAAGTATCAGGCATGCTAAAACACAGCTTAGCCTACAGAATTAAAATAAAAGCACATATGTCATCAACAAATATTATATGAATAATGAAGAATAAATCCTATATATTTAAAACAAATAGTTTGCATTAAAAAATAATTATAAATAAATACAACTGATAACACTGGAAAAATATTTGATATTGAAATTTGTTTAAATTAATGATTATGTGTGAAGAGGTAAATAGTATTTTGTTAAATAATGGATACTATTTTTAGAGTTGTAGACACTATTTCTACACAACTAGGTAGATTTAGATAACCTGACTCACTTGATATTTTTTCAGTAGATCTGATAAAATGTTAGAGTCTTCCAGTATGTCAAATGGAGTCAGCCCAAGCTGCAGTAAAAATTTTAAAAAAATTTGAAAATATTCTGTTATAAACATGTTTGCTTAATAAATAAATAAATTTCATTCACTTATAAATTAAATAATTTCTTTTTAATTCATTATCATGGCCGCTGTTGTGATTCCTTTATTATTCATTTACTCATTAGCATATTAATTTATTTACATTCTTACTCATTTATTAACATCCCTAATCATTCGTAGTTATTCATTTATTCATTTTTATATATTTTTTAACAGTTAGTAGAGACCTTATTTCTGAGAGACAGGTCTGCTCCACACTGTAATAGGGCCTGAGCTATTTCAAAATTGTCCTGCATGACTGCTAGATGAAGTGGAGTGTTTCCTTCCTACAACAAACAAACAAAATTATAAAATCAAAAATATCTGAAATATTATTTTTACATAGCTGCTAATATATTTGATACTGAAGAACAGAAGTTAAGAAAAAAAATGTTTTATTTAATAATGAAAGTGATTATAGACAATGCAGATAAGCAAATGATTATTCAGTTATAGAGATAAGCATGTAAGCACTTGCCATGGATTTATGTGTTTATAGAACAGAAGTTCACAGTTCAGTAGAATTGTTATTTATAATGATTATTTCATAGACAGTAAGAAAAAAAAAAAAAAAAAAAAGTAATACAGATAGTTACAGGGAATTGTTTTTCTTCAAAGAATTATTATTTTGTTACTAATGATAAAAAAAAAATGTAAAATTAATTTTTTAGTTAAGGAAAATAATGTGTGATATATCCACAATTTGTTTTTGACTGGTGATGATGCCATGATGTGAACTAGGTCTCCCTTTTCTCTTTCTCTTTGTGTGTGTGTGTGTGTAGGTGTGTGTGTGTGTGTGTGTGTGTGTGTGTGTGTAGGTGTGTGTGTGTGTAGGTGTGTGTGTGTGTGTGTGTGTGTGTGTTTGTCTGTCTGTCTCTTGTAAAACATAGATATATAATTTTAATTTTCTGCTGGTAGATTTACATGTTGATAGTCACAGTAAATATGAACAGAGTGTACATGCACTGAAAAACTTGTAGGGATTATAAGAAACAGTATATACAGATCAGAATTCAAGTTTTTTTAAAAGTAAATAAAACTTGCATTGTTCTGTATGTTGACCGGCACACCCCTACTGGCTAGCACGTAGACGTACGTAGCATTCTTACCAGAAAACATGTGCAGCAGCGTGTTACCTTTCTACAAAGAAAACATCCACAATAATAACAAAACAAAGAATATAGAAAATAACAAACATTCAAAAACACACACACACACACACACACACACAGGAACAATAAGGCCACAAAAAAAAGAATATATATATTTATGTAGACTAACAGAAACAACAAAAAAAATAAATTACAAATAAAAACATTTAGATACACTCCACAACAGAAAACAGACAAAATTACCTTTAAACACACACACACACTATAAGAAAAGATATATTTTTAAAATTTTATAAAAGCATTAAAATCAACTTTTGTTAAATAAATTAATTTGATCCCAGTTAGCTGATCAAAAATGTAAAGAAAATTTCATAGTATTTTTGATATCGAGTAATTTTTTTTTTTGAGAAAACAGGTAAATGAATGAGTGAAATGTAAAAAATCGAGGGGCACGCACTTTATTTAGATATTTACGTCCATATTTGTTTACAACTTCATGGGCTAACTCTGCAGGGCTCATTGTCTTCCCACCTTCAGACGCAGACTGAAAATAAAGTTTACAGTTCATGATATTTTATTTTTGAAAGAGATACACACACACACTGACAAATTCACAGAACTTACCTAAACATTATAAAATGAATTTTGTAAAATCAGAAATTTGATTTATTAATACATAAATACATGTGTTTGAAGGTGTACATGTGTGTATGTGTGTGTGTATTTGTATGTGTGTGTGTATCTGTGTGTGTATGTATATGTTTGTATATATTTGTGTGTATGGTGTGTGAGTGTGTGTGTGTATGTGTGTGTTATAGATGTGTATGTGCATGTTTATATTTGTTTGTGTCAAATGTTTGACAGAAAGACAGAAATATAGAGTAAAAATAAAAACATTACAGAGACAAAAACAAGAGAGATAGAAAAAACAAACAGATTATAACAAAGGCAAGGAAAAAAGAAAAAAAAAAACATCACGCAACTGAAGGAAAAGAAAGGCTTTAATAATCACTGTAAAACCACACAAACAATAAAATGATCAGTATAATAACATATGATCTATTTAAAATATTCTGCATTGAATGTCAGCCAGTATAACTTAATACTGTATTGATTAATCTCTGAACAATAACATGAACGTGAAGTGACATTTGTAATAAACAAGAAAAATAAAGAGATTTAAAACTCAAGGTCAAACATTACACACATTTCTATTTCATATGCCAATGTTATTGAAACATCTCTATGGTAGTTGGTTTATATGTCTGAGAGAGAGAGAGAGAGAGAGAGAGAGAGAGAGAGAGAGAGAGAGAGAGAGAGAGAGAGAGAGAGAGAGAGAGAGAGAGAGAGAGAGAGAGAGAGAGAGAGAGAGAGAGAGAGAGAGATCAGAAACTCATACATATGTTGCTAGTATTTGAATTTCACTTGGGCCATTTTATATTGGTATATCTATGTGTTGTGTTTTTAGTGTGTGTATGTATGTTTATGTCTCTGCATGCATATACATGTATTTGTATATATTATTTTACTTACTGGAAAAAAAGTTTTACCTCATTGTTAACCTGAGTTTCCTCAGTCATTTTTCTTCTCTTTTTTTTCACTTTATTTCTTCAGTCTCAAACATTTGCCTGGAAAAACATCCAATTTTGAATTATTATCAGAAAGAAAGAGAAATGGACACACACACAGACACACACACTCACAGAGAGAGAGATAAAAAGATCTACAGAGAGAAAGAGAGAGAGAACTTAGAGGAAATAAGACAGACTGACAGACCAAGAGAGAGAGAGAGAGAGAGAGAGAGAGAGAGAGAGAGAGAGAGAGAGAGAGAGAGAGAGAGAGAGAGAGAGAGAGAGAGAGAAGGGGTGTGAGAAAGATAGAGTGGAACAGATAGGCAGACAGAGTTTGAAAAAGTGTGAGAGACCAAAAGAAAAAAACAAAACAATTATTGATCTGTTTTATATTAACATTTATAAATAAAACCACTTCAAATATCCAATAAGCTTTGTATCAAATTTCTTTTATATATGTGTGTTTTTGTGTACAAGCATGCATAAATAAATAAATAATTCAGTTGCTGCCAGTCTTGATATCCACAATCTCTCTCTCTCTCTCTCTCTCTCTCTCTCTCTCTCTCTCTCTCTCTCTCTCTCTCTCTCTCTCTCTCTCTCTCTCTCTCTCTCTCTCTCTCTCTCTCTCTCTCTCTCTCTCTCTCTTTGTGTGTTTATTTTTCTTCTTGTCTCTTACAAAATCAGGTAAGGGACAAGTCAAAAGGCAGACATGTCTGCCTACACAGGAGTACTGAATGATCAGTCACCTTTTTTGTAATTGATCCAGTTCGGAGATCAGGTCTAATTTTGTTTTGTCAGTAATACACAAAGCTTCTTTAGAAATTCACAACAGGCAGTCAGGTATTCACGTATATCCATAAACAGTTCAGCTTTTTTAATCTGTTCAGGGTGATCGCTTAGTTTATTAAATGCACAGTTAGTTCTGTATAGTGAAATATTTGTGTGTGGCTTGTAATGTGTAGAGGAAAAGGAGAATGAATTAATAATAATAATGATAATGATAATGATAATGATAATAATAAGAATAATGATAATGATAATGATAATAATAATAACGATAATGATAATAATAATAATGATAATAATAATAATAATGATAATAATAATAATAATAATAATAGCAAGTAATAACAATAATGATAATAATAATAATAATAATTATCCTTATAATAAAAAATAATAGTAACTACAATAACAACTACATGCAACAACAGCAATCATAATAATTCTGAGTTACTTTATACCTGACATTTAGAATGATTAATAATGCTTTTAGCAATGCCATTTTTTTTTTTAAATATCTCTTTCATCAGATATTGATTTCACTGATAAATGTAAATAATGATAACCTGCATAGAAAATAGTACACGATCAATACATTTTAAAAAGCCTGTTAAAGTGGTCTTGTTTGCAGTGTGTTGAAAATCATGACAAGTGTCATAACAAAGGTTTTAAGTGTGTCAGGTAGAAACGAGAAATCTCTCTCACGATATTCTTTAACACAGAACCAAGGTTTAACATTATTTTAAAATAATTATTGGATCTACAGGTGTTTACATTATAAAGAAGCTATAATAATAATAATAATAATAATAACAATAATAATAATAATAATAATAATAATAATAACAATAATAATAATAATAATAGTAATAATAACAATAATGATACTAATAATAATAGTGGTAGTAATAACAATAATAATAATAAATAATAATAATAGTAATAATAATAATAATAATAATAATAGTAATAACAATTACAGCAGCATTAAATATATTTCTGATGATGATGATGATAAGGAAGAATAAATAACTATAATAAATACATGCAGTTATGATAATAGATAAAAACTGTTTTAATAAGGCAATAACAGTAACAGTAAGAATAACAACAACAACAACGACAATGACAACAATAACAACAATAATATATATCATAGAAATAATAATAATAATAATAATAATAATAATAAAACTTATAATTTTGTATATAAATTACCAATATGAATATACATTTATATATATATATATATATAAGGAAATATCCACAGAAATGTTACGAGGGTGTGCAGCCTCCAACTGGAAATTTGTTTCTCTTATTAGTATGTGTTTTATGCATTTTCATATTAACATTTTTCTATTTTTATTTATTTTTATATTGCATAATTCTTGTCTATTTTTTTTTATTTATATTGTATTATTTTTTTTATTTTATATGTATATTTATCTAGTGACTATGGGCAGATTCTAAAGTTACTTTTACTTATTGTTATATACTTTATTGTATGTAGTAGAAAATATCAGTATCTTGTCAGCAGAATTATAAAATAATAAATCAGTTGTATGTACATACACTCATGTATGCCTACATTAACCATGAAAAGACATACATAGTCATAGTCATACACATACACACACATAAACACAATCTGATTTTACACAATTAGTATTTACAAAAAAATAAAAAATAAAATGTCTTACACACAGTAGAACCGAAACAATTACAACCCAGAAATCACATTTTGTAACCGATTGACCAATAACTGTCAAATTTACTATTTTAAAAAAAAAAACAACAAAAAAACAAATAAACACTGGCAGCCTAGATAAGGAATATTAATGGACTGCAGTAATTAGCCTACCTGAATCAGAACCGTTTGTTTGTGTTCCTTCAGTTATGTTTTTTTTTTTTTCAGTGACTGCGTACAGTCACAAATTAAATAACAGACGCGCTTTGGTCTCGAAACGATCCCAGCGTATCTCATTACTCGACAGCCAAGTCAGCGGTTGCAGTCGAATAAACACGTGAATTAAAATATATTGCACCCTGTCTTCGTAGAATGCCATCACCATAGCGAGGATAAACAAACCCATTTTCAGTCCGAGCCGGCGTCTTTGCGCCATTATGCTGGCCGTGCACCCGCCACCGGTCGTAAATTAACGCCCGTGCGGAACGTGACAGTTTATCAAAGCGGATTGCGTTTGTTCCTGCTGCGCTGCGAGTTGGAAATGTTGCTTTGTCGATAATGTTTGCGTGCTGTGTGCACATCATTTCCTCAATTTAACGCAGTAACTCTGAAGTGTAGCGGATAAAAAAAAAAAAAACACGAGTATGTTGATTTGTTTGTAATTTAATTACTTCTTGTATTAATATTTATTGAATCTGGGTTTGCTTGAGTTCTTGAAGTTGATTACAATTCGGCGGTAACTGCAGACTGTGTGGAACAGAAGTGGAATACGTGCTTTAATGACTTTAAGAGAGAGAAAAAAGGGCTTTGTCTTCGTCTTATACGTTTTGTGCTTGTCTCATCCACGTGATTATAACTGGTTTCTGTACAGTTACTTTGCAAAACGGGTCGCTGTCGGGGGTTATTTAATAAAACGTTTGTAGTCCCAACATCTTGTATCTTAATAAGCTGATTATCGGTTGTTTTCGCCGATTTTGTTATGCATAAACTGAATTAGTATTTGTATGACAATCGACAAGCTTCATATTACCAATCGTTCTGATTCTAGTTATTCACAAGACTGTCGAATAGACTATGAAGAGAAAAAAGACGAAGTACGATTGTTCCATCCTTGTTAATAACTTTCTCTTTAAGGTGTTCATAAAATATAAATAGTTTTCATTATTGCGTACACGATCATCGTGTTTATAATATTAATACAATTTCCTTCGATCATCGTGTAAGCAAAGCTTTTTCAATTATTTATGATGATTACTCTTTTTTTTTCTCTCTCTCTTTTTTATATATTCCTTTTCTTTTCTTTCTTACATCGCTTGTATAACGGCCTGATGAAACAGAACCGATGAAACTAATTTCCTTCTTCCGTTATAAAACAAATGTTTTATCGAACATTATGTTCAGTGTTACTAAAAAGAAAAACAAAATTTAGGCCTGTTTGCCATTATTCTTACTTCATTCATATACATACATTTTTTTTTTTTAAATATATATATATATATTTTTTAATGAGGGCCACAGCATACCAATAAACGCAGGTGTGAAAATTTAGTATTAAAATCTACACATATCAAGCGATAGGTGAAGAGATTAAAAAAAAATTTAAACTCAGGTTTCGTTTGTATCGATTACCTTCACAAAAACACAACAAATATAAAAAGAAAGAAGAACAAAGAATCAGAAAGTGAAGAAAAAGACGAGAAAAAAAACAAAAAAACCCGCAGAAGAATAAAAACAATTAAAAAAATAAGAATATATACAAATAAACATATAACAACACACATATATATATACACACACATCTATATATAATTTGTGTATATTCCTATTGTTTACCTTTGTTTAGCATTCTTCTTTTTGCTTCTTATTCTTCTGCTTTTCTTCTCTTTCTATTTATTAATGTCCTTTTACTTTTTTACTCACTTATTTTTTGATATACTTACATTCTTCTGACACACACACACACACACACACAGAGAGAGAGAGAGAGAGAGAGAGAGAGAGAGAGAGAGAGAGAGAGAGAGAGAGAGAGAGAGAGTAACACCTGAATGTTGTTAAATATGATTTTTTACCTCGGTACGAATGGTAACCATGTGTATCCAAGGAATAGTGAGAAGAAGAAAAAATTATTAATTTTCGGTCCAAAACCGAATATTCATTTACAAATATCCAAACACTATAATTAAAATGTTGTATTTTGGCTATTTCTTTTTCTTTCTTTGTTTCATTTTGGGCTTGGATATAAATAAATAAGAATTAGAAAAGACATTCATTTTTGCGCCGAAAATGCGATTTTTCTGAAACTGCTTATTTCAAAAAGTCGCGGGCCTGAACTTTCATTAGATTCAGATGGTCACCATTCGTTTCCAGACAAAAATCATATTTAACACCATCAAGCTGCTATTCTCTATACTATTTACTATTGTGATAAATTAACTGCTTTAAATATACTGATTGTTACCGTGTTAGGAAAACTCTAGCGAATTAATATTTGAAATCATGGGTTCGTTAATTCTTCACATGTTCCTCCTTCCCAAGTAACATCGTTGCCAATAAAAACAGAGTTCTTATTATTGTATTTTATTTATTTATTTATTTATTTATTATTATCATTATCATTATCATTATCATTATCATTATCATTATTTCCCCACAAATTAGATAATTGTGTTAATTAACGTCATCAACGAAACTTCACGAGGTATTCGGAGTGTAGCGAATTGTCACGAAGAATAACGAACGTCGTCTACACGGATTGTTCCAAAAAAGGTTTTTAGACTGAATGTGTTATTTTAAATAAGTAATTGATGATCCAGACTGATCTTTACTTTGTATTGAATTTAATGAAACATGTATTCTGTGTGTGGGTGTTAACCAAACATCATATTGTTCAGAAAAAAAACACAATTCAAATGTAGATTATCAGATGGTTATTATTTTTTTTTTTTTTTAACGTCTATATAAAGGCATCTTTAAATAAGTAAAATAGTAGTTCACCTTATTATATTAATTATTTAACAAATACATAATATTATATAAAGAAGTAATATGCATTATTTAGTTTTTAGGCGGTTGGTTATTGCATCTCAACGTTTGTTAATGATAACGTCTTATTTTTTTTATTATTAGTACAGCAAGGAATCTTGTAATCCTTAAAATTATAATATATAATTTGGTCATGTATTCATACCTGCAAATTTAAATTGTTTACGCTTCTATTATAATTTATTTATTCAGGCTGCATATTAATACCAGCTGCTTATTATGCAGCTATAGTTAATTTTAATAAATGTAATTCAAACTTAAACGAACACAAATAACAAAGACAAACTGAATATGAAAATATTTTTATTTTTGTATTCTTTATAATACACAGCACCACTCTAATGTTTGAAAATCTGCATAATATTTATCTTTATTTAATAATATTGTTTTTGAAACACAGGATGTGAATCAAATTTTAGTTCCAGGCCTAAATCAACAGATCCTGATTTTCATATATTAAAACATTTTGCGATGAAATATTTAAGTAAACTGGGATAAATAATATTGACAAATATATATCTTTGTTACCCAATCCTAAAAACACTGATTTGCAAAAAAAAATTTTTAAATGAAAATGACATTTTAACAAAACTGTGATTACAGATCTTGTCAGAAAAATTCAATTTTTTTATATATCTGTATTCTTCTTAGTTTAGGTTTACTGGTTTCTAAGACTGACAATAATATTTCTAGAACACTGTAATTGACAAAGTACACATCTTGGCCTCCATTTTTTTACTTGCTTTCTGAAGATAAAAACATAGATGGTAAACCAATGTCGTTATGGAAAGAAAAAATAAAATTAAAAAAAAGGTTGAAAATTAATATTTAACAGCACTGCAAATGATAAATACCCAAAGCACAGCAATATCTCTTCACATTTATAATTTTAAGGTACAAACATATTTTCTCATTAATGTACAAGTGCATAATTTACACTTTTTGTCAACTTATTGAAATATAATGAAAATGTTTGGCAATAATAATAATAATAATAATAATAATAATAATAATAATAATAATAGTACTACTAATAATAATAAATGTATTAAATAACAATGCTGATATACACATATTAATGACTGATAAATATGAGGTATAATGCCAAGACTAGAATAAATAAATCTACAGATATATTTCATCTTTGTCATCTTCACAAGCCAGTTTTTCATTCTGTATAATGAACAGAATATTACGTTTTGGGAATAACAGTACATTATTAAGTATGAAGTACAGTAAAAAAAACACATCAGAACTTGTTACTTTAACAAGCATATTTTAATACACTCTAATTTACTACAGTTAACTCAAGTATATATTAATTTACTTGTATGGTAATACTGTGTAACTGAAATTTTATTTAAAAAAACAATAAATAAATCGAATGTGTAAGATTAATTTGTAAGATTGTACAAGGTTTATTTTTAGGAAAATCATTAAGTTACACACTAATTAAACTAAATACAAATGTTTTAAACAAATAAACAACTGTGAAAATAACAAACTAGAATCCGTTCAGATTATGTAAGTAAAACAAATTGCTGGCATCAGATCATATACAGGATGAAACCTTGGCTTGTTAACATGCACCTCGTTAGAGATTAATACATTTTCAAAACTGGAATTCTTTTAGAGACATTTTGTTTTCTTCATATATAAACTTTATATATATTGTCATCTGTGAACAAAAACTATTCTTGGGACACTTTAACAAATGTATAAATAGCATAGTAAATATTGATTTTGATTACACATACACATGATGTATAGAATTATTATTCTCTCTCTTAAAAAAATCCAAAAGTTCTTAAATGAAAATCTTCAACCATGATTTATGTCTTAGAGTAGAAATATTCTGTTGAATTAGATTTCAGTTAGTCCTAAATGATTCATTAGCATTTTGTCTAGGCAAAACCCTTGCTAATAATAAAGTTATACTTCCTTATTAATATAAAAAAATCATCAGAATTATAAAATATATTTAGATTGTATATTCTGTATATTCATTCAAGCAAATCATTTAAATATATCTGCAAAATGTGTTGTTTTTTTGTGGGGGGAGGTTTCACTGTAATGCTGAACATATTGTATATTTAGATAATAATGAAAAATTATTTTCAACTTCTAGCAAAATAATTCAATAAATATGGGAAAAGTCCTAAAAATCCATTTCAGTAAGCATTATATATATATATATATATATATTTTTTTTGCTTTAAGCTGAATATTCAATATTCAAGAAATATAAATAGAATGTTTATTAATACCTAATAATTAAAAATGTTAACCAGTCCACTTTTTTATTTTTCATGAAAAAATTTAAAAAAAAAAAAAAACCCAACCCCAGCCAAACTCTTTAGTCAGGTGTTCAAAATCTGTTCCATTTTGTTTCATTTTTGTCAATCTAATGTGCGTCCACCTGTGACTAAATCTGATTGTCATAACTGTCATGTCAAAAGAGTGTCATGAAATCTGATAAAAAGTGTGTGGGCTGGAAGCGATGACAAAAAAAAAAAAAGAAAGGTGAATTTTACATGATTATATTAGATCTAAATGTGTAAAAAGTACAAATAAGTACATACAATAACTATCACATTTAAATAAAATAAATAAAAAAAATTTATATTAATAATAAAAAATATAAATTTACAGTAACAGATGAATCCAAACTGTTTTGAAAATTATATAAAAAAAAAAAAAAAAAAGGTAAAAATTATATGCAACTTCTATAATTTTAATGGAAGATTATATACCTTTTTTTTAACCATGAAAAAAAAAAATTCTTTGTACAAGATGAATAATTAATTATGACATATTAAATTTGCAAAATCACAAAATGGAACAGAATTTTAACAGAAACAACCCCCTGAGTTTTTGGAAGACAACAACAACACATACCAACACTTCACTGAAGAACAAACAAACAAACAAAAAAAAAAACCTTCTGAACATTCATCCATTTTGATCCCAATGTATTTGGAATATTTATTGACAGGTGAAGAAGAAGAAAAAAAAATAAAAATAAAAATAAAATAAAAAGAAAGGTGCTCAAACAAAAGAAATGGAGAATGGAAACCTTTGCCCTCTTTCTGGTTCTATATATATATACACAACTATGTACATCTGAGACTGGGTTACCATGGTTACCACAAACTGACACAATGGAGACAGTTTCACAACACAGGAATAAATGAATTTGTAAAAACCGTACAACACAACTGAGATCTATATGAAACTATGGAATGTTGTATTTTAAATGTTTTCATTTTTTTATTTATTTATCTTTGACAAAAGATTTCTTAATTAAAAAAAAAATAAAAAAAAACAAAAAAGAAAATCAAGGTCCATGAAAATAACAAACACATTCTCTCTCTATATATAAACTTTTGCTTACTTTAAACATTTTTTAAACATTTTTTTTTATCCTATTTTATTAATGAAATGGTCATAACTTGTTAATCAACAGTTAAATTAACAAAGCACTATTTGATAAAAGAATGTTCTTCATTTCTCTTCTATTTCTTTCATTCTAAACTAAATTTGCTCTAAAGTAAAATAATGGCACTTTTATGATTTCTTTCACTGCAAAATCAAGAGTGTAAATTTTATAATAACTTTTTTTTTTTGTTTAATGTATAAATAAGCCAACAATATTTTCTACTCATGAAATGATGATAACTGCAAAATTAAAAATTTTATTTTATATTCTGTCACTACTTAATAATAATAAATAAATAAATAAATAATTTATTTTAAACGATAAACTTAGAACATTGATTAATTAAGAAAACAGTAAACAAAGCTCAATTACATTATTTTTAAAAAAAAGAAATAAAAAAAGAAATCAATAATGTCAGCATTAACAGAAAATATAGTTTTTAAATACAAATAATAATTATCAGCATTAATATGACAGAAAAGGCAGCAAAAAAAAACCCATTTGGTTTGCTTTTACCCTGTTTATATGGTCACTGTTTTCCATATTTTCTCTTCTTAATGAAGATTGTTGAAAAATAATCTAGCAATTATCACATAATCAGCTAACAGATTATAACAAAATGTTACTGTAATTCTATCTTCCTAAATTATAGTAATGAACAAAATAAAATAATTTTGTTTTGTTGCAAAATTCAGTAAGAAATTAAATATTACATTACATTAAAAAGTTACAAATTACACCTTTTTTTTCTTCATTTTCTGATAACAGAATTTTCACACTTTACACAATAAATATTTGATAGAAACAATTCCTCCATTTTCTCCCTTTAATAATTCTAATTGTCTCCCTTTAGTGTGATTTATTTCCCTTTGATTAGGAACTGATACCTTGTCTTTCGTCTCCTATGTCAGAACTGTCTGAGGGCTCAGGACTTGTTCTTGCTCTCCAGATGGCCACAGTCTGGTCACTAGATTTTTAAAAAACAGGAAGGAAGAAGCAAAACATAAACCAAAGAAGCAGCCATGAACAAACAAAAAAAACAATACAAAATCAGTGTTTTAAAATAAAACCACAAATTAAACAAAATGCATGTTAAGAAATCTCAGAGTTAAGCTAAAGCAGAGTTTAATAACAATTAACAGTAAAACAAAAACACAAACAAACAAACAAAATAAATAAATAAATAATTAAATTATCCAGAAGCTGGAAGCAAAATAAATTAAGAAGCTGAAAGATAAACAAAAGAAAAATATGAGCTTGAAAAATCAGGTTAGGAATAAAAGATTAATCGGAAAGATTTGTAATTAATAAAAAGATGGAATAAACATGCATAAATTTGAAAAAAGAAAGAAAAAGTAGACTATATAATCTTAATATTTTTGTTATGAAATGCAGTTTATTTATTTATTTTTTTTTGTCATGTTCAAATTATTCTGCTGTTGGAAACCTGATAACATTACCAGTATTAATGTGCAGATTTTAAACAGAAGATGGTAAAAGCAAAATAAATAAATCAGTCATGGACTTTGTAATCACATTTAAACCCTATTTACATTTAAAATATCACAGAAAAACACTCAACATTTATTAATAACTTAATATATATATATGTTTTATTATCACATAGGTAATTAAAATAATTCAAACATATTTGCTGTTAGTGGCACAATTCAGTCTTCAGTGCTAACAGAATTTGTTATGCTGATAATTACAAATGTAAAAACAGACGATGTCGTCATTATAAAAATCAACAGATGTGTGACTGGATATCCCAAATATAAACAGAAACAATTGATTTTGACTGAAAGTTCAGCCATTAAAGAAAGGTATTCAAACAGTTATATATATATATATATAAAAAAAAAAAAAAAAAAAGGTCAATATACCTTATTAAAATTTTAATATTTTAACATATTTTATAGTATTTCATTTAAAAATAACAACAGTAAATGTAACAAGTGGAATGCAAAACAATTTATGACATGATCAGTAATTTATAAGGTAACAATATTTTTACATTAACAAGTATTTAAAAAAGTATACGATAGTAAAAAAGTTATCAATATGAATGTATTGTGGATAAATTGAAACAGGCATGGAATATTAGTAGACAAGTTTCATACAAATAAATAAATAAATAAATAACAGGGGCTTTTACATTTCTGAATTTAATTCCATTTAAAAAAATTTTGTAATCTTTTAACATTCTTCTTTAATATCAGCTTAAATTTGCACCAGTAATTAAAACTAATAATTAGAGTTTAAAAAAAAAAAAAACCAACTGAATGAAAAAAAAAATATATATATAAATAAATAAATAAATAAATAAATAAATAAATAAATAAATAAGTTTGGCCTGAGTTTTGGTGAAGTAAATTTGTTTAATAAGTTCGAACAAGAGTGGCTGACATTTTGTAAACACATAAACCTAAAATTAACAGCTCTTGAATAATAAGGACAAATTTAGGTTTCTGTCCTTAACAGAATTACAATATTCACTAAAATTAGAGGAAAAAATAATAATAAAAAAAATAAAAAAAAAAATAAATAAATTTCAAATTTCAAAAAAAAAAAAAAAAAATCCTAACAATTTAAAAAGCACCTTTCGGAAAGTAAATGCCTTCATTGCGATATCCACGTTTTTAGAAAAGATTTAACAGAAGAATCAACAGCGTCCCGTAATCACTAGTGATGCAACTGAATCACAGTCGAGAGAGAGAGACAAGCTAAGTCTACGAAGCTTTGCAAGCTAGTGGCATGTTGTTAGTAAGCGGAGAGAAATGTGGTTACATGAGACAGGCAGAACAGATGGAAGGATGATCAGACGCAAGACTCCTGCAGATGCAATCTAACGGTGGTAGGCCGCCGAAGCTGCCAAACTTTGACAACAGGCTCGCTGCAAAAAGCAAACAGACAGAAGAAACTGAATGTAATTTACATGTACTTTTATTCTGAAAAAATCTTTCACAAGGTTTCTGCTAGAAAAAAAAAAAAAAAAAAAATTATAAATAAAATATCTGTTTGTTACTGTTTTATATTGTGTTTTATACATGGTCCCAATTAAATCAGTAGATATAAATTTCGATGAAAATTATATATTTTCAGTCAAAAGATTATTTCAAATGTGTGCGAACATGATTAAATGAAAAGAACTTTGCAATACAGCCATTTCCAGTTGCAGATATTTTAATAATCAAGATATTTCAACATTACCGAAATTAGATTAATTATCCAAATTTAATTTATTTCCAGCAAAAACCTTGTTTATAAATAAATAAATACAGAATAATGGCCAAAAAGAGAAAAAAAAAAAAAAAAAAAAAAAAAAAATGATATTATGATGGAAATGAACTTTGTTAGAAATGTGTGTATTAGTTTTCATTACAATTTTTCTAAAATCCCGATGACCAAAGATGTGACCCACCACCTGCAGTTAATATTTCAAGCTGTAACCAGCTTGTACCTGCTTTTCCTTATTCCTCTTATACTTAGTTTTTTGTGGACAGAGAGTGAAAACGTAAAAACCTGTCTTCAGATTTACTTTCAAGCTACAAATCCATTAGTGAAAAATTCACAGCATGGAACACATTATTTCATTTCTCCATCAGAAAACTTCCATTCATGGAGACTGTTTTCACTTAATTATTTTTCTTATGTTTGGAGACTGGAAGATGCAAAAATTATCTTCATACTTTCTTTGAAGCTGTAAAGCCTTCAGGAAAAAAATCCCTGTATGGAGACTATATTCTTATTCTATTGTTATTATTATTTTTATTTTTTCTGGAATGGGAGCAAAAGCTGTAAGAATTGTCATAATATACTTACTTTGAGGTAATAAATGTGTAAGTGTTCATGTAAAATTTGTCTTCATACTCACTTTGAAGCTGTAAATATATGTGTGGAGTTGGTTGCTATGGCGTTGATTGGACTGGCGTGAGCTTTTATCTCTGCTATCTGACTGCAGTTGTCCATCTGCCAGAGTTTGATAAACCCCCCTCTGCACCCACTCAGCAACACGTTACTGCCCGGCAGAAAGTCTAGAGCACAGATCCAGTCTTTGTGAGCCGAATTCACCGACTGAAACAGTAATAGTAGTAATAATAATAATAATAATTGTAATAGTAGTAATAATAATAATATTAATAGTTGTAATAATAATAATAATAGTAATAATAATAGTAATAATAATAATATTAATAGTTGTAATAATAATAATAATAGAAAAAATAATAATAATAAAAAATAAATTTAATAATAATAATAATGATGATGAGATGATAATAATAATAATAATAGTAATAATTAACAAAAAACAATAATAACAAAAAGTATTTAATTTAATGATGATGATGATTATAATAATAGTAATAATAATAATGAAAGTATTAACAACTAGTAATAATAATAATAATGAAAACAGTATTAATGTTAGTGGTTGGATAAGTAATAACAATGGTGATGATGGTAATAAGAAGTAGTAACTAGTAGATAGTAGTAATAATTAAAATAGTAATAATAATAATAATAATAATAGTAATAATAATAATAATAATAATAGTTGTAATAATAATAATAATAATAACAAAATAACAATTATAATAATATTAATTAAACAATAACAATAATAACAATAAAACAATAATAATGGTATTATTAATAATAGTCTCTTGATGATGGCAGCCACTGCTGATCAAATGAATGAACATTTGTTTAATAAACACATTTCAAAATTAAACTGCTACTTGTTGAAATAAGACTTTTTCTTGAATCAAAGTGAGAAACCTGCTGCAATGCTGCAAGGATTATTTTAAGAATTAGCAGCAAACAGTCTATTACATACTCACATCTCTCAGAAACAAGACAAATATCAAATATCAAAGCTATGGGCTACGGCATTTCAATGGTAAAAATGTCTTGTTTTTTTTCAATGTGGGTTAATTAACAGCTTATATACTTTATAAATTTTATATCATTACATTCAAGGATATTCTGAGATTTAGAATCTAAATGATGATGTTTCTCACAAATTATTATTATTTTGTTTTATTGATTTTCTCACCTGTTTCAGCTGCTGGTCCACGATGTCCCACTTTTTGATGCAAGCATCTCTTGAGCCACTGAAAAGCAGTCGACCGTGGAAGGCGAGGGACTGGATCCCGTCGTAGTGGGGTGGGGTCAGGTTGTACTTGGGAGTCAGAACACCAGCAGCGTCATCCATCACCTCAAACACCTGGGTAGATAAATATATGAATAAATAAATAAGAACAAAAAAATATAAATAAATAAATAAATAAGAAAAAAAAAAATATATATATATAAATAAATAAATAAATAATTAAAGAAATAATTAAAGAAATAAGAAAATGAATAAATAATAAAATAAATAAAATAAAATAAAATAAATAAATAAAATAAATAATTAAATAAACAAATAATAAAATAAATAAATAAATAAATAATTAAGTAAATAAGTATATAATTAAAAAATTAAAAAAAATAAAAATAAATAAATAAATAAATTTTACACACACACAGACCTGTTGTTTAGTTATCTTTATAGTCTGTATGTTTTTACCTTTATGTAATGATCTTTTGATCCAGTGACTACGAGAGTGGAACCAGTTTCACTGTCTACAGCTAGAACCATGATGGCTGCCTGATGGCCTCCACTCAGTTTTCCAACTGCACTGTATCTGTAACGTACAACACAGTAAATACTAAATTAAATTATTAACCCCTCCTAAAAACCCCAAACAAGAACAATAACACCACCCAGAAAAAAAAACACCCTGAAAGTTAAGCTCATAATTTGACTGTTAGGATTAGCAATAAAATTCATGTTAGAAGTATCTAAATAGGATATGTTTATAAAGAAATAAAATAAAATAAAATAACAAAAATCTTTAAAACCTTTACTTGTCTGCAAAAACCCAACCAAATCAACAAGTCACTTAATTTGTAATTACAATTTTTAGTTTCACAACACTTTTAAATCAGAAGTATATTCCATGAAGATACAGATCCAAATTACATTAATAAATTAACTTTATGAAAATGTAACATCCAAAGATTCCTGACCTGAAAATTAGTAATTTGCATATTTAACTAACCTTCTGAGGTCCCAAATTCTGACGATGTTACCAGTAGCACAATAGAGAGTGTTGCCATCGCTGCTGAGAACGATGTCGTTGATGTGGTGTTCACCTGGTGCAAGTTCTATCTGACGTGCGCCATGATTCAACGACCCACTCGTACTTAACCCTGATGAGCTGTAAAAATCAAAAATAAACAAAAACATTAGTTGCAATAAATATTTTCCATGCACCTTCCCACAGACAGGAATTCAATGTATCTTGTTAATTCTACATTTTACCGTTTAATATTTTCCCACAGTTTATTACATGGAAAATACTGTATTCTTAGCTGATATGATGATATATCATTTTTACCTACCTCAGTGTTTTAATGCATCTACTGGAACTGTCTCGTATATCCCACACTTTGATGTATGACTGGGACACAGTGAAAGCCAGTTTACTAATCTCGGAATATTTCACTTTTAGAACATTGTTTGGATGACCTCCGTAGGTCATCAGTTCCTTCCCTGTCTGAAGATCCCAGGCTTTGGCAGTGCGATCTGAAATAAAATAGTATGTGTAAGAAAATGTATACTGAATCTGAGTAAAATAAATTGAAACAAAACTGAATTTTTGTATAGTAAAACAACAAAATACAAACAATATAACCACAGTGCCACATAAAATAAATGTAATGTGCCCATTTTAATATCCTCAATAAACTGTATTTATGATAATAATACAATAAAAAATATATATACTGCAATAAATAATAATAATAATAATAATAATAAAAAATAAAATAAAAAACAAAACAAAAACCCTTAAACAAACTAGTTATTTAAGTGTTGGTTTGTGGGTATAAATTAATCAGTTGTTTTTTTATTCATCATTTTAATTGACAACTGCTCAAAAAATAATTTAAAAAAAATGAAAATACTACTTATTTCTTCTTATATGAAATTTCTAAAAACATTTTTAAAAACATTTTCAGTGAAGATAGTTGAAAAAAAATGTTTTCAAACACAGCTTCGTGTGCAGTTTTCATCCAAAATTAAATCAGAAATGTCAGTTTGTGTCTAGACTTACCTTTGCTACCAGTAAAGAGGAGGTCGTCTGTAGCAAACACAGAGAGGACAGCTCGGGTGTGGCCCTCCGCTGTGTGGGTACAGGTCAGGGGGGAGGATCGGCCAGTCGAAGGTTTTGGCAGTGTAGGGATAATACTTCCTCTGAAATAATAATAATAATAATAAAAAAAAAAAAATTAATAGAATAATTAATCTGATAAAAAATCTACAAAAGTCAGTTTTACAAATAGCAAATAGTAAGATACAAATAAAAAAAAAAAAAAATAAAAATAAAATAAATATAATTAAATAACAAACAATAAAATAAAATGAAATACAATCATGGAAGTAAAAAACTAATTTAAAAACAGTGTTTCATCCAAAACAAGTCAGTTTCAGTGCTAGTAAGGTAGCAAAAAACAACTAACCAGCAAAAAAATTCAACAACAAAGAAAAACAAACAAATTAAAATGAAACAAAAAATTGAAAACTAAATAAAAATAAACTAACTAAATAAATAAATATAAATGAAGAAGAAGAAGAAGAAAAGTAATATAAATAAATAAAAATAAAAGACTGGTCATCACTGGGGATTGATCCTGGATCGGTCAGACAAAAGTAACTTACCTATTTTGGTTTGATGAGGACATCTGAGTATTGCTGGTCAGTCTGGAGAACACGTTCTCGTCAGTACTGCGGTTTGTGCGGCGGGAGGAGGTGGGTGAAGTGGGAGGGGAGGTGTCCGACAGAGTATCACTGAAAACAAAAAGTTAATAAATAAATGAATCAAATAGGAGAGAGCAATTATTAGAATGGGAAATAACAATACTGAAGTATGTATTTTTAAAAAACAATGTGCCATTCAGGTGATGAGTCTGATAAAACTTCTCTGGGCTGCTATAAAAACTGAAGGAATATTAAAATAAAAACAATAATAATAATAATAATAATAATAAATAAAATATGGATAAAAAAAAGTATCGCCAGTGAAAATGTAAATAACATCAATCCCAAAGGACATACATTTTAAAACATTATGATTCAAGTAATATTCATCTAATAAATTAAGAATTTTTATTTTTATTTTTAAAACTCATATAAAGGTGATAAAAAGCCATTAAAAATGTAAATCGTTAAATTGCTTTTATTCTCAATAATGCTGTGATATATCATTTAAAAAAATTAATTAAAAAAAATTAAAAATAATATTAGAAATCAGAAAAATAAAGAGAGAATATTACAATATATATTTTTTTAATTATATTACACTTATTATTAATTATAATCTTTTAGACATGCTCACAAACAAATCTAAAAAGCACCAATTTTTAGAATTACAATTTCAGAAAAATGTATAATGGAGGAAAACATGAAAGATATTTTGACAAAAATAACACCATCACCTGGTTTACCTTTCCACTTATTGATTTATCTGATCTTTCTCTCTATAGATATTTTTTCACCAGATATCCTTGAGCTTTTCAAAGAAAAGGAAACTCAGATCAATAGATTAAAGAAACATCCACGATTCTGAACTTTACACTCCAAGATTTTATCAAGTATGTTCCAAGTACCAGTTTGATTTCACAGACAAAGAAAATGTTTTTCTTTTTTTCTGTTTATTATTATTATTTTTTTTACTTACTGTATTTTTGTTTTTTTTAATTCTATCATTACTTCTGTTTTTCACCTTAACAACAGTCTACATAAACCATAATTTGTCTATAATACCAAAAGGTTGAGAAAATTAATACCACAATTCTGGAACAATTTAAAACATAAGTTTTTGAAAAATA
The DNA here is from genome assembly GCA_012295275.1 of Chrysomallon squamiferum. Taxonomy (NCBI): domain Eukaryota; kingdom Metazoa; phylum Mollusca; class Gastropoda; order Neomphalida; family Peltospiridae; genus Chrysomallon; species Chrysomallon squamiferum. Next base: position 12,115,097 of record CM022673.1, on the reverse strand, counting down.
AAAATGTCCAGTTATTTCTGTCCATTAAACTAAAGAGATGAGAAGTTCAGAATTTGGCAGTGAATTTGAATTTCAAAATGTCTCATCAGAAGATTTAAAGCTGATGCAAAAGGTAAGAGATCTGAGTTTTCTTGTTAATAAAAACAAATAAACAATGAGTGAAACACACACACAGACAGACAGACAGAGAGATTAAAAACTCTTGGAACTGTACTGACAGTAATAAAATTTAAAAAAAAAAGAAAAGAAGAAAAAGATGATGATGAAAAAGTAAAATAAACTCAATTCATGATTCCCACTGTGTTTCCATTGAGTTTGTTTTCTTACCTGCAGAATGAGCTAATCCTGATAGCATTAAAGATAATAAAAAAAAGTTTTAAAATTCATATTAATCTTCATGATTTATAATCCATTAAATGAACAATGAAAAGATTAAATGAATAACAAATACATAAAAACAATTAAATATAAATAAATAAATAAATAAATAAATAAATAAATAAAAACTAATAATAAAACGTTCCATTAGTTAAACTAAACATGAAGAGAAAAAGGTTTCAAGTTTCTCAGCAGTAAACTATAATATTAACTTTATTTCCTGATCTTTATGTTGAAGCAGTTAAATATAATTTTTATATTTCATAAACCCTAAAAGAACCCCCTTTTCTTTTTTTTAAATCAGATCTGACATATATGTGTTTATTTCCTACTTCACAAAATTTATCTTTTATTTATTTATTTATTTTTTTTTTTTTTTAAAAACCCTTAAGTTTTGCTGTCATCAAGATAACTTATAACAGACTTCAATTTTAATGGGTTTTTTTAATACACTCTTGAAACAGAAACGTTAATAATTTAAATAAAGAATTACGAGAAAGAAAATTTGGTATTTATTTTTGTAATTTAATTTATACTTGACAAAAGTAATAATTTAAATTTAAAAAAAAAGAAGATAAAAAATAGGAAAATGGTAAAGGCAACTGCTGGTTATTTATTTTTATAATTTAATTTATCAGATTTCTTTATAACTTTTTTTTCCTACTTTAATAATTGATGTGAGTGAACATAAAGGTGTCTATGTTTGATTATCTAAACATCACAGAAAAGATAATAAATAAGGAAGAAGAAAATAATATATTTCAACACATTTTATATTTATGGTTATTAAGTGTTAGTCATGTGTTTTTGAAATGGCAATATAGTAAAAAATGTGTTACAAACAAAATTTAAAAAATGTTTAAAATTAAAAAAAAATTAAAATAAAAAAATTAATAATTAATTTCAAGAAATATATTCCATGCACCTTCCTGGAGACAGGAATGCAATGTGTCATTGATGGACAGGAGGCAAAACTGGAATGGTAAATGAGCAATGGATACCCTTCAGGAGGAATGATCCTGCAACCCATAGCTCCTAAGACACTCCCATTGAGCTAAGTCCCATTCTGCAACTTGCTGTATTTACAACTATATCAAGTCTCTTGAGAACACTGATGTAAAAGTGATAACAGATATTGCAGAATTGAAGGCCAATAGCAAAGTGCAATAACAAGTATTAAATTTATTTGCTCTTCAGTTTGTTCAGTCACTATGTAACAAAGCATGACCCTACTAGTACCTGGAAAATACATTTGGAAATTACTGTAGGGTATGTTTACCAAGTATAGCTGAAAGTATGTGGATCGTTATGCAATATCAGGAGTTAACGAGTCATAAAATTAGCTTGAAAGCAAAATCTGACTGATTATGAAACAAATGAAGAATATGATTCATAAAGGTATCTATACTAAATTTCTGCTTGATGAGTTTTATGCTCTCTCTCTCTCTCTCTCTCTCTCTCTCTCTCTCTCTCTCTCTCTCTCTCTCTCTCTCTCATTTATATTAATATATATTAATTATTACTTCAGAAAATAGTACAGATACAACATCTAAGACGAAAGAGAGATGAAACAAAGTCAAAGAAAGTTCTTCATCTTCCTGATATCCTCAATTTCAACAACACCAGATGTACTATTGACAGCAACGAGGGAATACAAACACCAATGTCAGTGACAGACAGGTAGATCACTGAAATTTCTTCATTTGTCAGAGAGACAGAGACAGAGACAGAGAGAGAGAGAGAGAGAGAGAGAGAGAGAGAGAGAGAAGAGAGAGAGAGAGAGAGAGAGAGAGAGAGAGAGAGAGAGAGAGAGAGAGAGAGAGAGAGATAGTGTGTGTGTGACAGGCAGAGTATAAAAATGACAGAAACCAAAAAAAAACCCTAAACCGGAATGAATGATCTATTTTATATTAACATTTATAAATAAAACAGACAGAGAGACAAAACAGATTTCTGTCTCACTGTTTTAACTGAAAATAATTCAGTTCTTTAAATAAAACTGCGCAAATAAAGAATTCACATCAGTCGTCATCATTTGATTCTAAAAACTCACTGATTTAATCTACTCGTCAATCAGATTAATTTGTTTTGTAAATAAGTAAAACATTTCCATTCATAAATAAATAAATCATGTCACAGTCTTGTCGGTTACAAAGACAAATTGTTCTCTCAGTGTGGTTATTACTCACTACCTACAGAGATATACATTACTATATTACATGTCTATATTGGTGCTGCGATCCGACAGATATGGAGCTGTATGAGACAGGTGTAGGTATAAAAATACTGATCAGTTGGTGACTGAATTGTAACAGTATCTTGTCACATGTTTCTGATACAATCTCCCAGTGTGATTCACATCATTGAACAGTTAGTTGTATTGTACTCAGTGGGTTTGCAGCTCAGTGGTAAATTGGCTTCCCCGAGATTTCACGGGTCACAAGATCGATCCTCCTATTGGGTGATTTTCTGTTCCGGCTCTGACCCACAAAATGGTGCACACAATAAAGGAGGTAGTGTATCTGGTTTTCTCTTTATGGGTAAATCTACATACATGCATGCTACTGAATGCTAAATAGTCATAGCTGTTCATAGCAACAGGAGGGTTTTTTTTTTTTTTTTGGTGGACATGAAGAAAGATTTCATTATATCAAAGACTGTTTGCTAGACACAGGATCAATCTTTATTATTTTCTATAACTGGTTTATCAAAGACACTGGTATGTGCTATCCTGATTTAGGAATTTCATGTATTTAAGAATAGTGGAAGCAGTTTTCTTTTCTTAACACATCATCACTACTGAAAGAAACCGGATTTTAATTAATAGGCTAAGCTGTCATTTAATACGTGTTTGTTTACCAAGAATTAATGTCTTCCGCTAAGTGTGAAAAACCTGACAGCAGACAATAACAGATTCAGTTTTTTTATTCTTCAGATTTGGCACCAGAAACCCACGTATTAAAATAAAGCGACATCTTAACATGGTTTGTAAAATGACAGCTGAAGAAGTTGTATTGTTTTAAAATAAAACACTTCACTTCTAGAACCAGAGGCTTGAATATTGTTTAAAAATGTAAATGTGTGATCATGAATCATTAAATAATTTTTTTTTTAAATATTACAGATTAGATTCTTAAAAAAAAAAGTTTTTATTTTTTAAATTTTATTATTATTATTAGCTGTTTTTTTTTTTTTTTTTTTTTTTTTTTTTTTTAAATTTTTTAATTAAAAAAAAAAAAATCTGAGTAAATTAAAACAGTCAGCCTGTATATTTCATTCACCCTTAAAATAACATGCTTCACCATTGTTTAATAAATGCAGAATCTGAATATTAATAAATCAATCACTGGGCAATCCCTGAAATGGCCAACAGCCCAAAGATCCTGTAAAGTACTGATGCTCAGTCAAACACATCAAAGCACACTCTGTTTTATACATGAAGTGAGGTAATCATTCAAAATGTGGTAACATTGCTCCAGTGTTTACGTAAAGCTGGAACAAAACAAACCAAGTTACGATCGATTACCCTCTAATAAGCTGCACACAAATCCATGCTTTAGCCACTGAGTTGTAAACAGGAGAGATTATTTGTCAACCACCTACATCTGGTTTCTTATTTCTCATTCTAATTAACACGGACAGATGGCATACTTGACACATTTCTCAAATGTTATATAGCTATGACGAAGTTCTGCGAAGAAATTTTAACTAACACAAAGTTTAAAATACTAATCATTTAATGAAAGGAATCAACAAACTCTAAGATTTTGTTAGGTAAGTAGAATGTTTATTTGTTGTCTTAAGACGATAGTACTGTGAGGTAATTTCAGCTACAGGATAATAAACAATGTACTGTAAAACAATATTAATACACAATGGGTTTGTAAATATGCTTGTATATATTTGTGTAAGTGTAGATGACATGCAATTGTCTGTATCTGTATATAGGCTACTTCAAGGAACATTAAACAATTATTAAAAAAAAAAAAAGAGAAAGAACTTTCTTTCTTTCACATTGTAACTTAAAAATATAAAGTCTTTTAATACTGATCTGTTTTACAATTTAATTTCACTCAGTGTGAACAAAAGTTTTCATTAAATTACAGTATTAAAACTTTCTGATTGGCTTTCAAATTTGCCAGTTATTTTTCATCATTATTTCTAGTTAGATATACTTACCCATATAAATTTTTTATTTAAACAAATTTTTTTTTTTGCTTTTCATTCTTTCTTATTTATTTATTTATTTATTTATTATAATTTATTTTTTACTTTATTTATTTATTTATTTATTTATTTATTTATTTATTTATTAATAATTTTTTTACATCTTTGGGAAATTCAATTAAAGCTAAACAAACTGCCAGTTATTTCCTTCCAGGGATTTCCTTACAAATGTAACCATGTATTTGATATCTAACACTGTCAACTATTCTTTTAAAGCTTAAAAATATTAATGTTGCTGGCCTCTAACACATGGTCAATTTTATTTTCATTACAAAGGAGCAGATTGGGTGGAGACTGAATAAATATTAAGAATTTTCCCGTTCATTTTACTTTCAGAGTGGTTCAAGTACGTAACAGCATGCGTCAGCGACAACTACATCTTGCCAAGGAGAAACTGTACAGTGAGATAAGCCAGACAATGAAGATGTACTCCAGTGAGAAACATCAGCTCATCAAACAACTTGCCAACCTCCGTCACGACCTCACAGATCTCAAACTACCTGAAATAGGACCAAAGGTCTACGACCCTTATGACACTCCTAGAATTGATCCCAAAACCTGTCTGGTGACAAACAAGAAAGTTAGGAGAAATAAAAAAAGTGGGAGGAAAGTTATGGCTAAATCCGACACAGAGACATCTGATTATGAATCAGATTTTGAAAAATCTATGAGCGATAATGAGACAGGCTTAAACCCTGACGAAAGTGGAAATGAATGTATTGAATACGACAATCACGATGAAAAATCTGTCAATTTACCTTCCAGTGGGCCAGGCTCTAATCCGGACATGCAGTGGTATTCTGGGAAAAATCTACGACATTCGTCATTGGACATGACTGCCAAGTTACAAAGACTCCAGTCTAACTTCGCAATGGATCAAGAACGCGAGACAAAAATTCATAAATTTTCTGTCAGTGACTGTCAGAGATGTGAAATACAACTGCCAACTGTCAGAGGAATAAACAAAAAGAGAGTGAAGTTTGGCAGCAAGACAGCAGTCAAAATAATACCCCCAGAAGAAACACAGGCAAAACAATTCAGTGATGAGGAAAGTGAGAACTGAGAAGCTGCCGTCTGTTGAAGGCTGGAAAATCAAACAGTCGGCCAGAAGTCAAACGAAAGGCAGGAACAGTCCGTCGTGCACATACCTGCCTCCGCTGAAACGCAAGACAGACAAAAGATCTCTGGAGATGATTCCTGAAACTCTCACAGAGTCTGCAGAGTGGAAGCGTCTCTACCTGAACATCCACGACGAAGAGAAACGGAACAAGAAACTGTCGGACATTCTGCACGCCGTGAGAATCAGGATGAAATGTAACGAACGCAATTTGAAGTTTGGCGAGTGCAGAAGTCCGGACAGAACGGACAATTCGCTGTGTGACTATCTGTTCATCTCACAGAGGAAAAAAGAACGGGTACGTATGATTTAGTCCCAAGCATAACTGTGTTGAATCCTCGTGACATCCATGATTAATTGTTTTCATATCAATGCCTTTAGTTTATCTGTTTTGTAGTGTGTGGGTAAGAACAATTGTTTCTGTAGCTGATTGCAAATTAAAGAGAATAAACACCTGTTTTATTTGTGTAGGTAAAACTAATTACTCAGTAGATAAATGGATAGTTTAAATGTCAACGGTGAATTTTCATCTACATCTTTTGAAATGCACTGGGTATTATTTTTATTTCTTAATAGTAAGACTGTAAGATGAACTTGGCAAATGTTTGAAAATTAAATATATTTTAGAAGAAAATTTTAATTTTTTTTTATATCACTTATTACATTTTATACCAAGACACATCCCCCACCCCCACCCTCCCCCACACACAAACTCAATGACACACATACACACACAGACAAACAATAACAAAGAGCACTTCATGCACACACGTCACTCCAACATTTCGATCAATGTGTTTGTGACCACTCACACTACGACACACAAACTCAATTCACCTGGATTCACCTGTCACCTGCAAATAATGCTGTCGACGTAAGAAGATTATTTTCCTAATCGCGCCCCACCGGCCTGTTTGAACTCCTAACAAAGTCCTACAGTAACTTCTACTTTAATTAATCCCTCGAGAGCCAAACTGATTTTCCTATGCAAAGAAAAACCTGATTAAAACTTTCTGATACACCCAGGAATAAAAAACCCAGGAATATGTGAACTTACTAAGCAGCCATCAGTGATACTGTACTGTTAGTTCTTTTTTTTTATTATCAATAATGAAAACCAAGAACAATTCAAAATAAGCCTCAGTTGTAATTGTGTTTTCAGATATCAGTCTTAGCTGCGACTGATTTTCTGAGTAACCTTTACAGATTACTTTCTCTGTTAGCTTCTTTTGACAATAATAGAAAACCTTTGAGAGTATTTCCTAATATAATAACTCTTTCAGATATCAATCAAAATGACGAAAGTAAACAGATTATAGTTTTGTTATTAATACCTCTTTTTCTTTTTATTAATGACTTTTTTCCTTTTCATATAGAAGCTTATTTGTGCTTGAAATAATTTCTTTTAAAATACAACACATTATAAAATACATTTTTATTTTCAAATATTTAATTTTTAATTATATTTTTAAGGTTTTTTCTTTTTAAATTATTAAAAACATTTTACAGATTATTCTTTTATCATTTTAAAATGATTAACTTAAAAATCATTTTTGTAATTTATTTTATTACTTGAACCTGCTCTTTGAGAAAGCAAATGACTGAAAACACATGCTAAAATTTGATATAAATATGTAATAAATATTATTTTATCTTTAAATGAAAAAAATATTTTTAAATAATTAATAATAATAACAATTTTTTTTTTTTTTTTTTTTTTTACAAATTTCTTTTTCAGCAAAAACAAGAACAGTTTCCAAGTCTTGCACCTGACAGAAATGTTTGCCGACCACAACCTGTCAACCTGCAGAGTTACCTCCACAAACTGTCTCGTCAAAGAAGGCTGCCCACCATAACCACCCACAAACAGTTGAAAGACGTCCTCTAGAACCAAACATACTAGTTAGCAAACCAGTCAATGCAGTCTTAGAGGAAGGCAATAGCCAACCAAACATTTTTTTTTTTTTTTGTGATAACAGATGTAGTGAAAACATTTACAAATGGATTAGGATGAACATTTTCATCTTTTATGACTGACAGACTGTTGGAAATGTTATCAGAAAAATGAAAGTGCATTTCACATTAACCCTTTCACTGCTTAATCAAATTGATGACAAAAATCAACAAGTCTAGTAGCAATGCTGCCACACAAAAGAGTGCAGCACATACTGGGCTGATGAGATGTTTTGAGAGTCTCTGAGACTGTGTCTGCTTCTCACAGCATAACAAGGCTGTGGGATATATTGACTTTCTGCAGTTAACAGTAATACAATTTTAAGTGGTTATATATCCGTTTAAGACAAGGAAAAATGTTAACATTAGTGAAAATTAAAGCCAATGTGAGGAAACTGAACAAGACCTGTTTGTCTGGACTGTGAGCAAATATTCATACATTTTTTTTTTTTTTTTTTACTTTAGCCAGTATGATGTCTGATTATTTTCTTAACAGATTTCCAGTACTGTTGATACCATCCATGAATATTGTACAAAATATCAGTAAACTAGTTCAGGAGTACATTCATTTACAGTCTAAATATTTCCTTCAAGAAGGTTATGATGATATAATACTGTGGTACATAAATGGTTATGCCAGCCATAAATATTATTTTTTAAAAAAAGAGTCATAAAATGTATCACAAAATATAACATATACAAGCATGTTACATTTCTATACATTATGGAATAAAATGTAGATTTTAAGAATACTGTATACTTCAGGACCAAATATACTGCTTGGGTGGGTAATTCCAACCATAAACTTAGATGTGTTGTGGAGTGAAAACTGTCTCCTGTTACACAACGACTGTTTAAAAGATTATTTAACATGTAAGTTCAATTTGTATGTGATTTAAGGGCAATAAAATATCAACCACTGATGTATTATATTCAAGCATAGTAACACAGACCTAGGCTTCAATATGCAACTTGGGAAGGGCAGATTATATCTATTAAATCAAACTGACTTCACACAAAGTGACTGATTGAGATAACCATTATTGATCACAATCATTTGTAACATACTGTGTAATGTAACTGACTACATGGGTATCATTAAATTATTAAACCACAACCAAATTCCTTGTCTGTTTTTGTTTTATGAGATTTCCAGGTAAGTTATTACTGATACTTTATAGCTATAATGGTGTATAAGACATGTCAAAGTATTTTAATACTTTGTAAACTTTCAGGTATTTTTTTTTTTTTTTTTTTTTTGTGTCTGGTTAAAGCATATTTGTAGCCTTTTTAACAAAACAAAAAAAATTTATAATACAAGTAATGTTCTTGGTATTAAAGAAAAGAATAAAAAAAACTTAACATATCCATTACAGAAGAATGAAAGAAAAATGTAACTATGTGAAGAACATATAATGTGTCAAGTACAGAGGAAAAAACATCCATACTCATAAACAGAAAATGATATATATTTTACCAATTTAAAAAATAAATAAATAAAAAAAAGAGGAAAAAATAAAAGAAGAAAAAAAGCGTTAAATAAAAATTCCTGCATTGATAAAAAAAAAAAAAAAAAAAAAAGATTTTCATCATTTATAAAAAAAATAAGTTAATGACGTATTGAATACTGCTGAAAAAGAAAAATGAGGTCAGCAAACTCAAAACTTATGAAGAAAAAATTCTACCCATATTCAATATTGATAATGGAAAAATTTATGTCTTAGCTAATGTTTATGAAATGAATATTCATGTTAAAAAAAAAAAAAAAAAAAAAAAAGAAACTTGATGACATATCCAATATCCTTTAATAAAAAACACATTATACAACTGCTGAAGGAAAGGCATGATGCAGTATTAAGAAAAAACTGCATGACATATTTGATAAAGCTGAAGAAAATAAACTCACACTGAGTAAAACAGTAAGGATACTCACACAGAACTGGACCGACTGCTGTACTTGTCTCCTGTCAGCTGTGGGATCAAAGTTTTATGTTTGAGGACTGGCGAAGGTTCAGGACTGTTTCTTCTCGAGTCTTTTCTCTGCAACACTGGGGATGGTCCTGGGTCGGGCTTCACCCCACTCACTTGTCTGAGATTAAAACAAACAACTAACTGATCAAAAAAGATTCAAATTATCCATTTATCTAGTCACCTACCTATCTACCTATGTACTACCTACCCTTCTCTCTCTCTCTCGCTCTCTCCACACACACACACGCACCTATCTACTTCTACCCACACACATATATATATCCATCTATCTGTTTCTGTATAACAGATTATCAATCAAGCTAGCCATCTATTCCATGTACAGCCCAATCAACTATCTTCAATATTTTCTGATGTATTATGTTTCATTTAACATAATCACTTAATTCATAAATGTATTTTTTTTTCAGGATCATGCCAGTTTATTTAGAAAATATGAAATAAAAACATTTATTCCAAACAAATGGCCAGATATAATATTAACAAACTTATTTGATAGATTCTGTTAATTCATGCAAATTTATTTTATTCTGCCTTAGCAAGTAAGCAGAAAAGGAAAACATCGTGACAGAAAAAGAAAATACTTTACTCAATTAAAAGAAATAATTGACTTTATCTGAATCTGATATTTCTCTCAGTGACTTAATGTACCTTTCATTGAAACTAGTCGCAGCATTACTGAAATGGTTAGAGAGATGTAAACTTTTCTCACCTTGGAAAGTTGCTCAGACTTTTGGGTGGAGGCATCTTGGGTGGAGGCATGAGGTTGTTGGTTGGTGCAGCAGTCGCGGCATTCACGTCGCTGGTGTCAATCAGCATCTGCGCTTCCTCCTCTGGTGATTCGACCAGTGGAATCAAAGGGGGACAGAACTCCTGGGAACCTCCTGCATACAGGAGATCTTCGGGGGTGGAGGTTCTCCTGCGAGCCTAGAAACCAACAGTAAACTGTCATTTTTTAACTTCGAAAATGTAAACAGAAAACTGTATAATTATAATTAAATTTCAAAGTTTTTCTCAATGCCTGGAAATCAATAATTATTGTAATATGTTGTCATCTTGATATTGAAAATGTAATGTAAATTTGTAACTGTGTAATAATGTAACAGAAACTGTTGTAAATATATTTAAATTTCAAGAGTATGGTAATGTCAGTTTTGAAGCATGATCTAAACTGGAAGTGTATAATCATTTATGTTGGAAGTGTTGACATCTAAATTTCCCAAGTATATTCCCTTGTTATTAAAAATAAAAATAAAAAATTATAAAATAATTTAAACACTTATTTTATTTAATATCAGACGTAGAACATGTCTTTATGTTATCTTTGATAATCAAAACATTTTTTTCTGACATGGACAGACATGGAGATATGTTTGACATTATTTTCCATGGACAGACAGCAGATAGCACAGCTTTTCATAGAAAATTTTCAACTAAAAACAGAACAGTGTTTGACTGACTGGGTAAGAATATGCACACAAAATGCTGAACAGTAAAGATGGCTCTAAAAGTTCTAAAAAGTAACAACCAAGACTCTTTTGAAAACCTAACTATATTATTTTTTTTAAATGTTATAGTGATACAATATATATTTCAAGCATAATAAAATTATTATTGTTATTATTATTACTATTATTATGATTATGATTATGATTATTATTATTATTACTATTATTATTATTATTATTATTATTATTATTATTTTTTTATTTTAATAACGAAATTAGGATCTATAAGCAAGGAATGAATGAAAATTTTAATAAAAGTACTGAAATACATTCTGATATTAGTGATGTTTAGCTGTCAACTGTTTATATTTATTTTTGATGATTCTGCAGGAGGAAAACCCCAACCATTACTCCATGGAGCTGTAATATATACAACTTAGATCATGCTATACAAAGTACATTTAGTTTTACACTGTCTGAAAATGTGTTAGATAAATAAAGTTTTAGTTTTGAGTATATGAATTATAATGAATATATTTTTGATAAATGAATAAGCAAAATATATAAAACTAAGAGAATATAATAATTCTGACAAATTTTTTTTTTTTTTTTTTTTTATTAATAAAATTTATTGGACTGCAGGAAATTAATATTTATAGAGATTCTAATTTTTAATTTAATTTTTTCTTAGTTGTTGTGTTTAAAAATTTTGGGTGATAGTGTATGATGTAAAAGAGTTATTAAATATTTTTAATCCCTGCTAACATTCAGTACATCAGTAATATTTATTACTTTTTCTTATTTTATGGGTAACTATTGTTCTCAATGAATAGAGGATGCAGCTTTTAGGATTATACAGCAATGATTCATGCAATACTGGAAGAAAATATTATATAGACATCAAAGTGTACCTGTGTGCTGCAAATAACCTAAATTTTTATACACTTTCAAGTGACTGTTTTTTTTTACTTGATACCAAACTTTATTAATAATAAAGTATGAAACCATTTCTCTATAAAGATTCATGTTACTTCCGTTTTTTTTCTTTTCTTTTTTTGCACATTTCACATATTATACAGAAAGGTACCAAATAAAACAAATAAATGATTAAAAATAAGAGAGAAATAATAATAATAAAAATAACACAGGTTCCAAATAAAAAAAAATAAAAAAAATAAATAAATAACAAACAAACAAATAAACAAAAACCCTAATAGATCAACTAATCAATCATTTACTCATGCAGACTACTGCTAATAATAAAGTATGACAATAACATTAAACCAATGAACTGTGAAAATTTCCATTTCCCTTTTTCCGGAATTATACAAATTTATAAATATATATTCTCAGCAAGCATATCACTGCCTCTATCATCATATGAAAATAAAAAAATATATAATAATAATAATAATAATAATAATAATAAAATAATAATAATAATAATAATAATAATAATAATAATAATAATAATAATAGTAATAATAATAATAAAATAATAATAATAATAATTAAATAAAAAATAAAAAATTGAAAACAAAATGGCAGGATCTACGAATCCCCTTCAAGCTGTTAAATTACTGTCAAACTTTATGAACAAAGACTGGTCTCTAGTAACAAACAGAACAATCACTGGAAAGTATACAAAGTCTGTTACAGCTATTTGTTCACACCAAAACAGGTAAACTTCAATCTACATACCGGCAGTCGAGGATATGGCTGTAAAAACATTTATATATATTTCTTTTAAACAACAAAAACCAAAGCATAGAATTACAGCATAGATGAAAACTCTGCCATATTAAAATGTTTAAAAAATCATGTTATAATCTAGCTACAAATACCATGAAATGAAAATCATTTGTTCAGTTTGTAGACAGATACCGAGAGAAGATTAGTTTACATCTAAAACTGGATATTAAAATTTTTATTATTTAATTTTTTTCTTTAAATTAATTAATTACTTTATTGTGCTTGTTTTTTGAAAATGTTCTGAAATCATGAAAAATTATTTAAAGGTGTATTGTTGTTCTTAATTACAATACACACAAATATGTTTATTTATAGAAAAAATACTGAAAATGTAAGTTAATAAAAACATGCTCGATGCAACATAAAGAAAACACTTATTAACAACATACAGAAGGTTCAGACATATCAAACAGTTTCTAGTAAATTCCTTCCCAGCCCCACCAAAAAGCAACTTAAAATTTAGTAAGTAAAAAAAAAAAAAAAAAAATTCTTATGAGAAAATAATATATAAACTAATTTGTCCATAATAAATAAATTTAAAAATTGAGAGAAAAAGATAAATATCAAAATATTTAAAAAAAGGAAACAGATTACAAAATGTAAAGTTTAAACAAACATTTTAGCTATATACTCATGTTTCATATGTTTGTGTGTGTGTGTGTGTGTGTGTGTGTGTGTGTGTGTGTGTGTGTGTGTGTGCATCCATGCATGGATGGATGAATGTATATTCTGTACTGACGACAGAGATGATACCTGAGGTAGATAGGTACTAGTAGAAGCTGGAGTAAAAATGTAACATGGTGCTAAACTCCACAGTTGTTGTTCATGGAAACTTTGCTGCCAAATCCTGAGTCACAGGGTGGAAGGGGGAAAAAAAAGAGCAGCAAAAGAAAGAAGAAAAGAAAAAGGAGAGAAATTGAGGGGACGCACGAGAATATCCTAACACATTTACTGTAATTAACGAAGCAATAGATACGTTTTCATCATCTTCACACCAATGAAAAATAATAACGGTTTGATAATAATTCAAGAATAATTTTATTATTATTTTTTTTTTTTTAATAAATATTCATAAACTGATGATGAAAACATTTTTATTACTTCAACAGTATAATATAAATAAATAAATAAATAAATAAATAAATAAAAAAGTAAATAAGTAATGATTTCAGTGAAATACTGTATTCTAGAGTACAAACCTTGGTTTTTCTCTGCTCAGCTGCACTGGCTGGAGGTTGAGTGGACAGACTTTCAAACATGCTGCAGTCAAGAAGGAAGGGAAGGGTCAGTGCACACAGAAACGAAATCATAAAAACCATCAACACAAACATGTGCTCTTAATACGACCAAACCTTTATTTATCAACGTTATGATGATGATGATGACAATTATAAAAGTATTTTGACAACCCCAGTTTAAAGAATTTATTAATTTAATTTTGATTTTTGTTAACAACATAATAAATTTGGTAAGGGACTCTGGGTGGAATGGGAATTAACCAACGAATGCATAGACAAAGATGTCTTATTTTTTTTTTAAAAAAAAAAAAATCTTTATTGTTGCTCAGGGTTGGAATTGGATATTAATGTTAAAAACCAACAAAGAAAGGTTTTATTCAGAAACCCATTCTGTCTCAAACAAGTCTTTGTGACCAATTATCTGTATCTGATTTTAAATTAAAACTGAAATTCATCTTATGATAAAGATCAAGTATGAATTGAATTTGATTTTTTTTTCTGTAGCCAGTATCAAGAGCACATGTAGTAAACATAAATACACAAAAAGAAGCAGTCACAGATGAAAATAAAATACTTAAAACAACTGCTGTAAACTGAATATTTAAAACAACAGAAGTGAAACAGAAGTTTGCATGTGCAGTAATTTATTCTAATTATAAACATCCAGAAAACATGCTTGACAGATATTCAATTTTTATTGATTTAAAGACTGTTAAAAAACCCAGAGAATAATTATTTATTTATTTATTTTTTATTATTATTTTTTTTTAAATTAAATCCTCCTAATTTAACAAAAGTTTCAATAATTTTAGCTAATTTGAAAACTGATGTAATGAAATGAAACAGGAAATGAAACAGAAAATGATTTAAAAGTAATTAATTATTTTCTGTGGTCAAATGTTAAGATTCAGTTCTTAAACAATTTTTTTATCTATGACATGATGAAAGGTTCTACTTCAGTAATAAAATGATTTGAATGATTGTTTTTTTTACTTGTAATTATTTTTTTTTTTAATATAAAACATCAAATATTAATTCTAAAATATATAAAAAACTTGAATATAATATAATAAATTACCAGTTATATACATAAAAGTAACAAACATAACAAGGGGTATCAATAATTTTGTAAAACAAAACCCACCAACCATGCAAGTAAAAATTTAACAATACTAAACTAGTACAAACTGGGTTTTGGGTTTTTTTTTTTTAATAATAATAATATTATTATTATTATTATTCTAATAATAATAATAATAATAATAATAATAATAATAATAATAATAATAATAATAATAATAATAATAATAATAATAATAATAATAATAAAAAAAAAAAAAAACAAAACAATAACATATAACAGTAACAAAGAAAACAAGTATATAAAAATAGGCACTCTATGGATGCTGCGATGCTTTGGCACAATTGGTGGAATGTACAATAAGTTAAGACGTAGAAATAAACTGAAGCACAACGTAACATATAAGAACAGCTGCCGCAAATAAACAAAAGTCACTGTTAGGACTAAATAATAACACGTCAGTGCACAAGAAACAGCATGGTGTCAGTATGAATATTCCAAGTCGTGAACAGAATGCAGCAAAAAATTGGGATGAAGGTAAAAAGAAAGAAAGAAAAAAAAAAAAAAAAGAGAAAAAAAAATGTATTAGTATTATGTTAGTATGAAAAAAAAAATACAATTAGTATAAATATTTGTCATTAAAAAAAATTTAAAAATAAAACGTTATAAATATATTCAGCTAATTTTAATTCTAATGTAAATGAAAAAAAAGTTTGGTTTATGTTAGTATATTAAAATATATTTTCATTTAAAAATTCAAGTTATGTCTATATCAAAAATTACTAATAACATCAAATTCAACTAAAAAGTTTTGATTTATGTTAGTATATTAAAATATATTTTCATTTAAAAATGCAAGTTATGTCTATATTAAAAATTATTAATAACATCAAATTCAACTATTTTAGTTTCTAAATGAAAGAAGAAAAACATTATATTGGCAAGAATAAATTTTTGTTAACACATGTTATTGGTGGCACTAAAAAAACATCAACAGATTAGTTTTATTACTAGCATGCACACTTTTAAATCAATCACTTCAACTGTTAGTCTGAATGCTCGAAAAACTAAATATCTACAGAACTGTTTGGGATAATTTCAGAAATTATTTTAATAAAATAAAGTTACGATTTGCACATCCAAATTTACTTGAAAAAATCATACAATCTTTTTCTCTCTTGTTTTTGTTATTAAATTTTATGAATAAATAAATAAATAAACAAATAAATAAATAGATAAATAAATATCTGCCAGCAAAATTAAATATAAAAGTGTAGTAACTTTTGTCAGAGAATTTTACTCAATACAGTTATGAAAAAAACAAAGTTTTTATTTTGTTTGCAAATTAAATAAATATATTTGTATGTACTTTTTCAGTTGATCCTATTATAAATTATATTAGCTAACTGCCAAAAATTTCATCAGTCAGATAAATGATTATATTTAAATTGCTAATATACATGTAAATAAGAAAATAGGTAAATGATTATGATAATAATAAATTGATAAATGATGATAATAATAATAATAATAATAATAATAATAATAATAATAATAATAATAAAATTGATAAATGATAATAATATGAATAATAATAATAATAATAATAAAAATAATAATAATAATAACAATAATCACAAAAATAATAATAATAAAAAACAATAATAATGATGATGATAATATGAATATGAATAAGAATGTTTTCTACTGGTATTTGTTGCACATTTTTACATCTTTTTGAAAAGATGTGACTTTTGTTAATTTGCATTTTACAATATTTATGAAACAACAAAAAACACAAGCAGAAAAAAATTACTAGGTTGGGCAGGACAGAATAATATTTAAAAAAAAATAGGTGTAGAAAAATAAAAGCTTGCCCTCTTCCAGATCTTTTTCAATTTTAAAATTTGTATTCTGCTGATCATAAAGCATGTAGAGAATCACAAATAAATTTCATACCATTTCAGTCTGGTATGCACAAAATATCAGTCCAGAGAAAGATTTTAAAACTGACAATCAACGTGCAATATAATGTCGCAATTATTTTCATTAATTAATGAGAAAAAAAAAAAACTAATAATTAAAAAAATAAAATAGTAATTTAATTTTGAGAATATCCTAAAATTTTAGTTTTTCTTCTGAGTAATAGAAATAATAAAATAAACGTCTCATTATTTTTGTAAATTAAAATAAAAATAAAACTTTCAAATATTTCCTTTAATATTTTTTATTTTTTTTATCTAATATCAAAAACAGGAGAAAAAAAATGCAGCAAGAACCAAAAAACAATGGTTTTGTGACTATGTTTTACATCTAAAATTTGGATTTTGTAGCATCCTTTAATTGTAATTTAGTTTTAGAATTCTGTTAGTTTCAATGAATCTAAAAAAGACAGCATTAACTGAAGACTAATCTGAGATTAAACTTTGTCCTTACCTCTCAGCTGGGGAGGACGCTGCCGAACTGCTCGAACTTTCCATATCAATGTCTGAGAAACAAAAAATAAAGTAGTAAGATAATGTTTTCTTTCCTTCCTTTTAAACATTAAAAGTAATTTTAAAAACATTTAAAATCATGATCATAATCTCACACACAGACACGCATTCATGCATGCATATACACAGAAAGAAAGAAAGAGTGAAAACAGGAGAGAGAGAGAGAGAGAAAGAGAGAGAGACTGATTACAGATTTATATTTCTTCCATTCTCATTTTAACTATATTTAAAGGACATGCCTATCATGTTAAAACAGACAGCAAATCAACTATCCTGAAAAATTCATCACCTAAGAACATATTCATTTTCATAAACAGACACACACACAAACAGACACACACACACACAGATACACCCACACCCACACCCACACCCACACACTATACAAAAACAAATCAATTAATATTTTTATTCAGCAAAGACTTCAGGCTCATTTAACTTATCAACCATACAGCTTTTGATGCCCATACAGGAACTAACCCAGAGGACCTGTTAGGAAGGACACACATATTTTGCACTCACCGTCGACATCCTCTCCAAGCTGCAGATTGTCCACCTCCAGCTCCACGTGGTCTGCCATCATGTGTTTGAGCAGGTCCTGCTGCAGCGTGTTGTTCAGCTCCGTGTGGTGAAGCTTTGCCTGAAGTTCTCGTGCTTCAGTCTCCTTCTGAGCCAGAGCCATGCCCTGATAAACACAACACAAAATCTCTTTTTAGTGGTTACATATTTATATACATGTGATTAAATCTATCAGACTCTAGAATGATCATTTATTTATTTCTGTAGTGATGATCAAATCTTATCACTCTAGAATGAATGTTTATTTACATCTATAAAAGACTCTAGAATCAAGGTATATTTACATCTATAAAAGACTCTAGAGATGATACAGAATGATTAAATCTTTCATATTTTACATATATTTACATCTGTAAACCAGATTATCTGAACAACTCAAGTTGTTCTATTCACATTTCAAAAAAAAAAGAAATTGTTTAAGCCATGCTGCTATTCCAGCATAATGAAATTACTTTTATTGTAAGCAGATAATTTATTTATAAAATGGGATTTAATAATAAAAAGTGAATTTTATAAAGTTTTAAAAATATTATTATATTTTGTTAGTTTATGTGTGTGTATATAAATATACATGCATGTATGTATGTATGTATGTATATACACATCAAACACATACATATATAAACACACACACACACACACACACACACACACACACACACACACACACATTATATATATAAACAACAATAACAACACTTACTCTGCTGATAGCCAACTGAAGGAAGTGTTCTAGGAGGTATTTTGCCTCCTCAAAAGACACAGTTGTTATTAAGGAGCCAACATCAACATTGTCCTCATCTTCCTAGTAAAACAGAAAACAACAACTTATATAATGACAGAAACACATCTTATAGGTAAAATGAAATAAAAAAATAAAAGTTTTAATAAAAATAATAAAATACATACAAAAAATATATTAAAAACAAAATCAAATCCTCATGTATGTGTATACAGCAAATACTTTACATTTAACTCATCAACCATACAATTTAAACAACCTGCACTGCATACCTTAACTGTTGATACCCCAAATTATGGGTAACTGGTTGGAACAGGAACTAACCTAGTAGAAAGGACCAAAAAGCTAACAGTGACACTGTATTTTATTATGATTTATTTCCTGTTTTCTGCCGGTTCTGAAAATATTTAACTATCATACAAGGAGATGGAAGTTTTAAATGATTAAATGATTTCCATTTAAGACTTTTTATTTATAAGGTTGATGAATGAACTCTGACCTTGGCCTCTTCCATTTGCATGATGTTAGTCTGGCACTCTGCAATGTTCTCCTGGGTGTAGTCGACTTGGCTGTTGATCGTTTCGATGATATCATTCAATTGTTTTATCTCTTCAGCACTCTGGGGAAATAAATAAAAAAATATAAAATAAACATAATAAATAAATAAATAAATAAATAAATAAATAAATAAATAAATAAAAATAAGTAATTAACTAAATAAATATAAATAAGTAAATAAGTCAATAAATAAATTAAAAAAAAATAAATAAATAAAAATAAGTAAATAAATAAATAATAAAAATAAAATGAAATAAATAATTAAATATTTATAAAAAAAATAATTATAGGAAAACACCATTTTTAATTTGAAAACATAGACTGATATTGTTAATAAGCTGTAACAAAATGGCCTTTTGAACTCAGATCAAATTATATTAACATTTGGTCACATCCAGAAAATTTATAAAAAACAAAAAAATTGAAAAAAATGTACCTTTTTGTGTGCCACATAAGAATCTCTTTTCTTCATGTATTTTTCTAGCTTCTTGCCAAGCTTTTCACGTTGCTAAAAAATAAAACACAAAAAAGAATAATTTCCACTGTGTCATAAACTAAGAATATGGTTAAGTTACTTTTTCAGAATAAAAGCTGATGATATCAGGGACAAGGTAAACAAAGGTATCAAAAAATGTATTATTTCAGGTACCGAATTCATTTATTGGATAAGCTTGGGGACTGAGTTTTTCTGGATTTCTGGATGCAGGCTAAACCTTTATTTAAAATATAAAATAATGGTTTTCTGGATTTTCTGGACTTCTAGACTTCTGGAAGTTGGACAAATGGTTTATTACCTGTATTATTATTAATATTTTTTGGTTAGATACAAATTACTTGCCTTCAACCAAATTTCCATATCTTTTTCCATGTGTGCAATAGTCTGACGTTTAGTTATCACAGCTGATATCTGAAACAAAAATAGATTTTTAACTTAATTTTAGTAATTTTGACTACATTTGAATTTAATTATAGAAGAATATATATATAGTTTTACAAAATGTATATCAGTATGAATAATATTTTAGTCTAAAAACACATCCTACAAAAAAAAAAAAACCGAATATATATCTAAGTAGATAGTTGAAAAAGAAGCAAAATTTATAATTATTTATTATTAAATATAGGCATTTAACATTAAAATAAATATTTAAATTAGCATTAACAGAAATTAAACAAAATTAATAGATAAAAAGAAATAGAAAAAGAAAACCAAAAACCAAACAAAACAAATAAACATGAATAAATAAATAAAAGTTAAAAAGAGCAAAGAAAATAAGAAATAAAATCCACTAAACGTACAGTTTTCTCAATTGTGTCCCACTTCTGTTTAGCGACTTTGGGAGAAAATTCATTTCGTCTTCGTCTCCTCGGCAACATAGAACCAACAGCAGCTAAAAAATATACTTCATACATAATTTATACATATTCCCTAAGTGGTGCAGTTAAAAAATATATATTAATACTAAATCTCTAATTAGTTGCAGTTCAAATGTGTATTAATACTAACTCCTTACGAAGTGCAGTTAATAATATATAATATACATATATTAATACAATTCATTAAGGAACTGTCTTAGAAATCTGATTATATTTCTCTTTTCTGATCATTTAATATCAAGATGTAACTAAAATTATCAGCTCAAGAAAACAAAATAAATTCAGAAAAGACAAGCATAAAATTATTTGTTACTTTTTAATCATTGTGTTTAAATTTGGAAAGTTCCAAGAAAAGTAAGTGACTGAAAACTGAAGCCAACATCAAATTACTGACTATGTCATGTTAAGGTGGGCTCTGGTGTACTCACCTACTGGAAGGGTTGGAGCTTTTTCATATTTTCCTATTCTACCTGCTGCCTTGGATGACAGTGGTTTCTGTCTCCTTCTTAAAGATTCCACCTGTGGAACAACAGAAAAATAAAAGTGATTTCAAAAGTTAAACATTTTTTTATTAGTTACGATGCAAAAATGATTTTAAAACAAGAAGAAAAGAGTTAACTATTAAGATGGTAAACAAAGAAACACATTTTTCTCAAGGTTAATTTTGAAAATGCATTTAAATTATTAAAAGATTAATTATCATTTTTGGTGAAAACCTCTTGTGATTTTTTAATACTTGTATGTTTTATATGTACATTCTCATACACATCACAACATTTTAGACAATAGCATATCCCCAGGCAACACACACTGCTGAGATGAAGACTATAACCTTTGATCTGATAATAAAAAAACTAAAAACTTAGAAAACTAAATCCACCACATTTCAAAAAAGAAAAGAAAAAGAAAAAGAAAATCCAGTATTGGTGAGTAAGGAAACAGAAAGACAGAGAAAGATGTATGGCTGGGACTGCAGTGATTAAATCACACACCTCTTCTTGTTTTCTTCTCAGAATGATTTCTTTCTGCTGTTTTTCTCTCTCCAGGTTGCGTACTCTGTGGTCTTTCTTCATCGATTCCTTGCGTAGCTGAGCAATCTCCTTGTTCCTGCGAGCCTCTGACTGTTTGTTCTTCTCTGCGTCCTCTTTGATTTGTTTCATCAGTCGAACCTGAGACACACAAGAATGTTATAAACCATTAAATATACACATATAGAAAACATGAATGATAAAAACAAACAAATTAAGAAGTAACAGTATTATAAAAGAAATAGCTTTTATGATAAAATATTAAAACTGGAAGCAAGGAGTAAAGGATGTGTCAAGAAAGAATGCAAGTAGAACATTATTTAGAACCTGCTCAGCATAAAACACCAAGTCGGTATGTGAATTACAACGCAAATGTTATGTGACTATTTTGATCACGTAAGACGGATTTGACAGTTATACAGAGTGACATTTTATATAAAACAAATGTTAAGACAATTCTAACAGAGTATATATTATACAACAACAACCTTTAATTTTTTTTTTTTTTGGTAAAATTACAACATTTTATTGCAATTTTATTCCAAATTATAAATAAATATATATTTTTAAAACAGAATAGAACAAGAAGAATGAAAAATTTTAATTTTCATACCTCAGTTTTCTTTGTCTTTTATATTTCATGTGGCAATGTTAACCTTCATTATTTATTTTTTTAAAGTGATAATATTCTGTGCAATGTTTTTATACCTAATCATTAATAAATGAATATATATTTTTAAAACAAGAACTGTACTTTAGTTTTCTTCATCTCCTGCATTTCGTGTTGCAGTGTTTTCAGCTGTTTCTCGTAATGTGACTGGTTCTTTACGAGTTTCGCATGCTCTTTTCTTGCTGCCTGGAACTTCTTGAGGTCAGATTGGAGGTCGTTAAGTTTCTTTTCATACTGTTCCTTCACCTTCTTCTGTTTCTCCTGAGATGTAGATTCAACAATACCTAGAAACAGCAAATAATTATGTATCTTAAGTTACATTACAGAAAATGATGATCATCAGATATTCATTCTCAAACAAGAATTTTGAACTAAACTAGCAAAATTACTGGTACTGAGGTGAAAGAAAAATAATCCAATTCCTCCATCCAGAAACAATTTGAAAGATTTGCATACACAGGCTGAGACTTTATTTGATTTCCCCCTCTGATCTGTCAAAACTTTATCCCATTCCAACTCAGTTTCTTTAATCTTCTTCTTCTGGAGCTGAATGACTTTTAAATAATTTAATCCTTCCATTCAAAAACAATTTGAAAGACACAGGACTAAGCACATAAGGATCTCAACATGCAAGCTTTACTTAGACTGTTCTCCTCTGATACTGACCTAGATTTGACAAAACTTTGTCCCGTTCCAACTCGGTTTCTTTAATCTTCTGCTGGAGCTGAATGACTTTTTCTTCGTACTGCATCTTGACGACGTGCAGTTTCTTCTGCGAGGACTCCAGCTCCTCGATCAGCCTCTGTTTGATGGAGATCTCACAAGTCAGCTCTGCCAGGTCTTCGTGTATGTTGTCAGAGTCTGAAAACACAACAACATCAAGCTAAAACTCAAGTTCTTTGTCAAGTTACCATTCATTTTAAGATTGTCAGACATTTTTTTTTTTTTTTTTTTAAAATAAGAAAGAAAAAGATGAAAGCATGGATGATAATGAAATAAATTAATGATACAATTTACATTGTTGACTTCAGGTTATAATTAAATTAATTTAATTCAATTTTTGGAAAATATGTGTTTAAATACTGACAGCAGATTAATTATACAATTCTTTAAGAGATGCTGTAATTAAAAAAAAAATTAAATATATGTATGAACATCAAAGTATATTTACTGGTTTGACTTGAGAACACTTTATATTAATTAAAACTGCAGATATGATCATCTCATTTGTATCAAATTATTTATCATTTTGATATAAAAAGACATAAAGAAATTGTATATGTTAACTTTTTTTTTTTATCTTTCTTTTTAAGATATACTCTCAGTGACAAATTTAATTATGTACATTACTAGTCTGTTTTTTTTTTTATCTGTATAAAATATTTTAAAAATATATATAAATAAAGTTTAAAAAACAGAATAAGAAAAATGATATTGTAAAAATTACCACAGACAAAATCCCCCATCGCAGCTTATTCAAAATAAATTTACAAAATCATTCACATGACAAAACAAGTAAAATTCTTCAAATATTTCACATTAACTATAAAAACCAAAAAGCAGGCAAATTAAATAAAAAAAATCTGTGTGCATATAAAAAATAAAGAAAAAGAAAATGAAGGATTTTAAGATAAACAACCATGCCAAATTAAATTTAAAAAAAAAAAAATAAAATAAAATAATTCAAAATATTCATGCCTACATTTTAAAGTTATCTAAGCAAAATAAATTAATAAAAAGTTCACAATGATTCCATTTCAGCCAATTTATTTCAAAATAAAACAAATAAGCCCAATGAAAAGTCATAAATTAAAAGGAAAAAAAAAAAAAAAAAAAAAAAAAAAAGGAAAAAAAAAATAAGAATGAGTGTAATAATAAAAACAAAAAAGAAGAGTCAAAATAGTTGATCAAGATATTTTTCCTCAAACTATTTCTGTTTCTAATATTACAATAAAATCAAACAAAAATTTAAAAATAAATTATCCCAATCATTAAATAATCAGACATTTTGAAAACTATAATTCAAAAATTAAATTTAAAAATGCATTATTTAAGATGATACTTTAAAAATTACACATATACTGGAAATAAAAACAAATGATATAAAAATAATTAAATTAATAATAAACTTTTAATAATATACACTAAAACATAATTCCTCATAAATATTTTAAATAACAATACAACTTAAATGACACCATAGAAATGCATATACATGAATATAAAATGAAAATGAATTAAAAATATAAATGATTTAAGGTTACAAACACATACATTCTAACACATAATAAAATAAAAATTAAAACACATGATAATGCAAATGAAAACATTTATAAATTCTCTGACGCAGAACATCACATGCATTGTCACACAAAGCAGATTACCTGACCAGAACACAGTGTAATCCAGAAACAGCTCAACTGTTAAAACAGACACTGCTTTTAAAATATCATCAAATATCTTTAGTTACTTTTAAAATATCATCAAATATCTTATTTAATTACTTTTAAAGTATCATCAAATATCTTTTGTTATTTTTAAAATATCATTAAATATCTGCTATTACTTTTACAATATTATTAAATATCTGTTATTACTTTTAAAATATTATTAAATATCTGTTATTACTTTTAACAAATCATTATTTTTCTGTATTACTTTAAGAATATTACTAAATATCTGTATTAGTCTTAAAATAACAAAAACTATCTCTCTTATTTTTAAAATATCAATGAAATTATCTAATGATATTACTTATTAAATCTTTAATATATTTATTGTATGAGGCTGATTTCAAACATATGCAAAACAAACTAATTCTGTTGGGAAATGAAAACCTCAAGATACCAATCATTCTGAAATCTAGAGGAACAAACACCAAAAGATAATATAAAACTGTGGTCAGCTCTCAAAGTACTGTTTTTTTTTTTTTGTTGTTTTTTTGAGAAGAAAACCGTTTAAGCTAAAGAGAGATATATTCAGTATCCTATGTTTTCATTTCTGTCCACACACCTGTTAATAATACAGACACAATAATCCATCAACAAAATACTGCACTGGAAAATATTCTGATGTTTCTGAACTCTACATAAATCTGCTCATCTCCAGTTTAATTTTAAATATCAATTATCCGTGTATGTAATTTAATTATTGGTGTTATTTAGCATTTTGTATTGTTTTTTGATTTCATGACATTTTGTTGTTTAAATTAAATTGAACATTCACTTTATAAGCTAATAGCAACTGTCTGCTCATCCAATTCATGGTATAGATAAAGCTCACTATCAACTTTCACACCTTCAGCACTATCTTATTATTATTAATTTATAATAGATTAAAATATAAATAAAAAAGTAAATAAATAAAAAAAAAAAAAAAAAAAAAATCTAACCTTTATCTTCTGATTCAGATCCTGAGGATTCTTCATCTTCAGACATATCCCCCTCCTCTTCATCATCCTCCTCTTCCTCTGCACCCTCCTCATTCTCCTTAAAAGATTTTTTTATAAAAAAAAAAATCAAAACAAAAATCACTGTTTAATAATTCATTTCAATTCTGAGGTTACAACTTGGTTTTTCATTAAAATCATGAGTGAAATTCTGCTTCTGTCATTCCTCATTGAAATATTGGTGTAGAGAGAGAGAGAGAGAGAGAGAGAGAGAGAGAGAGAGAGAGAGAGAGAGAGAGAGAGAGAGAGAGAGAGAGAGAGAGAGAGAGAGAGAGAGAGAGAGAGAGAGAGAGAGAGAGAGAGAGAGACTATGTAAGTTATTAACCTCAATCTGTTCTGTTTCGTCATCATCTGATTTCTCCTGACTCTCTACATGTTCAGCATCTCCATTGGTTTCTGCAGCCACATTCGAACCTTTCTCACTGTCGCTTATATTTTCTTTGTCACTTCTGAAGAAATAAATGAAAATTATATCTCCTATCTGTTGAATAAGTAACTTTAAGATAATCCAGTATTCTGGAAAAGGTGACTAGCAGTTTGATGTAATTTCCAGGAGCACATAAAACCCGGAAAACACAATATCCATACACTTTCAGACACACAAGCAAACATCCACACATAACTTGATCAAGAACAAAAGGCATAAGTAAGTAAATAATTAAATAAATAAATACATAAATAAATAAATAAGTAAATAAATAAATAAATAAATAAATAAATGTTCTCTTCAGTGATATTTACAGATCAAACAGAAATCTAGTACTATTTATGTTCCAGCTAACCCTTGCTCAGATGACTGTCTGGATTTTGATCTCTTTATCTTCTTGCTCAGTTTTTTCACGTTCTTTTTGGCTATTTCCAGTATGGAGGCTGTGGAGTTGTCTGGAGACAGTGGGAAGTCAAAACCGGAGAAACTCGATGATGTCACTGTTGACATTGCGCTCATCACCTGCCTCGACGGCGAACGAGGTGATCGTGCACTCATCTTCTGTAGCTGATTCACCAGTGACTCTGACTCAGCCAGTTTTGTCCTTCAGAAAATGAAAATAAATAAATAAAAACTTGAGAAAAATCATTCACAGAATGAACGGAATAGGACACTTTCTTTTATAGCATCTTAGTGAGTATAGGAGAAATCTGTATGTGTATATTTTGTAGCAGGAGATTTTTTAAAATCTGCACCATCCCATAGGTTGGAAAACAGTCGTTTATCAGTTGTGAGGACTATTTTGACCAAAGATAGTTGAAAAATTATTAAATATATTCAAGACATATTCATATAATTTACTTCTATATATTTTTTATTATTGTTATTGTTATTATTATTGTCACTGTTATTATATTACTTTTATTATTATTAATGTTGTTATTATTGTATATTATTGTATGTGTTGTTATGACTAGTTATAGAGGTTAGTTGTTTCTAGATGTATTTTTTTTTGTGTTCAAATTTACCTCAAGTCTTCCAGATCTTTGACATATCCAGTTATAAGATTTGTCACTTCTTCATTAGACACTTCACCTGCAAAATGAAGAGAGGAAAAGGTAAAAAAAAAAAAAAAAAAAAGAAAAAAAAAAAAAAAAGAACAAACAGAAAAGATATTTGAAAGGAGAGCACTTACTACAGTTTTTGATAAACCAGTTGTGAGACATGACCTGGAACAAGATATATAGCCAGCTATAACCCAAAAGAGAACTGATCCTGTGTTCTATTTTATGTCAGATACATCAACCATCAAGCTGCCACCAATCCTGCTTGATGTTGTTTTTAAAGGAGGTTTTTAACTGAATTATCATAAATGTTCTAAAAATATAATTATCTAACACAAGAACAAAAAGGTTTATGAAAAACAGAACTCATCATTTTCAGTTTTGATCTCAAAATTTCACTACATCATTCTATTAAAAGAACCGGAGGTACTGTTCATTTGTTAAAAACAGAACATTTTCACCACTGATTTAGATTTCAGAAATTCAAAAGAACCATTCGTTGTATTTTCCCCATTCAAAACAGAATTCTTCATCTTAACTACTGATCTCACAAAATATCATACTGTTAAAAGAACCAGAGATTATACGTTTTCCCATTCAAGAAACAACTCTTCATTTCAACTACTGATCTCACAATGTATCATATAGCTGAAAGAAGCAGAGGTTCTATTTTCCTGTTCCAAATGGAACTCACCATTTTCACTGCTGATTGATATCAAGGCTCTTTCGGCCACAAGCTGGGCGTTTCTCGCCTTCACACCCTCAATGGTGTCGTTCAGAGCTTTGATACGCTGTCGCAGTTTGTCATTCTCCATCTGCAGCATGTTGTTCTCATGGAACATGTCGTTGACGCTTTCAACACCGTCAGTGTCAACAAGCTTTTTACCCTGAAAAAAGAAAATGAAATCAGTGTGATCTTTTTAACTAGTAAAACAACAAATGTTTGTTTGAATATGAGAAAAAAATAAAGAGAAAAACTAAATAATAATAATAATAATAATAATAATAATAATAATAACAGTAATAATAATAAGAAAAAACAAACAAATAAAATTATAAAATTACAATGAAAAATTACACAATAAACAAACAAAAAAGAAACTGAAACAAACACACAAACAAAACCACTATATTACAGAATCAAATTCCTTTAGGAAATCTAAAAAAATAAAAAAATAAAAAAATAATAATAATAATAATCCCAAAGAAAAAAAGAAGAATATATAAAAACAAAAAGCTTCTTCTGTGATCTTAAAAAATATTCACTGATATGAAATTATAGAATGAAATACACTTCATCAAAATAGCAAAAACAAAAAGTCTTATAAATATTCAAAAAAGTAAACTAAAATATTTAAAATATTTCTTAAAATTTTGAAAACAATCTGCTCACTGATTTATATTCTGCAAGTTCTTGCTGCAGAGCGATTATTTCTGAGCGCAGAACAGCCATCTGTTTGCTGGCCTTGTCCTGATTGGCTACAACCTTGTTCTTGATGTTTCGTGCTCTGTTTGCGTACTTGAGAGCGTTCAGCGTCTCCATGAAATCTCGGTCAGTCGGAGAAATACACGTTATCATCAGCGTGCGACTGGACACACACAAAACAAAAAATCATTAAAATGGAAACAAGAATGTTTAAATTCATAGAATGGAAACAAACATTTTTAAATTCATAACATTTTTTTAATTCATAACACTGTATAAGACAGAATAAAGCATTTAAATATTTTTAAATTCGTAAAACAAAATGATGAAACTCCAGGGATTTGACATGAAATCCCTCCCATCCCCCCAAAAAAATCCAGATAGCAAAAGAACCACAAACTAAACAACAAACCCCAAAATAAAATCTTCAGTAATAAAAGAAAAAAAGACAAGGAAATTAAAAGATATATCTAAAGAAGCACAAATCAACACATTTTTAATCTACAGTTATCATGATACATCAATATGGCTGATGATGTGGAGACAGTAAGGGATGAAAACTTCTAAGGCCACACAAAGTTAAATACCTGTTTCCTCCTAGAGAATCCTGCAGCAGTCTGGTCAGTTTTGAGTCCCTGTATGGCACGTGAGAACCTTTCTTTAACTTGTCACCTAAAGCTGATATCACATTTCCTAAGGCAAGCTGAATAAAACACAAACAAATAATTCACCTAAATACTGAAGTAACATTTAATCTAAATAATAAAATGAATATTTAATAAGTACAAATAAACAACATGTATTTAACATACCTAAAAATATGGACAATATTTAACACATCTAAATACACCAACAATATAAACATACAATCAAAATTAAAGTTGCCTAAACTATTTTGATTTTTTCTGTTTGTGAAGCAATGACATCTATAATAAAAATGGTAATAAAGAGCACACTGTTTATTTTAAGAGATAACCCAGAGAAAAAAGAAGAGGCTCACCAGACCACAGTTTATAGAGATGCCCTCTTTGGCTCTGTCTCCAGTGGCTCCTGTTCGTTTCAACCGCTCGGAGCCAGCAAGGTCAACAAAATGAAACTTTGCTGTCAGCGTTTCAAACTCCGTAACAGACTGAGTGGAATCGGTTTCTTTGCCGTCTTCTAATAATGCCTGAAATAAAATTAAAATTAATATAATATTAATTTTCTTTATGTTTTTTTTCAAATGTCTATAATAAAAACAAAAAAACAAGTGTAAGTTTTGACATTCATAGCAATAGAAACCACTTTAAACTTCTGACCTGTGAAGATAATTATTATTATTGTTTTTTTAGAAAGTGTTATTTATTTTTATTTAATTTATAAAATAAAAATTTAGTAATCTTGTATACATTATTAAAAATATCACAAAGTTGTTAAGTATAATAATTTCATAAATATATATAAAAATGAAAAAACAAACAAACACCCCCCCCACCAAATGTTGTTAATTCCTCTCTGACAGTAATAAATAGACCCTTTAGTTCTCTCTGTTTGTGTATCTGACTCTCTATGTGTCTTTCTTTTATCATGTTTGTCTGTATATGTCTGTCTGTCTGTCTGTCTCTCTCTCTCATCTCACTCACCCAC
Source organism: Chrysomallon squamiferum (assembly GCA_012295275.1). Classification (NCBI taxonomy): domain Eukaryota; kingdom Metazoa; phylum Mollusca; class Gastropoda; order Neomphalida; family Peltospiridae; genus Chrysomallon; species Chrysomallon squamiferum. Next base: position 12,084,474 of record CM022673.1, on the reverse strand, counting down.
ACCCACACACACACTTCAGTATTTCTCCTACCTGTTCTTTGACCATTCTGTTTTGTTTGATGTGGAGAGTGAAGATGGCATGAGACCGAGAGGACTGCACGTTCATGTTCGTGCTCGCTGTGGCTCTGGACAAAGCTCCAATCTTCAGACACTGCAAAGTCTAGAAAACAAACACAACTAAATTATTCTTTGAATAAACTAATATTTAAAGACACTTCAGGACAAAAATATATATTAAATAACTAAATTATTATCAATTCACTACTTTCTTTTAGTTTTTGTTGTTGTTTTTTTGTCCTTTTTTAAAATATAAAAATTATATAAAATTCTTTCAATAATTTTATACCTAAACATACACCTATTCATTTTATGTTTTCATTTTTTCTTTTTTCTTTTTCAAAGTAATAAACTAGTGGTGTATGGAAACAAATATCTTTAAAAGAAACTGATATTAACTATGAGAAGATGTATTAAAGTATTTTATCAGAAGGACATGGATGTTACTGACATCTTCAAGACACGAGACTGGGCGAGTTGTTACTCCGACTACGTAAATTCCACCATTAGCATCTTCATGGATCTTAATGTGTGACTTCCTGCCCTGAAAATATCAAATTAATAATGTCTTTAATTAAATGGTTCTCACTGAATTTAGAAATCAATGTTAATTTTATTTCACTTTTGAAAACAATAAATAATCTTCATCTGGATATAAAATAATTCTTGTGTAAACAGCATTTAGGTATAACCTTATTATTAATACTGAATTCATGTAACAGCATGAATATCAAAATATTTAAGTGGCAAAAAAGAAAAGAAAAAAACAAAAGCTTCATTTCCACATCATACTCAAAGGTTTTTTTGTTTCATATTCAAAATTAAAAAAGAACTAACAATTACTACAAAATGAAGAACCAATTTCAGGGGAAACAACTCCAAAACACTTATTCTAAATGTAGGTTAATGAACAAGTTGTTTTTAAATACTGAAAATATGTAAATTAAAATCACAACTGAATCTTTTTCTCTCTCTGATGCTATTTTTCACTGTCCGTGTGTCTGTCAGTTTTTAATTAATCAGAAGTACTTGTGTTTATACAACTTACTCTGGATTCAGGGTCTCTAGTTGTGTCCAGCAGATCCAGAATCTCCTCATTGTACAACTGGAAACAAATAAATATAATTTCTATTTAATTTTTGATATTTACTTATTTTAACTGAAGAGTTTAGTAATATTTTTATTTTCTTCAGTAATCAATTATAAATAAATTAGTATATATACAATACATAAGATGAAAAACACACACACACACTCATACACACAATTATTTTTAAGTACTGTTATTTATGTAACAGTTCATCAAACCATATAACCTATGTAGAGATGGGACAAATAAAATACACACAAACAGCACTCAAATATGACAAACTATAAAAATAACAATGCTACTCATTAAGGCTTAAAAACTGTGGCCTTCATCCAAAAGAAAACATGAAGCACATAACAAAACATTTTTGCTATTCCATTACAGTTAAGTTGCTGCATGGAATGAAAAAAATTCTTTTATCATTTTAAAAAATTATTATTTTAAAAATGCTTCTGCAGTTTTTGTTACAGTGGCAATGGATAAAAAAATTAAAATTAGAAATATTTTATTTTGTGAAATCAATATAAAAATCAAAATAATAATATATATATTTATTTTTGTTGAAAGCAATGAAAAAACAATAACAAAATTTGACTTTTGACATACATTTATTTCTAAATTGCCAGTACAACTTTATTTTAGTATTATTATTTTTTTTTCACACTTCCTGCAAATCCATGTGAAACTGTTATTACCTAACATTTGTGTAACACCAGTTTCCTCTCATCAAACTAAATTACCAGCTGAACTGAACAATCCACAGACAATTTATGTTTCAAAAGTTATCCTCTGCTATCAAACTATTAAATTGTGTATCTGCGTAATACTTATGTAATTTAGTGCTAAATCTCATCTCCATTCTGATTTGAACTGTATGTTACTATTATTCTTGTATAGTTTAATGTTGATCTTGAGCTTGATCAAACTAAATTGACTTATATATTAATGTAAATTAAAATGTTAAAATTCTTCATCATCAGATTAAATTAATCTGTTTCCTAACACTTATGACCTTTATGCAATACTGATAATAAATTTATTTAATTAAAATAAAATAAACACTGTTATAAACTTGTGAAATTTAAAGTAAATATTTGGCTATATCAAATCAAATTAAACTAGACACCACAATAAATTAATTTAATGTTAATTTCTGGGTTTGTCAAATTAAATAAAACTATAAACTTTCATAAATATATGTAATATAATTTGATCTTTGGCTACATTAAATTAAATATTACACCATCATCATATTATATAATTTTATGTTGACTGTCAAATTATATAAAACTACATACTGCTGTAACACTCATGAAATTCAATGTTAAACCTGAACTCAATCAAACTAAATTAAACTGTACTCTATCAGAACACTTTTATAATTTAATGTCATTGCTCTCCATCGTCAAATTAAATTAACCTGCATGTTTGTATAACACCTAGGTGACCTAACATTAATGTTCTGCAACCACTCTCTAAATGCCAGGGCATACTGAAAGGTCGACATTAGAGTCTATGATTCACACAAGACCTAAGGCTGTGGAATGCACAAGAATAACTGTCTCAACATCTGTGTTAATGGTGGTTGTCAATATGTAGTTTATATCTTCTGTATTTAACCCAGACAGATACAGGTCTTAGTTCACAGATGTAAAGCAGTGTTTATCACAGCCACTGAAATTTTTAAATGCTGATTTTGTGACAGTGAGAAATGTAAATGAATAAACATAAGCTTTTATTTGTGGTGCAAGTACTGAACATTTGTATTTTTTTTTTTATGATGAATCCATTTTATGTGAATATGATGTGATGTAATTATTTTTAAATGTTTCATTCTTTCTGTATTATATATACATGACTATGTTGGTATGCAGAATTTTAAAAATATATGTTTGTGACTGTGTTATGAATAGTTGTGCACATTATTCATATATGTGGTTGTCTGTGTGTGTGTAATATACACATACTAGTATGTATAACATATCTGCACTAAACACACCCAGACCTATTGACTGGTGATATATTACTGGTATTCAACCAGCACTAGGTTATTTATTTAAACACTGACTTAACTTGCAGATGATTAATTATCAAACACAGTTATTAGATAACTTCAAATTACATTTGGGAATTTCTCTTACAACCTGTTTTCTGTATGAAACAGATAATTAGATCTGAACCTATAATTTCATTCATGCAATTTTCTATTACTGTTTAAGGATATAATTATTTTTATTACATCTCTCATTTAAACAGAAAACACACACACACACACACACACAACACACACACACACACAACACACACAACACACACACACACAGACACACACACACACAACACACACACACACACACAACACAAACACAAACACACAAAGAAATGGAGTGGGATAAAGATAGACATGACAAACCAAAACAAAATTCATCTCTTAAAAAAACAGAAAAAACAACAAATTGATTTTCATGGGTGTTCTGTCTCAATCTGAAATGGCCACAACAACAACATTAAAATCAAAATAAATAAAAAAAATGAAAAAATGAAAAATAAAAAAATAATTAAGTAAACGGTTTTAAAAATCATCACATGTTTTATAAGTATTTAAAGAATCAAGGACCTGTTAAAAATGGTGGTTAATGTAATCCTGTTAACCAAAGAATAATGAAAATGTCTTAGATTTTTTTCATAATTAACATTTCCATTAAAATGTATAAAAATAACTCATATAACTTGAATTTAATTAGCCTAACACACTGGAAGAAAAAAGACATATTAATGAATAAAATTATCTAGTAAATGAAACTGGAGGGAAAAAAACAAAAACACCCATAAAAATAAAAACGTATTTTGTTTTCTTTTTTGTATTTAAAAACTCAATAATTCACTATCAAAAAAGAAAATTGAAAAAGCTATATTACATTTACATGTAATGTCTTTGTTACTGTTGTCTATAATTGTGTCACATAAAAGTATACATTAACTGTAAGCATATTATCTTTTAGTATCCATATCTAAATTAGAATTCATAATGCTAGTTAACCTCAAAAAACAAAAAACAAACAAAATGAGGAAAACATCATAGAACTGATCAAAAAGAATAAAAAAATCTCAGATAAAAAAAAAAAACTGAATGAGGAAACAGGACAGGCTTGTAATTATTAATAATTAGAAACATAAAAGACGTTTGAAACGTTTCTCCAGTGACTTTACCTCCATGAACTGTGCATTGACTTTGAACTCTGGCGGAGGTTCATTGTTTTCGAAAGCTGTCTGACGAAGGTTTTCTATTCCTGAGAAAAGATGGTCCACAGCACGGGGTATGATTCCGATTTCTTGCGGAGTAATGTCCATGTCAAAACCTGTCCCCATCGAATACGTTTTACCCGATCCAGTCTGAAAAAATGTTCAAACAGTTTGCTGTTACTGTTGTCATTATTGCATTCATTATTTTTACATGCTACATGTGTTTTTATAGGAATTTGTTTATGTATATGTGTGTGCATAGCATATTAGTAGTACTGCTACTTCTGTTATTAATATTCTATTACTAGGACTATTACAACTTCTACTACTACTACTACTACTACTACTACTACTAATAATAATAATAATTACAAGAACAATAACCTAACAACAACAACAACAAAAAAGAAGAAGATGATGACAGCAATGATGCTGATGATGGGAAATAAGAACCTTTATGTTTTGCTGCATGTTGTAATTTTAATATTATGATACTTTATTATCATCAAAGTTTGATAGCTAGCAACAAAATATACCATTCACTTAGAGATGCAGAACATGGTTTTATGACATATGTGACATTAAGCAAGGTGCTTAATTAATATATTTATGTTCATTTATCACTGTAGGTAATATAAATATGGTGGAGTGGGTTTGTATAGGCTACTGTTGTTTTCTATGTTAGTGGTATGTGTTTATGGTATATTTTAACACTGTATACCATGGCTGTCAATGGTAGTGTTGTTAACACTGCCATAGATAATGTTAAATATGGTGGGTGACTGTCTACTGCACTGGTATGTAATTATAGTCTACTTTCATACTGCTGTAGATAATCTTAAATGCAGCAGTGTGGCATTGTAATTATATGGCAACTGTGAGGTCTGTATTATCAGTTACATGTTCTCAAATTACTGCAGGACATCTCTCTGCAGTAGAACTATGATGTAATTACAGTGTGCCTTTTACGTCCATAATTTTACAGTTGTGATCTAAGTCTGTAATAATGTTCAAATAATAAATACTTTCAAATATTAAAATTTATTATTGACTTGGACAAACAAAAACATCAAAAGCGAAAGCCTGCTGCCTTCACACTGTGGGTTATCTCTTGATGGAATGAGATCAAACATGTTAGTATTAAAATGTGCTAAGTAATTTCAAGTTTGGTGACTGGCACTACAGTTAATGTAAATTCACTCCGATTCCCGCTGGGTATGAAATAAGCCCCTCTTTGAACAGGCGGGACATGTCAAAGGGACAAGAACAAACAGAACTGACCTGTGGGTTGGCCAGAATCAAAGAAACCAGTTAATGTGTAATAAGGCAACCTTCTGTGTATACCTCAGAGTTGTGTGTGTTCAGTTGTGGTGATATATTATTACTATATAGTGTGATGTAACTCATAAGTAAAATACTGAAATAATGTACATGTCTGTAAAAAAATGTGTGTGTTCAGTTAAAGTGATATATTATTACTATATAGTGTGATATAACTCATATAAGTAAAATACTGAAATGATATATGTGTATGTAAAACAATGGAAAGGATATGTGTGTATGTTCGTGTTCAAGCATGAGAGAGAGAGAGAGTGTGTGTGTACACGAGTGTGACTGTGTGTTTTTATATAGAACAAAAGAACAACAACATCAATTATCATGCATAAAAAAATAAAAATAACAATAATACATGTTTTTTTTTTGTTAAAAACAATAAAAATATACCGAAATAAATTTTAATAATAAATCAAACAAAAAATGGAAAGGATAACATTTCTCAATAATAAGAGTAACAGCTTTGAGAATGACAAAATTTAATAAAAACATTTTTATTGATCCTGTTTGCTGTTATTATTTATAGAAGAAAAAACAACAACAAAAAAAACACAAAAAAAACACACAAAATAATCAACAAAAACAAACATTTCATACATATTAATGCAAACTGGGGATGACTGAAAAAGAAAAGGATAAGTGATGTTTAATGTCACTTCAATTTAAAAAAAAATTAAAAATAAATTAAATAAAATGAAAATAACTAAAAAGAATAAGACAATGACATCTAAGAAAACGATGGAAATAAAAAAAATGAAAAGAAGAAATAAAAAGTTGTTAAGAAGGAAGACAGATGATGTTTGCCAAACACACAAATCCAGAAAAATCCTTGGAAGATGGCAGGAAAACAGAATGATGAAAACAAGGAGGTGAACACAAACAACGTGATCTGGTAAATTGCGTCTGTGTGGCTACAAACGATTTCCTGTGCTTGTGTTTGGCAGGTCACCTGGTGAACAGGCAGCAAGTATTCAGAGATTAAGTTCTGTTATCATCAACACAATAAAACAGGATAATAAACATTTGTAACGAAAGCAAAGTTGTGTAGGCAAAGAAGATAATTCTGATTTGCTTTAGCTGTAAAGAAAACAACATCAGGATGAGAGAGAGAGAGAGAGAGAGAGAGAGAGAGAGAGAGAGAGAGAGAGATCACACACAGAGAGAGAGAGAGAGAGAGAGAGAGAGAGAGAGAGAGAGAGAGAGAGAGAGAGAGAGAGAGAGAGAGAGAGAGAGAGAGAGAGAGAGAGAGAGAGAGAGAGAGAGAGAGAGAGATCACACACATGCAGAGAGAGAATATAGAAATAGAGAGGAGAGAGAGAGAGAGAGAGATCACACACATGCAGAGAGAGAGAATATAGAAATAGAGAGAGAGAGAGAGAGAGAGAGAGAGAGAGAGAGAGAGAGAGAGAGAGAGAGAGAGAAAGAGAGAGAGAACACAGATGGAAAAACACAATTATGAAAAAATAATAATAATGGAAAAGGAAAAGAGAAATGTTCAGATATATGGTTCTATTTGTTTCTGAGCCAACTTGGCCAAGTACAGATATTAACCCATTAAGTTGTGACGTCCCTCTAATGGAAGGCATTAAATGAAAGAAACCCTGACAGTATGTCTTTTTTATCTGATTTTATTTTTCCACACAAATAAATCTCACTGAAGAAAAATGCAAATGGTTAATTTATGTTTTTATCTGTGGCAAATTTGACACATTATTTTTCATTTATTTGTTATTTATTTTTAAGAGAGAGAGAGAGAGAGAGAGAGAGAGAGAGAGAGAGAGAGAGAGAGGACAAATTAGGGAAAAAAACACAATTATGAAAAAAAAGAAAAAAAAAAAAGGAAAGGACATGAGAAATGTTCAGATATGTGGTTTCTATTTGTTACTGAGCCAACTTGGCCAAGTACAGATATTAACCCATTAAGTTGTGACATCCCTCTAATGGAAGGCATTAAATGAAAGAAACCCTACAAGACTGCATGTGTGTTGTTTATAAACCGATTACTTTAGGAACCAGTATGTTAGTATCAAACACATTTAGACTTAGATTTCAAGTGTTTTCCCACAAGTATTTTGAGTTAATGTATACAAAAAAACAAACACCATTTTCCCCTCTAATGCTCAAAGGGTTAAAACCAACAGGTTAATCCTGCTACAGACAAAATCATAGCACTCACTACAGATGTGAGATAATACTATGACCGACATAAACGGTGTGACTTTGTTGTGGACTGTATGTATCTGTACACACTGTCCAATCGGGACAATACAATGCACTGTTTACCGACAAACACAAAAGCACTCAGCATGTAAATGGAACGAAAACACACTGATGAAAGCGACAGTGACAAGCTCAGGAAGGCATCTCAAAGCTAATACTCAAATCCTGCGGAGAATGCTGGGGCAGTGAATAAAAATAGCCCGTTACCACACCTATGATGAAACCCTGTGAATCCCTGTGTAAATTTGTTCAGTGGACAGGTTATGTGAGTCTTACAACATATACTATGTACAGATGAGTAACCACCATCAGCTACTGTGTTTTTTTCAAGATGGATTTTCCTCTCTCAAAAACAAGATTACTGTACTGTGTTAAAGGGACTTTATATCGTATTGCATGTAATGTAATTTGCACCATGGACAGTATGTCTTTTTTATTCTGATTTTATTTTTCCACACACATAAATCTCACAGAAAAAAAAAGCAAATGGTTAATTTATGTTTTTACATGTGTTGAATTTGTTTTATTATTTTTCATTTATTTGTTATTTATTTTTAAGGAACAGGAACTCACATTAAAGAAAACAAGGAAGAAGAAGAAAAATAAACAAAACAAAGGATTTTACAAATAATAATAATAATAAAAAAATGGATTAAAATTTCTGCATCATCCCTGACTAAAGATAAACTCATTTTGAAACACATATAAACTGAAGGTCTCTCTCTCTCTCTCATCTGGTATGTTATATACCCACATGCATCCAAAACATTATCCTCAAATAAATCTTCTTTTCATTCTCTTTTGATTTCAGAAAAAAAAAAAAAAAAAAAAAGAAAAAAGTTAAATAAAAAAGGACTGCCCTGTTAATAAACAGTACATTTTGTAATATATACATGTAGCTTCAGTTGCATCTTTCCTAAGTTAAACAAAATGGCATTCAAATCTAACTTAAGACCATTTGAATAACTAATCATCTGAGTGTATCCAAATAGTCTTTTTTTCTTCTTTTTTAAAACAGAAATACAAGAGTTTTAGTGATGTGAAAAAGAAAGGTTAACAGTGGGTTTTTTTTTTTTTTTTTTTTTTTTTTTTTCCTCCTTTTTTATACAAAAAAACAAACAAAAAGAATTTCACTAAACTAATACAGTCTTTGTAATTACATAAAATAGTCTCTTTTTCTTAACATGTATTTTATTTTATAAACATTATTTCAGCAATATAAGAGCATACAGATTAATTTATTATCCCAGGCTGCTTTTGATCAGACAGTTCCTCAAATGCTTATAAAGGGGATCCACAAGCAGAAAGGAATTTTTTATAAACACCTTCTCATAGACAGCCTAAACCAGTGCCTTTGACAACTAATAACTAACAGTGGTCCAATAAGTGCAATGAAAGATTGATTACACAATGCATTGTGTGTGAACATCAGAGAAATAAGAAATGAGATTGTATCACAGAATGATTGATGATGTCAAATGATCTAACCCACGTCAACCACGTTTACCAGTACCACTGAACTGTGTGCATTTTGTATACATGAACACTTCATTATCTAAAAACAAATGTTCCATGGATTAGATTGTGGTGGTTATTACAGTCCTTCAGGTCTTTGATCACTGATATAATCATCAAATGACAGCCTGCACAGTTTCAGTAAAATGCTTGTGAAATAGTTTTGATGTTTCATTTCAGTTAAGATTTGGTTAATCCATGTACTTAACAGTTAGTTATATGTACTGTGCATTGTGATGTACTTAAAAAAAAAAAACTCCTACTGGCTATTTCATGACTGCTTACCTGTCCATAAGCAAACACTGTAGCATTGAATCCTTCAAAGCACCTGCAAAAACAAAACAGATTTAAGAATAAGACCTTCAAAACAACATTTTTTTTTATTTCATAAAGAATCATTCTTACAGCTGAAAAAACAAATACTTTTTTGGGTGTCTTAAAAAATAAATAAATAAATAAATACTAAAAAAAATAAAAATAAAACAAAAAATGTAATAAAATAAATAATAAATAAATAATTAGCTTATTATAATATTAATCTCATCTTAATTCTCTCTCTCTCTCTCTCTCTCTCTCTCTCTCTCTCTCTCTCTCTGTCTCTGTCTATATATATACACATATGCAAAGGACAAATGAGGATTTGAAAAAGAATGATACTAGTTCTATAACTGTAGTAAATACAAACTGTAAAATTGATTGAAATTAAAACAATTTTGGCAAAATCAGGCAATTTATTATATTTTTATTGGTGTGTCTTTCTCAGTTTACGTCCACATCATAAACACACAAATATAAAATATATGGACATATCTGAATGCACGTATTTGTTTGCTTGTGTAAATATTATATTAATAACACATTTTTTTTCCTTGTTCAATAATATTAACTGTCAATAAGCTACTTGATTTAATATATATCAGATTTGATCATGTTACATGTTTCAACACACAAACACTAAAAATCAGGTCAGTCGGTGTGTGTATTTTATCAGCTACCAGAATCTCAACTAAGAGATAATAAACATAATTTCTGATTTCTGACCTCAATAATGGTCATGCATGTTGGTCACTCAAGTGGAACACTTATCAAATTACATTTCCTAGTTATTATTATTATTTTTTTTTTGGAATCCACTGTAGGACATACATGAAGCAAAATTAAACAAACATACCAAAAAAAGTTGAGTGTGGGTTTTTATTGTCACAGAAATGAACAAAATGTTTGATGTTGTGCAATTAATAACCTTGAATAAACATGGACAATAGTAACATATGGCTTGAGAAAATGATACAGAAGAGTTGTATTATTGCTATATGGATACTTTAATTTTACTTCAACAGTTGAAATGGTACAATCAATACCCAGGTGGCTGTAAAATATAGATATTTATCTCTAGCTGTGTGGAATAAAATTATTTTCCATGTTTATTCAAGATTCAAGAATATATGAATGAACACTTTATAATAGCAAATGCAGACAGAGGCTATCTCTCTTCCTCTATCTTTCTTTCTATCTTTCTGTCTGGCTCTCTCCCTCTTTCTGTCTGTCTGTCTGTCTGTCTCTCTCTCTTTCTCTTTCATCTAAGTTTTTTTAGTTTTATTGTTTAAAACAGTTGATATTGATTATTTTATTTTGTCTTTTGATATTTTCATCAGAATCATCTGAAGACCAGACATTACACCATTAATATAATTTGTGTAATGGATGTTTTATTTATTAATGGCAGTTTCTAGTTTGATATCGGAAAACTATGAAGATCTGATTTATTTCTGCCCTATTTACAGAAACAGACTATCTTAACATTAAACAAAATTTAGTATAACATTTTTACACAATAAAATAATCATCATTAGTTTATCCCATATGAATTTTTTTTATATACAGCAATACTGGATATTTTAGTGTCAAAAACCAGTAAAATATAATTATGATCACAAAAACTAATTTTTTTATATATCATTAATATATGACAGTAAAATGTAAGATATTATTAGTATCTCACACAGTATCATTTAATCCCCCACCCCTCAGTATTTAGCAGTACACAATCCTGTTTAGTTACTAGATAACTACTTTAAGGACTTTGTTTGGTGAAGGAATATGGAAGAAATGAGTTAACTATGATCACAATGACAAGACAGTGACTGACATGTGACTGGCAGTCTGTGTGAAGATTTGTCAAGGTGCCAATTAAGGAGTGGACATGGAAAGTATTGAAGTACCCCACTCCAGGTCATGAAAGAAACAGGTTATATGAAGTTATGTCCTTCTATACCTGAATCACAAAGCATGGATCTTTTCAGAAAGACTTTTCTTGCTAAATCAGTCAGGTTGGTTCACCACTTCAAGCCTAACTAGTATGAAATGGGATTCCATTATGGAAACAAATTTGCTAGCTTTATTTTTAATAAAATGGTTGTGTCTTGCTCTGAATGGTTCATATAAGGAGATGTACTGAACAGAGATATTACAGTCTGTCCATTGTTTTTCTTGCATCCACGTTCAATAGCTTACACACATGTATTTTTTTATTGATCTACAACAAGAGTTTGTCTTGTTGTTCTCTGCTGTACATATATTAGTTTATATTTAGATCTGCAGCATTCAGTTTAGCCTTAACAAATTTGTCAACATCCCATGCTCCTTAGCTCCTTCTGATTTACTCTTCCACAACAACACATTAATCAGGACAGGATTAGGACAGCACTTTGAACTAAAGCAAACATCTGAATCTGTTCATTAACAGGGAAACTCGAAGCCAGAGCTAGTTTAATACATCAAACTCTTTAGCACGGCGAGAGTTAAGACTTTAGTCAAATAAATTACCTAACGTCTTATACTCATCAATGCACTCTGATCTACAGTGCACTATCTAACATCTTACATCGATCTACTCTGATCTACGGTGCACTATCTAACATCTTACATTGATCTACAGTGCACTATCTAACATCTTACACTGATCTACTCTGATCTACAGTGCACTATCTAACATCTTACATTGATCTACTCTGATCTACAGTGCACTATCTAACATCTTACATTGCACTATCTAACATCTTACACTGATCTACTCTGATCTACAGTGCACTATCTAACATCTTACATCGATCTACTCTGATCTACACTCACCCGTCAATGAGCTGACGTACAGCTGTGTTGTAGATGGCTTCCTGACTGGAGTCCACATCAAACAGGTAGTCAAACGTGAAGGCTTTGTCCTTGCCCAGCAGTAGCTGCTGGTCACCAGGCAGCACCTTCGTGCAGATCTGGCACATGTCAATGCGCTCACGTGCATTCTGTGGACGGATTCTAAACATTAAAAAAAAAATTAAATTAGTGTGTGCTCTAATTTATTGTCATTATTTTATCATCCTATATCGATTGTCTTCTACATACATCAATAATGGATCTTATTTTAATATTAAAAACTAATTAAAATATAATTAAAATCATAAAAAAACAACAACAAAAAAAGCATACATCATTAATATAAGACATTAACCTGTAAGATATTAGTAGTACCTGACACTGTATCATTTTATCCTCCCCCATTACTTAGTAGAACTACATTCTAATTAGTTACTACATAACTACTTTAAGGACACTGTTTAAAATTTAAAATAGAAATTTTTTTTTTTTTTAAATTGACAATATTAACAAAATAAAACTGATCAGATATTCATTTCAATGGCTGATAAAAATTTAAGAAGCAAAAAAAAAAAAACAATAAAAATAATAATGTTATTGATACAGGCCCCTTCGGATTTAGTCTATTTAATGCATGTAGAGTTTAATTTGTCAAGCCAAACAGGATATTTCTCAGTAATGTTTTTCTGGTTGACTAACTCCAGCACTATTCTGCAACTCTTCTTTCTTAGCAATGCTGTCATAAATCAATATTCTAAAATGGATATGTATTAACTTTGTTACTTCTTTAACATTATCACCAATTAATACAAAAGAAGGGTATTATTATTATAATAATTATATGTAATTGTAAGGCACGGACATTTGCATCCACACATTTAATTATTAGTTACTGTCACTAATTCAGAATACAAGATAATAAATAATTAATAATTAATAATCAATAAAGTAGTAGTAGTAGTAGTAGTAGTAGTAGTAATAATAACAATAATAACAATAAAAATTAATTAAAAAATAATAAAATTAAAAATTAAAATAATAATAAAATATAATAAAATAAAATAATAAAATAAAATTAAAAAATTAAATTAAAACAAAAAATAAAATAAATAATAAAAATAATAAATGCTATCAACTCTCAAAAATATTGTGTAACCTTCAACCTCTACAGTTTTCAAATCAAAATTAACAAGAGTGAAGTGAATTAAAAAAATACAACATCCTGTTTACTACTGGTATGCACTAGGCTTTCTATCTATCCAGTTTGTCTATAAAAATTGTGTAAATTTATATCATTTAATTTCCCAATCCACTGAATTTAGCAATGATACTTTTTATTCCAAAAATGCTATTACGAGTCAAAGAAAAAAGGTTGCTATGAATATAGTTCAGATTATCTCCATCACTGCTGTACACAATAAAACCACCATTTCTATACAATCAACACAGAACAAGAAATGTTTTATATTCAGACTATTTTTCATTATTATGAAGTCTATTTCAGTATCTGTATCATTTTTATATCCTTCATTCCTAATACCAGTGCATATTACAAAGGTTGTATGTATATTATTTGATCAGTGTTATAATCAATATGAAACAAGATTTGTGCATAGTCAGTCTGTAGTCTGTTTTAGTAGCTATGTCATTTTTATTTCCTTGTTCCCAGTACCAACGCATATTGCAAAGTTTGCTGAGAATTCATGTTATAATCAATATAAAACAAGTTTTGTGTATATTCAGACTATTGTTTTATTATTCTGTAGACTATTCCTGTATCTATAACCATCATCATGTCCTTTGTTTCATAATACCAATCCATACTAGAAAGGTTACTGAAAGTCTGTATAATTTGACCAAACTGTTATAATCAATATAAAACAAGATTTGTGTTTATTCAGATTGTTTTAATATTCTGTAGTCTATTACTATGTCATTTCTTCATTCCTAATACCATAATAGAAAACTGGCTGAGAATTGAAGTTATTTGATCATAGTGCTACAATCAATATAAAACAGGACTGGTGCATCTGTGTTTAGACTATTTCTATCATTCTTAAGACTCTTCCAGTATCTACCATTCTATGTAGGTTTCTTACTGAAAATTCTTATTATTTGACCATAGAGCTACAATCAATATTAAAAGAAATGGTGCATTCTGTTCAGACTATTTATTATTCTCCAGTCTATTACAGCATTTATGTCAACTTGATAGTCTTCATTCCTAGCCCCAATCCATATTAAAAAGGTTGCTGAGAATTCATATTATTTGATCAGTATTACAATCAATATAAAGCAAAGACTGGTATGAATTCAGAATATCTGTATCATTCTCCAGTCAATTCCTGTATTTATGGGTCATTTTAGTTTTAGTTTTATTATTTCCTGAATTCCTTTAAAAAAAAAGGAGAACATATTAAAAAGGTTTTCGTGAATTGATATTATTTGATCTCAGTTTTATGATCTCTGCAGAACATGAGTGGTGTGTGTTCCAACTATATTGAGAGAGAGAGAGAGAGAGAGAGAGAGAGAGAGAGAGAGAGAGAGAGAGAGAGAGAGAGAGAGAGAGAGAAAGAGAGAGAGCTTACAAGTTCCCATAAACCAAAGTACTGCAGAATTCACAATATTCAACTTTGACCAAATCCAAAACATGTAGGGCCTAGTGACAGCAGCTTATTAACAATTTTGTCATCACATAACAAGCTTTATTTTTCTGCCTGCGGTAACAAACCACAGAAAGTAATGGTATTAAACAGATGACATGTTATGCAGAGTAAAACTGAAGCAATAGGAAAGAGGAAAAGCGATCAATAAACAAGCCAGGCGGATATTGCCGTAAACAGCCTGGAAATTACTTTCTTAGAGAAACAGTAAACTGATTTAATAAAAATACATTTTTGTCAAAAAAAAAAAAAATTTTCTTTTCCTAAAATAAAACAAAAATGGAAGGAAAAAGATTTCTGAATGGAAAAAAATACATGAAGTTGATATATTTTTTTTAGCAATATTTTGCTGTGAAATTCTCCATTTTGAAAGGCTTAAAGTTTTATTGGATGCATCCATCTTGTAAATCACCCATTATCAATTCACAACCTTTTGCATCATGTATGGCCTTCACCAAAATCAACCACTGTGTATTGATTACATCACACCCTCTTTTCAGTTTGTGTCTAAATAATCACAAGGCAAACTAATCATTCAACAACAAACAAAAAGACATTATCAGTCAAGTATGAACATCAAATATTGAAACGTGTTTCTGCCAAACTGGATAAAAATTATTTACAAAAGAGCTGTCATCTTCCAGCTTGCCGAGTAGTTCAGCACTGGGTGTTTTATCATCAGCGGTTGTTAACAGACCGTATTTTCCTCTGTGCTGATGAATTAAAAGAAGAAAGTGCTGCTGCCATCTACAGGCTACTTTTATTGTTTAGTAGCTCCAGCAAAAAAGGATAGCAAATTTGTGTGGTCTGATAAACCAGGGCCTAGGACAGGAAACAGATTAAGATATGCATTGAAAAGTGTTAGATCAAAGAAAAGAGAACTGATGTTAATGCTGATATCGAATGTTGTTTACGCTTTCAAAAATGCTCACCTTTGTTAATAATTAACTCATCAGCATGTTCAAGTACCGATTTATAATTAACAAATGTGTTGCTGCATGCGACAATAATGGATAAGTCGCACACTATGTTTTGATGCTATGAAGCAATTTCTTCACTCATGCAAAAAATACTGATGTTTCTTTTTCCTTTTATTGTTTTTTTCTTTCTTTTTTCTTCTCCACCTTAAAGTCTATAAAATTCTGTAGTATTACATTATTTTTTCTTCTATGTTGTGGGAAGTTAAATATAAAGTTTGTTTATACATATTTTTGTCGTGTTCTTTCGTCTGTTTACTGCATTAGTCCACAAAAATGAGACCACTGCAAACATCAGTGACATCACATTATTTTATTTCAGTCCTGTTTATTTCTGTTGTCTTTTCTATTTTTAAACTTTATATTTCTTTATTTTCACTGTTCAGAGCAGTGTTTGCAGCTGATCAATATGTTCAAGTGTGGTTTAGATATATTTATATTTACTGATGACATTCTCTTGTTTATACCAGGCCAACTGACTGTGTAAATGTTTGGAAGACTGGATTGGCCAACAGACATAGCCTGCTGCAACTGCTAACAAGATAAATGAATATTACATGTAACAATAGCTCAGCACACATTTTAATATTAATTGTTACCTCAAATATTTACAAATTCTGCCTAATGAAGTGACATAAGCAAGCTAATGTTGCTACTCAAAGGGTATACGAGCTATTTTTGTCAGCAATGATGGATCTTTACCATAAAAAGACAATAAAGCACATACAAGAATGCAGGATCTGTGGAATAAGTGGTTTTGTTGTAAAATACACTGATAAACATACTCGTAAACAAAAGCAGGCTAACTGAATCCTGAACTGGTTTATTAGAAACACTAAACTATCAGGAAATGTGTCATTATTTACTCCATATTTGAATGTCACTTAGATAGTACCAGAGGCTTGGTCTGTATGTTATTGATAACAAAACAGATGGAAATTAATTAGTTTATATGAAAAGAGAGAAAAATGATGAAGAAGAACAGAAAGGGAAAAGTTAATTACATTTTTTTTATTTCTAATTATGTTTTTTTTTTTTTTTGTCTTTTGTTGTTTTTTTTTTTAATATTTTCATATATTTTTTCTTGAAATTCTATTCCAGTCTCTTTTCTTAGAGAATAATTAAAGGAAGAGATTACAGAACATTTTATATGAAATAATATACTAATGTTTTACTGAACAGTGTCATCCTTTTATAAAAAGCAACAGGATTTCACCACACACACACACACACACAAATAAAAATAGGTAATATATACATGTTTTTCTTTTCTTTTTCCTTTTGTTTTAAATAAATACATTTGGAATAATATACTATGAGTATTTTTTATAAACAGTGAAACCTTTTTGTTCTCCATTTATAAACTACAGCTGGGTTTTGTGTGCTCACACACACACACACACACACACACACACACACACACAGATTATAAATGGGTAATTTAGACGTTCTTATTTTTAAAGTAAATACATGCACATTAAATGCACAGAATTGCATTTGGACTTATACAAACTTGTTAAGCTATTGCTGAAATCCAATTGTGATCAATTAAATGGACTACAAACAACATTACCAGAAACCAGACATTTAAATGTATTATAATTTTTAAAACATGTACATGTGCAGTTATAACCAACAAAAAAATGCATAAATGAAGTGACAAGGTGCAAACTGTTTAGTCACAGTGTATGTTTGTAAACAGAATTTAGAAATAATAGTCATTTAAAAGCTTTCAATAAATGAATAAATTAAAATGAAATGGCACCTGAATAACACCTGTTTTGTGTCAAAGGTAAATATATGAATCACTTTTCCACATATTATATCTATGTATGTGTGTGTTTTATATATATATATATATATATATATAAAACATGTTTGTGTTTTTATGTTTGTATATATATATATATATATGCTGGTAGGTATGAATGTAAATGTATGTTTACACACACACACACACACACACACACACACACACACAAATACATTATGTAACATACATATGTATGAATCATTGCTGTATTTTATTATGTAAATTGAATAAAAATTTAACATTTATTAAATAAATGTTCTATACCAATGACAACTGTATTTTCTAATGACAATTATGCTCTGAGACTGATATAGGTTTCAAATAAGAGAAACTATTTCTTTTTCTGAAGATAAAAAATATGAAAGTAAAAAAAAAAAAAAATCAGTTTTATTTGCATTTATAATTATTAACAACAACATTATATTTAAGTATATTTGAAACCAGTAGTGACAGCTTTTGCTGCTGTACATTTTTTTATTATTTTTTATTTGTATAAATATATTAAAAGTGTGTGTGTATGAAATATTACTATTCTAAAGGAAAATCATGAAACAGATAACAGATCAACTTGTACAGGAAATCAGAACAAACATCAGTTTGCAACAATTAAATTCAGATTCATTTTATCACTTTGTAGATAGATATTTGATATCACTAACAAACTGCTATCAAAAATTAATGTTGCACTTTATGAAGAATTTCCTCTAACACTTTACTACGTTAAAGTTTCATGAACAGATATAACAAACAGAATGAACTCCTTCATATCTCTTTCATAACAACAGTAATAACAAAGAATCAATTTTTTTTTTTTGTATGTATAATAATAATAATTAAAACTTTCTACTTCCATTTCAAGGGCTAATTTTACTGATTAACCAGAAAGATGTTTAATAATGCATCTTTTCACAAAAAAAGAATCACACACACTGTAGCCTCTGATTCATCACCCATGTGACACTGGCTGAAAACAGCCCAGAGGGTAACTATGGAGTATTGATCCCATAATTCCTCATTTTGTGGCTATTTAAACATGTCAGTTTCTACACCAGGTTTAATACTTCAGTTCAGAACACAACAGTTTATTTATGTTTCGTATATAAACACATTACATAACACATGTATGAATTAACCAAGGTTGATATATCGTATATATTTCAAATAACAAAACAATGTTAATTTTTTTTTAAAATAAGTTGATGTCTTGTAGACAGAGGCTGTGATAAACAGTAAGAAAGAAGAACTCAAAACATTTTGTTACTAACAGTAACACCATCATTACTGCATATACAGCTCTATCCATTTATTTGAAATCCTCAGTTATATAGACTATAAAAAATGGAACCTACAGGATTTATCCATATGAAAATATTCAAAAACTCTTGTAATATAATAAAGGTAAATACAGAATCAGATAAATGATGATTTTTATTTTTAAAGTTTTTAAAGTACAAAGGTGATATTTACATTATAATTCTATATATAGTGCGTGTATTTACTTAGGTAATATGTACAATGGCATGTGTCTGGGGTTTGTTTACAAAAAGAAATCTATATCTAGTATGTTCTAGACAAACAAAGGAAAACCTCACTTCGTGTTTCACTTCTTAGTTTTTTTATGTATCTAAAAGTAAATAATCAAGTATGTAATAACAGTCATATGATATACTGGTGGGAATATCTGCAAGGGTAAGGAAAAGTTCACTAAAATAAAGAAGATTATTGATCTACATTAGAACATAAATTATGTACAGCTAGGTGGTGTTAGCAGAATATTGATTTCTAACACCTATATCTATAAGTGTATACACGTGAACTATGGATTAACTGTTTAAAACCACACACACAGCAACATGCAGGAGCTGGAATTTGCAACAAGTGTATCTACGAGATCTGCCTAAACGAGTCAAATCACAAACATACACTAAATTTCATCGAGTCCTGGCTCAGAGGATTTTTCTAGCAGGTGTCAGTAATGACTACACAATATATTTAAGACTGCTTATTATAAATTCATAAGGATAATATATATGTTCAACAGATGTTTTTTAAAAGTCTTGCCAGTATATCTAATATATTCATAATGGGTGTCTGTGTATGTGATTCTCTATGTATACAACTGACAAGATTCTGACAACTTAAGAAAAATTTATATTTTAATTTAAAAATAACAAACAAATTGTAAAATTATTATTTTGCACCATTCAGTCAGATCAGTTTCTTAAGTATATCCCTGAGGAAAAGATTATGAACAAAATTTACAAATTATATTTTAATTAAAAATAAAAATATATATGAAAAAAGAGTAAAAACAACAACAATAACTGAGACTAAGAAGAATTATATGTTTACAAAGACTGACAGTGTAGCTTCTTAATCTGCTGGATTTTATACCTTGTGAAAACAATCTGTCACTTGCTTCATTAGCAAGCTAACTAATTACTCAACGTAACCTGAGGTGCAGGTCAAAATAAATATCTTTTCTTTCCCTTTGTAGTCAGCTTTATGTCCTTCAATTGTTACCTACAGGTACAATGTCTAAGTTCAGCACTGGGATGCTGTCATGAATAGCACTTACAGTGTAAACACAAATGAACTGTAATAGAGACATCAGTAGATGCCATTAAAGCCACAGGCATGCAGACAGAGGGAAATTTATGTCTGCAGCCCAACACACCTGTTGAAAATGTTCTCCAAATAAGAGGATCACCAGATTGGCTTCACCTTTTAGCTTTGCCTTTGATGAAGTAAAAACAACAAAAGAAGGTATTGCAAAAAATAATGCAACAACGAGCTGATGGAATGTTTACAGTCATGTGTGTAACACATACAACCACTTGTTTCAGCATGTTTCTTCTTTTGAGATGAAGATTTTCATTTAGAATATCTTAGAAAAACATAATAAAACATATTACATCTTGTAGCAAATGATATATATTTAATCACCACTCTCTTATTATCCATGTAACTAAACAAATTTCTTATTACATCCAATATCTGATGATAAAAAGTATTTGCTGTGATCTTGTAGTGTTTGTAAACAAAATAAATTCCTTTGACATCTGCATTAATTAAAGGCTTTAACAGATACAATGCCTAGGTTACCAAATTTGTTAGTGGGATATATTAACTGTTGATATGTTAAGCTTGGTGGTTAACCAAAATATCTTCCATGTCATTTGATATTAATTTATTTACTCAACATTATACAGCGAAATATATTTACAAAGCCAGTTTTGATTTAACATGTATGAAGTGTAAAGTATCTACAGATGCTTCAGATAAACAAATAAATGTTTTATTTCAACATCTACCCAAAAAGCAAACAATGTTAATACACTGATTAACCAAACTGTATTTCACTTAACATAGTTATTAACAAAAAAAAAAAAAAATAAATAAATAAATAAAGAAGAGAAAACTACTACAGATAAATTATAAAGATAATAATAATAATAAAATATAAATAAAGAAGAAAAAGCCATACAAAATAGAAAAGTTGTATATTTTTAAATCACTTTTTTGTTACGTAATGTGTCCTGTTGAATAAAGCCATTTATCATCAGCCTTCAAACATGTTGTTAACAAACACGTGACACATTTTCTGTCCGTCACACAAATAATAATTTGTTTTTAATGTTAAATGGTGCTGTAAATCTTTGTGTGTTTTATACAATTTACTGATAGGCAAAATGAACACAACAGAGATATAAAGTCTATGCAGATGAATATAATGTGTGTGTGTGTGTGTGTGTGTGTGTGTGTGTGTGTGTGTCGAACTGACTAGTTTTAACTAATTCCAGCTATAATGTACACACACACACACACACACATCTAAATACAAACTAAACTACATACAAAATAATACAAATTAATAAAATTAATATATCTGAAGTTACATATTTATGCTAAATAAATACAGCCAGAAAGAACCCAGAAAGGTCTTCAGTAAATATGTGAAGTCAGTATGACATGACAGAGTGCTAGGGGGCAGGGTGGGGTCAGAGTACAAAATGTAAACAGATCTAGGTTCTGAAACAGAAGAAGGTACAGCGAAAAATCCTGTGATCAGAAAGAACACTGTAACATAAAGGTGAGTCGAAAGGGCATGGGAGGAGATAAAACATTAACTGTATTTAAGTAAATGCAAAGAAAATGTGAAATCAGAGAGGGATCAGGGACACTGTGGCTACAGCAGCTTTTTATATAGTGATGTAGAGATGAATGTACACAGCAGGTGGTTTACCTTTCTACCAACTAAACGTACAGCTTGTGACACCAGACAGTGGAAGGGGGCCTATGTTTTTACTAACTAACCAGACAGACTGTAAAACACAAGCAGGTAGATCTAATTCTTTACCACTAACTAAATAAATTGTATATAACACCAGATGAAAGGGGCTGTCCAAGTCTGTACTAACTAGTTGGTAGTATCTGTCAGAGAGTCTGTAATACCAGAAAAGAGAGAAACATCTCCGTGTTTACTAATAAAATATATAGACTGTGAAACCGGAGAAGAAAGAGGGATGCCCTGTGACTAGAGGTTTATTATGAAGTAATTGTGAAGATGAATCAAACTCTTGTCACTTCAGACTTGGACAAACACCACCTGCCAATATTAACAGAATGAGGAATAAATCAAACAAGACCAAAATGTCTAATTTTATACATGACACGAAACAAGGCACTAAAAGTCTCTTACATACAAGATCTGCTTTACAAATTGAGTAATAAATTAAATAAATGTTGAAATAAAAATTACAATATCAGTCAATAGAAATACACAATTTTTTCTTCATGACACAAAAGAGCAATATCGGTCAACCAGCCTGTCTTCACGGGATATATATTATATATATAATTAAATGTAATAAGACACTGCCAATCTTTCTTATTTTTTTTTAAAATTTGATATGAATGAATACAAATATGTTTCAGTCAGCTTCAGAAATGTGATGGATTGAAGAATTAAGATGGTACTTTGAGTGTGTTTCTTTGAACATCAGCACTTCAAATTAAACCTAATCACTCAAGCATGAAATAGCTTAATACTACCTACAAACTGTACAAATGAATCTACCACATCAAAATGAAAGGTAATCTAACCAGGGGTAATAAATAAGATAAGTTAAGATGTTTTTAACCATAACAAAAAAAACAAAAAAAAAACAAATAAAAATAATAATAATAAAACATTTAAACAGTATTACACCAATGTGATATTTTAGTCAGCACTACATCTGAAATATTAGGTATCCAGTAAAAACTGATATTTAGAGAAAAACCTGCTGCTGTCTGTCCACAGCTAATATCATTCAGCAGCAATAAATCCATAAATACTCATTTACAGATCAGACAGCACTTACCATAAAGTTTGATAAACAGGATTTTAATGGGAACTATCCCAGCAGACTTGGAATATCAATCTTGTTACCTTACTTCCTCTGATATGGATTCTAGCTACTATGTCATATGCTAATGATACTTCCTCTGATGTACACTCTAGCCACTGTACTATATGCTAATGATACTTCCTCTGATGTACACTCTAGTGCTATATTCTAATGATACTTCCTCTGATGTACATTCTAGCCATTGTGCTATATTCTAATGATACTTCTTCTGATGTACATTCTAGCTACTGTGCTATATGCTAATCATACATTCTCTGATATACACTCTAGCTACTGTGCTATATGCTAATGATACTTCTTCTGATGTACACTAGCCACTGTGCTATATGCTAACCATACATTGCTATATGCTAATCATACATCCTATACACTAGCTAATCTATACTAATGATCCTCTGATGTACTCTAGCTACTGTGCTATATGCTAATCATACATCCTCTGATGTACACTAGCCACTGTGCTATATGCTAATCATACATCCTCCGATGTACACCCTAGCACTGTGCTATATGCTAATCATACATCATTTGATGTACACCCTAGCCATTGTGCTATATGCTAATCATACATCTTCTGATGTACACCCTAGCCATTGTGCTATATGCTAATCATACATCCTCTGATGTACACCCTAGCCACTGTGCTATATGCTAATCATACATCCTCTGATGTACACCCTAGCCACTGTGCTATATGCTAATCATACATCCTTCTGATGTACATCACTGTGCTATATGCTAATCATATTCTTATTTTCTAAACTGCATCAACTGACAAAATTAACAATTAACCATGTATTTAAAACATTTAACAATGCATAAAATCTCTTATGGTAAATTTTCAAAATCAATGTAATCCAGTTTGGTCATTCATTTCTGCCTAACATTCATTAACAAAATTAAATGTGCCTGAATACAACTCTGTAAATTCTAAGACCTTTTCACACCTCAAGCACTACATCATCACACTGCTGTTCACATTACATCATCACACTGCTGTTCACACTACATCATCATAGCAGATGGTGTTTACTTTAACACCTACATGTAAATGAGATTTGGCCTGGCAAACAGAGTAAGATTAAGTACAGTTGCCCGAGTTCAGCAGAAAGATTTATAGGTTCTTGTAAGTAATTATCTCCAATCATCATCATCATTAATTATACATTAAAACTGAGAGTTTTGTCAAATGATATGTAATATAATAATCATTATTTGTTTTATAATTAATGGAGGCATACTGTTATAAAGAATGTAAATAATTAAGAAGTGATTGCTCAAGTATCTTCTGGACTATTTGTAAAAATTAATTGCAAAAGAAGAAGAAGAAAAAAATCTCTTAAATTAATTATTAATAACCGTAAGAGTTCATATTCTTCAACAAACCATTCGAGGTATGAAAGCTTACTAAAGGAAACGATAATTTCTTTCATTTATTTATTACAATTTATTTTTGTTATTTTATCGTACTTAAATAATACTGGTGAAATATTAATTTATGTGTACTTAGATGAAACGAGGTAAAGTAAATTATGATTATTCTGGCGGTAAACGCGACATTCAGCTAACCGATGTGTGCGACAAATCGGATAACACCACACACGAAACCTCTGACACGACACCTGCAAGTTTTTTTTATTAATTCAAAATGTATACGTATGCAGTTCTACGTTTAAATGGTGAACAATATAACTGATATTAAAAATACCTGACGGCAACTCGAACAGTGCTGTCATCTTCCTTTTTTTCTGTCATGATCCTTCAGTTTCAAAAATTGGGCTTTCAGTCACACGCCGTCCCTTTTTATCGTAGGCCGTAAGGTGGTTGTCAAAATATTGCAGCTCTAATTATTACATTTTAAATTCAGTTTTTAATCTGCCACTTGGCGTATGAATGGGCAATCCATTTAAAACGAATCATATCTGAGTATGACATAAATCCATATCTTCGAGCAATATTTGCAGCAGTCAAAAGAAGAAAAAAAAATCACTGGCGCTTATTTTTGATGAACTATTTACAATGAAGTCCGTCAACCAACGGAAATTACCGATAACATGACTGAGCGCCTCTTATCAGGAGGACGTAACTCCAACTCATTAATAAAATTATAATTATCTTAGCAATAACCCTGATACGATATTTAAAAATATAAAAATTACTACTACTACTACTACTGCTACTACTACTACTACTATTACTACTACTACTACTAAATTAATGAATGAACGAATAAATAAAGTAATAAAATGTTAAAAATATTTTCACAGAAATTACTAATAAAAAATCCAAACAATCACCCAGTAACTAAATACTAAATAGCATGAGAAAAAACTGAATATTTAATTTTAATTAATTAATTAATTAATTAATTTATGTATTAACTCAGTTAAGTTTGAAGTCATGTAAAAATTAGGAATATGTAGCTGCAGGATATTATTATTATATGAACGAGAATGGTTTGTCACAATTATACAATTTAAAACAAATCTTTTGATATTTCTTTTGCAAAACGATCAACAAAAATGCAAGTTTTCAGAAATTTCAGGATCAAGAATTATTTTCTTTTTATCAGACATACATACATATATTTTTACAAAATTCATGAAAAAAATTAATAAATTGATAATAATAATAATAATAATAATAATAATAATAATAATGATAATAATAATTTTTTATATTCAGTAATTTAAAGCCTTAGTAATTTACCGTTATTTATTATTATTTCAAGTAATTAGGTATTATTATTATTATTATTATTATTATTATTATTATTATTATCATTATTATCATTATTATTATGACTCAGTGCAGATGGTTTATTTGACCTAGCCAATATGTTGGTAAAGGAAGACTCAGTCTGTTGGGAATTGTGATCAGAGGTGACACCCCCGAACGTGAGGTAATGATCGGTGGAGTTCTCCAATTTCTGAGAATAATAAGGAATGGTAAGGTTTTCAAGCATTCACCATTTTAGGTCATGTACTTGTAATCATATAAATCTGTTAAAATCATTAGAAATTTATAAACACTGTCAATGAAGAAGTATGTAATTGTGACTTGGTTATT
Organism: Chrysomallon squamiferum; assembly: GCA_012295275.1. Classification (NCBI taxonomy): domain Eukaryota; kingdom Metazoa; phylum Mollusca; class Gastropoda; order Neomphalida; family Peltospiridae; genus Chrysomallon; species Chrysomallon squamiferum. Next base: position 12,057,928 of record CM022673.1, on the reverse strand, counting down.
GTTTATGAAGTAACATTATTAATGCTTTTATTAAATCTATTACTACAGTTATCACACTGATTCCTTTATAACTATTACTGTTGTATTTTCTATCTATTATTATTGTTGTTGCGATAGTAAACATCATATATACAGACACACACACACACACACACACACACACACACAGACATGCATATGAATAATTTCTTACTGTCCTAAGATTTCAGCTTTATCCTGCAAAGAAATAACCAGCATTGATAATTAAAAAAATAAACAAAAACAACAAATATATAAAAATAATAAATGAATGAATGAATAAATAAATAAATAAATAAATAAATAAATAAATACTTTAAAAAAGTAAACCCACAAATAAATTAATAAAACTAAATATCAAATAATAATAATAATAATAATAATAATAATAATAATAATAATAATAATAATAATAATCATAATAATAATAAAAAATAAATAAATAAATAAATAAATAAATAAATAAATAACCATTAGACACATTTGTTGTGGGCAAAGTGGTCAATGGTTGAAATTTATTCAAATCCCATAATTTACAGAATTCCTAAAACAAATAAAATATTTAGTTTAACTAGCTACTGACTTGATATTTTATTAGAATAAATAATTATTTTGAAGAAAAGAAGACATAGTACATTTAGTTCATTATGTTACTAAGTTTACCAAACACCTATCTTTATTATAAAATGTGTATTTACTTAATTTTAATCCTAATGTTTTATTAGAAAATTCTGCTTTATATTGATAGTTATATATAAATAGTAGTCATTGCTTAAAAATATATTGAATTTTTTATTTTTAAATTAACAATGTAAATTATATTTTCTTTAAACCATATATATATATATTTACAGTGATACCTCAACTTAAGAGTTTTTGTGAGTTTACAAGCATTCACTGGGTCAATTTATTGGTTGAGGTGTGAGCCAAAATCCAAGTTATGAGCAAGCTTCAGATATGCCACCACTAGATGGCACAACAAACAACACAACATCTGCCCAGCATCCTGTGTCTCACTTGTTTAGTTCACACCTCACTGCGGAAGCATCTGTTGTGTTGTGCTTGTGATTTTGTGTAGTTGTTTACCAAATGTCTTTTTTCTGGCCATGGATCCTAAGAAAGTGAGTGCAAAGGACAGTGATGAGAATAAGAAGCAGATGATGGCCATTGAATTAAAGCCTAAATTCATAGAAAAACATGAGTGATGTGTGCATGTAGTCAACCTGGCTATGCAGTACAAGCGTAGTACTTCTACATATGTACCATACTGAACCATGAGGAGTCAATAAAGGCTATAACACTAGCCAAAGGCATTAAAATTATTTGTCTAATCTCCAAGATAAATACACTTTACAAAACCAATTTATTTCTTTACTTTCTCTTTTACTTTGATTTTATACAATATTTGTCATTTATAAATACATTTTTATTTAATAACAAATTACAAAAAAAAGTACAAAAAAAATGGGGTGGTTTTGGGGGGAACAAATTAAACTTGTAAGTCAAGGGACCACTGTATATCTTGGATAGGACACATTTTTTATTTTTTTTATTTATTATTTTTTATTTATTTCACAGCAAAACAAACACAGAATAAGATTATACATTTATTGACATAAATATAAATCAAAGAATATGGGCATTATAAAACTGGTAATAATAATAATAAAATAAACTCTTATGTGAGCTAGTGTGATATTTTGTACACATCAGTGTTCAATGGAACTTTCGACATGAAACATTACCGGCAGTATATAATAAAATAAAATTGTGGGTGTATGTTAAAAAATATTAACTATTTCACATAATGTTTTAGAACAGACCCATTTTTTTTTTAGGCCTAAAAGATGAAAGAAACTTTTCCCCATCTTGTAAAACATTTTTAAATTTTATCAGTTCAGCCGTGGCATGTAATTCTAATAAAACATTTGAAACAAAAATATCAGTCATTATTTCACACCAACAGAATTAGAAAAATTTTAAAATTATTATCTCATTAAACTTAGACATATTTAAATATTCATCAAAAAGATTTTAAAATGCTCTAAATGATATAAAAAATTCTAAATACAATTTACTTGAAAAAGTTATAATTTTAATTTAATATTCTCTAAATATTTATTTAATGTTCAAGGCTAATTGAAAAAAATGTCCAATAATTAAAAAAGGTTCAAAACGTAATTTTAAAAAGTCTGAGATCTAAAGAAAATGCTAACAAGTTGGTTTATAACAAACAGACCAAGATAAAATAGATCTGTCCTAATTAACTACAGTTCAAACAAATACTTCACATGTAAACACTGATTCAGATTCAGAATAAAGTATGTCATGGTCTTAATAATACAGATATCACATGTATGGACAGAAACACAGACATATGCACACACGTGCACACAAATATAATCTAATTTTTTTAAGCAAAAAATATGTTCATTAATATATTACATTAAAATGACCAATAAATGTTTGGGTTTTTTACATATAAAATATTTTATATATAATTAAATTTTAAAATTAAGAATGTACAATATAAAATAAGTGTGTATTTTAAAACCATCTTACAATATAATTTACATAAATAACAATTTAAAAATAAGCCATTTCAACTGCACTGTATAAATTACAGCTTCACAAAGATAAACATTAACTATATATTTTTTTTAATTTAGCCTAGTCCATAATCAACTTAGGCCAACTTATCATTTTTGTTTCCTATTTGAAAAATTAATAATAATAATAATAATAATAATAATAATAATAATAATAATAATAATAATAATAATAATAATAATAATCATGATAATCATGACAATGATGATAATTATAATATTAACAACAATAACAACAACAACAGTAATAATAATAATAATAAATAAATAAATAAATTCTGATTGTACCCTCTCAGTTTTGTATTAGTTATATATAAAAAGCCTCTAGTTTCTTTCACAGACTCCATAAAACGTGAAAAAATGAATTTAGCATATTTTGATTTTTGTTTTTTCAGTTTTTGTAGATTTGTAGCACATAATATGCTTGTATTAATCACACAAAGAGTCAATATAAGTACAAATATATAATTTTGTGGGATGAATTTGAGCACATAAACATATGTAACAGCTTAATGAAATTGAAAAATATCAATAAGAACATTAAATAATAGGAATGATGCAGAATTAAAATAATAGAACAGTCTGAAGAATTTTATATTCCTCTGACTGTTTTTCATGCCAGTTTTATTTCTTATTGCTTCAAGTCTAAGTGTTTTTATTTATATATGAAATAGTATATGTATGCTTAAAAAGGTAACTTTCATGTTCAGTTGATGCACCTGTATTAATGAGTGAAAAAGAAACCTGATCCATATTAGTTTAAATAAATGATACTAAAACAAAGTCATTAACAGATTAAAATTTTTTATGATATACATCACTGTTCCTTAAAATTCAACCAGCTAAGTGAATAGAAAATGTAAAAAAAAAGTTTATATTAAAATATAATGTATGACACTGATTTTCAAATTTCACCCAGGTTAATGACATTATTGATAACTTAAAATAATCATTACTTTTCTTAGATAATCTTACCTGAAGAACAATTAATAATCATAACCATTTTTAAATAACCATGATTATAAAAATTATGTTATAATTATCTGAATATAAAAATAGTTAATATATTAAATGTCTGCATTTCAATTTAAAAAACAAAATCCTGTTTTATCTAGATTTTTCATCAATATGTTAACGTCAACTTTGTGCAAAATATTTTTCTTAGATGAATCCAGATTTGTAACGATAATCATAATTCTGAACGATGTAACGAAATCATAATGCCACTTTTCAGTTAGAGCTTTAAAATAAATACAAAAATAATCTTGTAAATAATTATCATAATAATTACAGAAACTGTGATTACAACAAGTTTACCATAAATAAATTTGTTTTATAAATAAATAGTCGTGATTGTAAAAGAAACTGAAACTGAAGGAATAAAAAGATTTACAAAAATCTGGGACTGGATGGAATCAACACTGTTCCACAGCTGCAATATCTTCAAGGTGGTCTGTCGTGGGGTTTGAACCGTGCAGTGAAGATTCCCTGGTTTTATCACAGATGTATATGTCATCATGTGTTGAAAACTCTATCTTGTTTACCTTCTTTGAATACAGTCCACTTACTTTGAAAACCTTCATGAAAAAATAAAAAAATTATATATAAATATAAATATAAATTACTCAAAATTAAAAGATAATAAATATAAAGTTAGAAGAAGAAAAAGTATGGATTAAATTTTTTGGGGGAAAATGTTTTTAATAATATATTAAATTTTTATATTTAAATTAACAATATAAATTAATTTTAGTACTTTAAATTATGTTTATGTTCTGTATTAAAAAATTAACAATATTAATTAAAATAATAATAAAATTCTCACTGTTTATCAATATGTGCCATTTTTGTTCACATTTCAAAATATATTTTACATATCTGTGAAACAAAAGCTCATGCTCAAAAATTACCTACTGAAAAATGCTACAATATTTAAAAAAAACATTTAAACAGGAAAGCAGAAAACATGATCTCAGAAAACAGTCATGTAAATAGAAATGGACAGAACGAGGATAGATCCTGGAACCTGGAATTCCTCATACAAGCTAATTAACCATGCCACATTGTTTTAACTTACTGTAAATACAGCCACAGTGGTACCAAGCAGGGCCCCAGCCAGCACATCACTCCAGTGGTGTTTGTAGTCTGAGATTCTGGACAGGCCAGTGTACAAGGCAAGACAGAAAAAAGTGGTCTGAAGAGTTGGCTTCAGAAGCAGGAGGCTTTGCCATTTAAATCTTCGCTGTATGTAGATCTGATGAAAAGAAAATAGATCAATTTTTATATATATACATCTAATTATGTATGTATATGGATAGATAGATACAGATATATTTAGATAGATATAATTTAGTTATAAATAAAAATTATATTGATACAGATCTCTAACAATAAAGATTTTTCTAAACAGATAAAATTCATCATAAATACATTTTTATTATGTTTTACTTATTTTAATGATTCACTCCTACAAGAAAAGAAACATTATTTAGTTAGTAATGTGAACAGTGGAATTTTATTATAATGATGACAAAATATAGAAACAACATAACATAAAATAAACCATACAAAAATTTAAACTACATCCATACAAATAGTAAGAAAAAAAAATAATAATAAAAAAAAATAAATATAGCTATGAAGACTGGCATATTGATCAACAGTTACTAAACCATGTCCATTATTTATCATTTTTTGACTAGATCTATATGTCCATCCATCTTTACATACCACAAGAAAAATCATAAAGTACATGGACATTGATGTGTGTCCTGAGAGAAAAGACACTCTGAAACAAAAACAATAAAACAGATTCTGAAGAAATATTTTTTTTTTTTTTGAAAATATTAAGTAATTTGCAGATAATGGGATGTTTAACTCAGTTTTGAGACATGTAAAAAATAAAGTATGCCCTATAAGAAGTACTGTAGTTTCGCAATATCATAATATAAACTAACAGCATAATTAATGTGGAAGAAACCAAAAAATTACAGCTTTAAGGTTTTAGTGGACATCATTAAAATTTTTGAATTATAGATAAATTATGTAGAAGAAGCAGATTTCAGATAGTACAAAATATACTTCAAATGTATAAGTAAATTAGTTTCATTAATATGCATATAAATCTTTTAAAAATGAATAGATGCAATATTTTTCTTAAAATATTAATCCATATCTACCAATCAGTTTACAGTGTAAGTTTGTTCTCTCTCTCTCACACACACACACAAATAAATACAAATTTTAAACAAACCTTGCTTCTGTTATTAAGCTTTTATCATTTCCTGTACAAATACTGTCAGATGTCACGTAATTTGGGATGCCTCGAGTAGAACAATTAACAATATCCCAGTCAGGTTTGCAGACAGCAAAATAATGAGGTCTCAAACGACCAATGCTGTATTTACAAATATTTGTGGTCAGGTTGGTGATGCCTGCTCCAAAAAAGAATGCCACCAGAGGTTTAAAAAAATCCTTAACTAAAATTTCTACAAGGAATTTTCTTTTCTTGGAATGTTTCTTGTGGCTGACAAACATTGTTATGCATTCGCATAAAATAATCTGAAAGAATTGAGGATAAATTAATAATTCCAGTGGCTAGTTTTAAAACAGTTGTCAGAATTAACAAAAGTGTTTGTTGACATTAACTTTTAGAAGAGATTTTTAACTAAATATTTAATTATCAAAGCTGATTATTTGTTTTCAAAAAAAGAATATGCTACATAGTAGTAACTTCACATTGAATTTTTGTTATTAATAAGTTATTAATGAATAATGTTTGAAAAGACAACAAAAAGATATTTATTTAATATTACATTCTCTAATAATAATTATATCTGGAATTTCAATATAAATAAAAATAATTTTCATAGGTTGGTTGAAAAAAATAAATAGAAAATATATGTACCATTAAAGCAGGCATTTGCAAAATGTAATTACTCTTCTTTAGATTTCTATAAAATAAAAAATATTAAAAATAATAAAATAATGTGGCACTTACAGTAAAACAAGGCAAAAGGAAACCAACTCCATACATCACAGTTGAAGAAACTGAAGAATCTTTGAACGGATGCATAAGACTCTCATCATTGCAGAAAAAACCTCGATGATATGGTTTGGCATAAAGTCGAATGACAATGGATATGACCCAAACTGAGGGTAAAAATTTAAAATTAATAATAAATAAATAAATACATAATAATAATAATAATAATAATAATAATAATAATAATAATAATAATAATAATAATAATAATAATAATAATAATAATAAATCCCATGATTGTTTAATATTTTAATACAACAATAATAAGATATATTTTCATTTTTATATTTATAAATAAATGGAAACTATGCAATGTAATAAATCCATCTATGAAGTACAGCAGCATTTATTACAGGAACTGCATTATTATAATTTACAGAATTACTATTAGTAGTAGTAGGACAACTGGTACTAGTAAATGTAATACTGCAGTATCTGAGTATGTATCTATTACACTTGGACGCTATAATTATATTATATGTCAAAAATCATGCAAAAATTATGCTTTACTAAGTAACAGGTTAACAAATTACTGATTTGATCACAGGCATTGCACAATCAGTCAATGGATCATTATCAAATTATTTCGAATATTGAAATCAGAAATATGTTTAACTTAACAGCCTTGCGAAAACACATCGTTAACAGCTATAATTTCAATATATATATATTTTTTTTTTTTTTACTATATACATACAAACATTCTTTACTTCCGCTTACCTGCTATAGCAATTGTTATGTCGCCAGCGACATAAAGAATGCCTTTAATATAAGCAGAAACCATTATCATAGAAATATAGACTAACAAGTTACATAACTTAATGTTGTTTTTATTTTATTTGTTTTCTTCTGGTGTATGTGTCTCCTTTTAACTTCCTTGTTAGTGTGTCTTCCAATTGCTTTTGTCTGTATTTTTATATTCATGTTTTGTCTACTTTATGCTGTTATTTTTAATTACATTTTTTTTCCCATTTAAATTAAACCTGATGTAAGGAGGTTTTCCATTATTTAGATGAAATCTAGATGTCGAATCATTACTTTGAGTAAGTTATTTATGAAACAGAACTTCGGGCGACTACGTGTGAACTCGTTAGTTTTCGAATATTTGATGGATTAAAGGACGAAGGGAGATAAATGCTTTTTAGGCTTCAACACGTGCGTTTGTTTTTAGGTGAATTACGGAACACGGAAGAACAATGTTTTCGCTTTTGGCACGGCGATGTGTATGTTTCATATTTTTATACGGCTTTTTGTTTTGAATACTACTATACTGATGAAATGACAAGCAAGCTATAAATGCACTTGCATAGATTTACAGATTTGAATGTATGATAACTGGAAAAAATACCTTCTAAACGTCATTTTGACATTTATAAATGACTAGTATAACAAATGAGAGGAAAGCTTAACATTATGATTATCCCCTGTCATTTTATTTCTCTCAGCACTGATTTTTGATGGTATAAGCAAATCAATAATCTGACTTAATTTGCGCAGCATATCAGGCACTTTGACAAATAGTGAACACTACAAAACATCACCTTGTTATTACTATTAGTATCATAATTTCCCGCGCAAACGTCAATTTTAAGTTTTATAATTTACAAGATAAATGATGTCCTTACTAGGTTGTTTCATTATAATTTAGACAGAATTATAAATAATCCATTTGATGGTGGATTACACTTAAAAACTACAGTTTAACAAGAGCGTCCCATGTTCGGAAGATTTAAAGTTTTGCTTTGAATTTCACTGGCATCCATTAGGAACACATTAAGTCGGATTATATAGCATTTCTTATAAGAGAAATGTTCAAGCATGCATGTTATGGACACATATGTTTTTCAGTAAGCAGCATAATGTCCTTCTTAGATGTCCTTCTTAAATTATAAATACATGAGTAGGTCTATTTATTTATTTATTTATTTATTTATCTTAATCCCTCTTCAGTGAATCATGGAAATATCTTCCAAAGTTTCTTGTATGCCAGTGTTAATGATAAATCCAGGTGCTTCATTTTTTGGTAAAATTTTATTCTTTTACATGATCAGTTTCATAGAAATGAGAATATTTACATCACATATCCCAACACCTACATCCTATTAGGATCACATTAAAGCTGCTATTAATGGTTGCATTTTTTTTTTTTGTAGATATATTTACAACATTTGAGATCCACCCATTTTCAGAATCCTAGATCTGTTCCTATTTAATTACTAAAACTGCAAAACTGTACCCAGTGTTTTATGCACTGAGATCTACATAAATTAACAGATGCTATTTTAAATTATTTCATCTTACATTGGTCAAGCTTTTTAAATATTTTTCTGTTTGAAAGTTTGTCAAACATTGTCTAGAGAATTTTGTTTTTATAACTAATATTCTGTAAAATTTATGTTAAATTACAAAATATATCATTATATGTAATTAAATGAGACATTTATTTTATGTTTTAGGTTCGCAGTTTGAGATCAAGTGGAAGAAGGTTTTATGCTGATTTTCTGGATGAGACCGAAGAGCCAGTGCTTAACAGTTCCATTCGATTTGAAAAAAGTGAATTTATTTTAGATATTGTTTTGTTATATATAATATGGTAAACACAGCTGTAACTAGACTCTTTTTGAAATGAGGCAAGAACACCTGTTTGATGTGTGATGTCTTTGAAGTCAGTTTTGTCTTTCATTGCAACGATGTCTGAAGAGTTCGAATGGTAACCGTAGACATAAATGAATTCATTCAATGGATATCGTTTGTATTGCAATAGAGATTTATATTTTATATTTTTAAAATAAAATTTTATCTTAAAAAAAAATCATAAATTTTTGTATGAGGCATTTGCCTCAATGTAGTTATGACCATGATCTATATAATTTAATAGCATGCATAGTGTAATTCTCACTTGTTTTTGAATGGAAGTTAATGTGATGTGGTAGAATTATATGCTGAAAATTTACCTGTTTCAGATATAAAACTTAGAAAAGCTGGAAGCATAGTATATAAACTAAAAGTATCAGTTGTTACTGAATGGAAGATGTATTCATTTTATGTAACTGCAATACTTTATTTATTATATTCATCGCTGAAAAGTACTTGAGAATGTAATTGTTTTTCTTTAATCAGGCATAAATCAGATAAATTTGTTGGGTCGTTTGGGACGAGATGCAGAAGTGAGGGGTACTGAAGATCACCCAGTTGTTGTGTTCTCCATGGCAACCAATACAGTTTATCGAAAAGATGGTAAATTTTCTTTTTAATAATGATAAATGTTTTCAGCGAAGGGAAGCAACTCTTTTTTAATGAATTGGTGGATTAAGTTTTGGTTTTGATTTCTTGTTTAATGTCTGCATGACACATTGCAGGATCAGTCAACATATGACTTTCAAAGAATCACTGATTGGTAATGGTGACCTTTTCAAGTCTATGATTACTAAGTACTATTCACTATCTTAATTTATTAAATTTAAAAACATTTGGAGGTATAACATAAAAATATGTTTTCATTCTTTCAGAAAATAATTATTAAAATTTAGTTAGAAATATTGTTTAAAGTAACGACTGACTGGTTTTCATTTTGTTTTGTTATTTTTGAATACCAGGAACAGAAAGCATAATATCTGATTGGTTAAAATTAACTAAAATTGTGTCCTTACTTACCTCTGATTGGTTTAAATTTTGTTATCTTCACTTTCATTGGCATACCTAATTCTGATTGGTCAAAACCTTTCTTATCTTCAGTTTGATTGGCTTTCTTAATTTAGTTCTTTTTGTTGCTAGGTGAGACTGTGTCACGTGTTGACTGGCACAGAATCAGTGTATTTAAACCAGGTCTGAGAGAGAAATTAGCTGCACACCTCAAGAAAGGGTCAGTACTGTAAAAATAGAAATGTCACTGATATTTCAAGTTCATACACAGACTTTAATATTGATTTCAAAATTTAGTGTGTTGTCTCTGAATGTTTGATACAAGAATAGATTTAATTTTTCTTGTCTTTTTAATATCCAAATATATTTTTCTGTGTGTCGACGTCTGTCTATATGACATAAAACGGAAGAAACATAAATGGAAATGTTTCATTTTTTAAAGTATGAGTTTTAGTATATTGCATGGTGTCTTTAACAATCAAGATTCTGTTTACATTTTATTGACTTTGCTTTATTTTTATTTATTTATTTCTGAACTGGAGGTTAAGTAGAATTCATTATTTATTTTACTTTAATATTTTTTTTATATCTTTGTTTTTTTAAATTAATTAATTTATTATTTCACTTTTGTTTATTCATTTACTCGTATGTTTATTTTTGTATTTGTTTATTTTGGTGTTTGTTGATTTATTTATTGATTTATTTATTCCAGCGACAGAGTGTTTGTCACTGGGACTGTCAGGTATGATGAATACAGAGACTCAAATGAAAACTTACAGAGGACAACAACAGTGCTAGCAAGTCAGTTTACATATAAATATTAATCTGTTTACAAAACTACTAAAGTCGTCTTAAATAATTTTCTCTTAAACAAACTTTAAAACTTTAGGAAAGCTCTGATATCAAAAAACTTATCTGTTAGATACTTTTACCGAATTAGAGTAAATTGTGAAATAGAGAGAAACATTTATTGTATTAGAATGTTGATATTGTATTTAACAGAGAAACATTAATTTAATTATATTTTCTGATATATATATATTTTTTGATGTTTTTTTATAGATGACATTATCAACCTAACAAAGAGGTATTTAAATGAAGATGAAACTGGTAATATATAATAACAGTCAAAGCGCCAGTGATATATCCAGTAGTTACAGACTTTCACAGTGTTTTTGCTTTGTCTTGTGGTCAGCAAGGCAAATACATACAGTTTTGAACTAAACAAAACAAAATGGTGGATTCAAAATATTGCAGCAGTGCAGGCAAATGTGCATTTCTTTTATGTTTTATGATATTTTTTTATATATATACACATAACAGCAAGTCTGGAGTTGATAAAACCAGAGCTGGATCTAAACTGTTCAAAGGCCATAAAATATTTGTAATGTTTGTAAAAATGAATCTCTGTGTTTTATTGAGTTGATGTGAGAGAAATGATTAAAGAAATGGAACGCAGAATGATTTTGTTTTTATCTGTTATTAAATAGTGGATTATAGCAGAAAAACTGGGTGAATGCTTGATGCATGACAGCTCCTGGGATCAAAACTCTGTGGTGGATCCATTCCATAATTTCTTGTTACAGCCACTAGTATGTAACTGACAGATCAAATACCAAGATTTATATTTTATGGGTTAGGAGAAGGCACATGTAATTAATTTTTTTACTGCTAACTGAGTGCTGATTATAGATCTTTTTCACATTATTATACAGAAATCATACAGTTGATCTGTTTCTTGTAATATAATCTATGGACAATGACAGTATAAAACAATAAATAAATAAATAAATAACGCCATAGTTATATAGAAAGATAACACAAAAAACTAAAACCTAGAGGAACAGAGTTGGTTACCAGTGCCTGGGGCAAGGCAAGTGTATTGCACCCCTTAACCCGTGACCATGAGCCATCATTCGTCCAGTATTGAACCTAACAATGTTTTGTCGCCCGGAGCAACCGCCCCTGTGGCCCCGCCCATGCTACGTCACTGCTCAAACAACAAAACTACAGTCAAACATTATAACTGTAGTATACACACACACACACTGACTAAACTGTCTATCAATCTACATATGTGTGTGTGTGTATATATATATATATATAATTAGGCCAAGTACATTTCTAATCTGCTAGGTGTTATCCACAAACTAAATTACATAGATTAAACTTTGGTACAGATAAGAAACTGATATCACATCAACACAGAAATTATTATCTGGTCATACTTGACAAAGATGTTTCACTTAACGATTGTTTCGTTATGTTGCGTCTGCATTATTATTTCACACATACAATCGGTTACTACAAGAAAAGTTTCGCCAAGTAAGTTCTAAATGTTTATATATAAAACATTTACTGCCTTTCTGTTTTAGGGCTCGTTCGGAAATATTACCTCGTCATTTGCATATCGCCTGTTAAAATATTCTGCCACAAAATAATTATCCGTCAAACTCTGTTTTTGCATTCTCACGATTTGTATCGCATTTCTTGCATAAAATGTCGAGTCCAGTGACTACTGCGCAATGACAGAAAGCACAGGCAACGTCATTAACTGAACGGTAATAATAAATACGATTTCGGAATCATTTTTCCGAGATTTTTTCTCTTCAGTTGCAATTTTATATATTTGAGTTGTTTATTTTTTTTAAATAAAATTTATTGAACTAGTTACATTTTATTTTTGGTAAAAACCGTTATCCCAAATTACGAAATAATGATTCTCGGTTTAGGTAATCTTATATGTCATGCCGTCTATTTATTTCTTTTTGTCATTCGTGAAATATAAAATAAATAGTAACAATACCTTGGAGCCCAACAATAATGGAAGAATTAACGAATTACTATTTGTTTTTCCAGATGGAAGGAAAAAATTCAGTTTTGCTTCGTATTACAGCGATCACATGGTGTTGCAAAAGGCTCCGGCATCAGCCGTTGTCTGGGGTTACGGGGTCAGTATCGGTGATCCGGTTAATGTCACTGTCAGTGGTATTGGCCCCGTGTACACGTCAGTGACAGAGGGTCCAGTGCCAGGGCAGCCGATATGGTTCGCGAAGCTTCCGCCAGTGACGGCTGGAGGACCTCACACCATCACCGCTGTCACCTCCGTCAACCAAGTCAGCATCAGCGACGTTCTGTTTGGCGATGTCTGGCTTTGTTCAGGCCAGAGCAATATGCAGTTTACACTGGATCTGGTAAATTAAAATAATAAATAATAATTCCATGAAAAAAAAATGAAAAAAGATTCTATATAGTGGAATATATATATATATATATAATGTTTCTGATAGCTGATAACAGTAAGAGTTTGCGGGCTTCCTTTCAAATCACCAGCATTCAGAACCTGTCTGAAGCGCACTATAAATTAAATATGTGGACCTTTCTTTTTGTTCTTTCGTTGAGGTTTTCAATGCTTCGAGCGAGCTGGAGGATGTTTCCAGTTACAAAAATATTCGTGTGTTTGCCTTGAAGATGAAAGGAAGCGGGACACCAGAATACGACACTAATGACATAGCAGAATCCTGGTCCCTACCAGCAAACTGTAAATTTTACGTTAAACTGTTTATTTTTCACTAAAAAAAAAAACTTTCATAATAATAAAGTACGGTTAAAAAGAACAAATCCTCAAAAGTCTATAAATATATAAATTCACAAAGAATAAAATAAATAGCCATTAATAATGTCCCAAATTAGTAGTACATACACCTATTTATTTATTTATAATTATTTGTTTTTAATTTTAACTTTTAAATTTCTCACTAATTCCAGATACGATTGGTGAACATTCATGGAAGTATTTCTCAGCTGTGTGTTGGTTGTATGGAAAATATTTGTCAGGTCATTTGAATTATCCAATCGGATTGATTGACACTTCATTTGGCGGCACTCGAGTGGAGGCGTGGTCATCACCAGATGCTCTGGCCAAATGTGGCTTAAAACCAGAGAGAGGGTACTGCGTGAAAAACATTTTATTTTGTTCTGCTTGACGAAGTAACTAGATTTACACTGATACATTTTCTACCACACACTTTTTAATTTAAAAAAAAATTTTTATTTATTTATTTATTTATTTATTTATTTATTTATTATTATTATTATTATTATTATTATTATTATTATTATTATTTTATAATTCGGATATGTAATATTTCACAGAAAATTGGCTACATTTTATTCGCGAAAAACGAGGCACTACTTGACATGTCTTTTCCCAAAGATATGAAAGTAGAAAACGGAGAAAACAACTCCAAATACATTGAAATTACAATATATATATATATATATATTTAAATGGCTTAGCTTTTATATCCATTTTAAACATTCATTTAATTCATGTCAAGGTTGAATTTTGTAGATTAGAAAAGCTCAACATTTCTGATGTGAATCCAAATTCGGCCACCGTTTTGTGGAATTCTATGATACATCCATTGCTCAATATGTCGATTTATGGAGCTATATGGTATCAAGGTAAAGAGAATGAAAATTACATTAAGTTAATGAACGAAGATGATGAAACGATTCGAGTTACGGAGGGAAAAAGAGAGAGAGAGAGAGAGAGAGAGAGAGAGAGAGAGAGAGAGAGAGAGAGAGAGAGAGAGAGAGAGAGAGAGGTGCTAAATACATTTTGTATATTTACAATTAATTTCAAAAAATTGTCAGCAGTCTTTCTTTAATAATAATAATTAATAACAAACATTCATTTGGTAGTATAATCTATTTTTTAATATCACAAGAAGAAATCTTTAAATACATTATCTCTAATCTATTATTATCCAGTATTCGTAAAATATTTGGTATAACCTCATCGAATGTTTCCGAAGACTTCTTGCTAATACTGTACAAAACGATTTAGGGGAGTCGAACGCTTTTCCTCCGAAAGGATTTCCCGACACGATGGATGTCTATAACTGTACGTTTCCCGCAATGATCAACGACTGGAGAAAGAAGTTTCACGAGGGGACCGCTGGACAGACGGATGAAGATTTTCCTTTCGGATTTGTCCAGGTAGTCTTTTTTATTTTGTGAGGAGAAGCTGTTGCCCACGTGGTTAGAGCAACAGCTATCTTCCAGTTAGGATTCTAGTCGGATTTATAAAAGGCCGTAGTATGTTACATTATTACTACTGAAAAGTAGATATAAAAATCGTATTGCTGTTAATCGATCAAGCAGATTTATTTCATTATAATTATATTATACCAAAAAATTAAGTTTGTTTCGTTCTAATCCTTAAACACATTGTTCAGTGTTAAGTTTTTTTTTTTAAAAAAAAAAAAATTTTATTCATTTATTTGTATTTAAAAAAAGAAAAAAAAAAAAATAATAAAGAAAAAAAAACAAAGAAGGAAAGCAGCTGAAACGAAAACAAAAACAAATATAACAACAAACAAACAAACAACAACACCAGTAAGAAAAAAAGAAAAAAACAAACAAAAAAAAAAACGACTAAACATCTAACAACACTGCTTCGAATATTAAATTTCCGTCGTAATACTTTGTAAAGTATTGTATCATTAATACGATTAAGACCAGTAGCTGTTTCTCTTTGTTCTTCCTCTTCTGCTTTAAACATATTTGTTTCAGTTAGCTCCATATAGGAACGACTCAGCAATATCGTCTGGTTTCCCAGACATCAGATGGCACCAGACGGCAGACGAGGGCACCGTGCCAAACGACAAAATGAAGAATGTCTTCATGGCTGTGGCAGTCGACTTGCCTGACTATACTTCTCCTTTCTCAGGGTTTGAACAGAGAATTATTGTTTTAAGAAATACGTGGTTGTGATATGTATCCTATAAATTCAAAAAAGTAATATTCAATTCGTGATCGGGTCTAGGATGATTTCAAAAGGTCAGATGACCGTTGACCTTTTACTGGTGTTCACGTTTCATATTCATAGTTTCTAAAACTTAATGAAGGCGCAGATAGACAAACGAATGATCGAACCAACCAACCAACGACCACAACAACAACAACAACAACAAAACCCCACAAAAAACCCCCAACAACAACAAAATAACAACACCCCCCCCCAAAAAAGCAACAACTAATGAATGAACGGACAAACAATGATAATAATAATCTATCTAAATAATTTTAAATTCTTTATTATAATCATAAACTAGTCTTTTTTTTTTAACTTCGTGTAAAATGTAGCAAGCAGTATTAACATCGCAGTTCTTAAATTAATAATCGCTCTAACTTATGGAAAACCAAAACATGAATCTATTTCCGGTTTTTTTTAAACGTTACTCTTCTTCAGAATTCACCCACGTGACAAACAGGATGTGGCTAAGCGTTTGTTCCTGTCCGGTTTGGCGGTAGCCTACAACGAAACTGAGGTTGTTTATCAGGGGCCATTTCCAGACCTTTTCATTGTGGAACTGTTCAACCGATCAATTAAGATATTTTATAATGGTAACGGAAGCGTATTGAATATTAAATCGGTGGATGGATTTGAGGTAACAGTTGCAACCCATAAACAAAAAAACCCCAGCCCAAAACAAACTAACAAAAACAATAAATAATTAAATAAACAAACAAATAAAAAAAATCAACATCAATTCAATATTAAATATCGTGGTTCCTTCTGAAAATATCGACAACATTTATATGTCTGAGATCTTCTAAGTACAAAAGATAAAATGTTTCCGACAAAGAAATTCTACTCTAGTTATCTGTCCTGTTTTTTTTTTTTTTTTTTTTTTTTTTTTTTTTTTTTTTAATAATAATAATAATAATAATAATAATAATAATAATAATAATAATAATAATATAATAATAATAAAAAGCTTTTGAGTGTCTCGTTAAATAAGAAATTCTTCTTTCCTAAGTAAAACATTAAATTAAGAAAATTGTTGAATAAACTTTTAAAATACAATCTGCCACTACGAATGTATGGTTTAAATAAATAAATAAATACTACTACTACTACTACTAATCTTCGAAGTTGTATTTTATTATTTTGGTTTTTAATACTAATGTTTGACAGTAAACTACAATTCTTATAAATCATTTACAAATGGTGTAGTGACGTCATGCGTACATGGTGGACTCGTAACTTTATTTTATTTATTTATTTATTCATTTATTTATTTATTTATTTATTCATTCAGACTAAGGAAAGAAACAAAAATTAGAAGAAATAAAAGGGATGACTTTCTTTATTACTTCTTTATTTTACCTAAATTACTTTTTGAATAATTGTTTTCTTTTGTTTCATAAAACCAAACTATGTTTTACTACATCGTTAAATGAAACATTTCTTGCCTTGCAGATTTGTTGTTTCGACCAAAAGAAAGCCACGGACGACTGCCACTCGCCAACAGCCACTTGGCATTCAGTAACGATAACCTCTCACGACACTAACTCTCTCACTTTCTCGTATAACAACGAGTGCCCGGATGTGTTGCCAGGCGCTGTGAGATACGCTTGGCGGGAATCGCCGTGTCCTTTCAAGGCATGCGCAGTCTACGATGTTGTCTCAGAATTACCTGGACCACCATTCATAAAATACTTGATGGACGTCAAGTATGACGTGAAATATAACGTCAAATGGGTGGATTAAAATAATAATTAAATGTGTTATATGCGTTAACGTGGATAAACATATAATTTTTAATTCTTGCCGAAATGTACTTTTGAAAATGTGAATTAGTTGAAATAGTTTCATTTTACATCTAAAATGTTATTTAGTTTCGAATGACGTTTTTTAATTTTAATATATTATTTTTATTTTTTTAGAATTAATAAAGGAAAATAAAAATATATTGATCAATATTTTTTTATCAGTGTTATTGTGACGTCATGTTTACATAACAACTGACAGATACATCCAGTATCCAGTAATTAACTTAGAATTCTTCCTTATTTTCATTTGACAAAAAATGTTTGACAAAGTTATGAAGTAAAAAGTATCAGCATCCACTGATTTTTTTTTAAAATGGCTGATGCAATTTGACTAAAAATAAAAGATCAAACCAAAATAAAGATCAAACTGTGCTGAAAAAAATTGTTCTAGGTGACTACTGCTACTGTCACTAATACAATAGAATCACGACTACATCGAATAAAGGAAAAGAAAATTTTATCTGTGTTATAAAAACAGGAACTAGACCATTAAAACAAAAATTGTAACATCAACCAGCATGTCTCAGATTGCAAATACAATGCACACCACACACAAATTAACAAAACATCAGTTTCTAATATTTCAAAATGTAAACCATCAAAGATTAATCATGTGATAGATGTCTTTTAATGTCTTCTTAAATCAGGCTGCAATGCAGATGAAAACACAACATAGTAAATCTTATTACTTTTACATAGTATATAACATAATGAATAAAAAGACACATTTCATCATTAATATTAATGTATACAATGATGTTAAATATTCGTTATAATCCATAATTACTATTACACATAAAAAATGTTAAACATTTACTATTAATCACAAAAATGTAATTTTTCATTTTTTTCAGATCATTTACAGGAAATGGTGAAAAACTTTCAGTAGCTGAAAAATCGTACTGGAAATAAAAATGTATTTAAACTGAATTAAATAAATGTAGGGTTATACATATTAGGGATGTAAATGCACCGAATATGTCTTTGCTGTTTTACACAAAACAAACTTGTTATTGATTAGTTTGCATTAGGCCAGTTGATTTTAGCGACATGCAGCTAACTGAATTTATCTCTTGATATGAAACCTCAGAGCCACATTCTGGTGTACTGACTCTTTGTACGTGCATCTACTCTTCTTGGCTTTCAGACTGTGTTTCGGTTGGAGCGCGGTGGGCTGTGGTTGAAGGCATCTGACAAAACACGTATCTGTCTTTTTCGCTTGACGGTTTTCCGTTTGACGCCATTATGTTCGACGAATTCCTGTCTGACGACTTCTCGTTCGATGATATTCTTTCTCCGTACATCTTACGACTTTTTATCGCGATTTGAAAATGGACGACATCTTACCAAACTTTGTCTCGCGAAATTTCCATCGATGACATTTGGTTTGAGCCAGTTCTGAGGTGACGATTCACTCTGATAACGTTTTGCTGAATGATGTTGTTCCTTTTGACACTTTTCCATTAGACGTCTGTCCGACAGTGTGTGACGACTTTTGCTGGAAGATGTACTTTTCACCCGACTTCTGACTAAGTCGTTAAAAACCCTAGCAGACGACATGGCGTCGACTACTTGATTAATTCGAAAGCCCTCTTTTTCATGGCTGATATTTTAAATAGGAAACTGATTTTGTTGTTTGGAATTTACAACGTTATTATTGATATATTATAAATTTTAAAATATTATATACAGAGAGAAGCCATTATTACTAATTAATTATATATTTCATCTCTCATCAATTATAATGACTTTGCATATCCATGTTTACAGATATTAACATAAATTTAAATTTTTAGTACATTTATAATTTCTGAGTTATCAAGTAATATAATTTTAAATATACGTATGTAAATCTATATACTTTGTTTCTGACGTCATCATTCCGAGAAATAAATAAAACAATCGACTGACGTCACAGACAACAATCCTACTGCTGCGGTTCGGGAGCGGAGGATGTTTGTCTTCTGGATTAAACTTCGAACAAGAGAAAAATTCTGTAAGTTAAACATTTCTTTATAGTCTGTAAATATAAACTGAAACATTTAAAGATTCAAATATAAAATAACATTCCTCGACATGCATACGATAGTGAAAGAGAGCGTGTGTAACATGCATATGCGTTCTTGAAATAAAAGAAAATTTGTATTACAAACAACAATTGTTCCCTCTTCATTTCGTAACTGTTTCTGTCTTTTTCCTTATTTTTCCTTAATTACCTCCCTTCCATTGTGTTGTAGTGCATTCACTATTTTATTAAAACTGTTTCACAACGAATTTTATTAAAATGATCTATTTTATTTCTCACATTTTTGATTTATTGATTTAGTTTTTGTAATATTAATATTATTTTTAATGCGATCTTATGTAGACATCTTTGATATTATTTTCATTTACTATTATTATTATTGGAGAGAGCAGGAGAAGTATATGTGTGCATATGTATATGTTAGAAAGTGTGTTTGTGCGTTTGTGTGTATTTGAGTGTTTGAAAAAGAGAGAGAGAAGGTGTGTGTGTCTGAGAGAGAGAGAGAGAGAGAGAGAGAGAGAGAGAGAGAGAGAGAGAGAGAGAGAGAGAGAGAGAGAGAGAGATTGAGAAAGTTTGTATACAAAATTATTAAACAATTTGTATGAGTATTAGATATAATGGGTCTACATAGAGAGTGGCTTTGTGTGTACGACTGGGAAAAAAAAAAAGAGTGGGGACGTGCGTGCATACACGAGACAGAATGCATATATACGACTGTATGTGTCACATAGTGTGAAAGACAGTAAGCGTGTATTTGTAAATAAGACAGGATGTACGTGTATATTGTTTACGTGTGAATGCGTAAAATAATAACAACAACAACAACAACAATAATAATAATAATAACAGTAACAAAAGGCAACATTATACTTCGGTCTGAATGTATTTTCATTTCAGATACTAAAAATCTTTGTCACCGTTCTCTTTGTTTTTGATGGCGACTAAAATGATGTTTATTGCAGCGTTATGCGTACATCTATGCATCCATCTAATCAGACACACCCCATACACAACTAACCACACCCCTCCACACTCCCCCACACGAAATAAAAACATTTTAATTACAGTTATAAAAATGTATGACATTTAGCTCAACCATATAAATTATTCATTTATTTTCCGTGCATATAATTTAAAATAAAATGAATTATTGTTATAATTTATTGTTGTTGCCTTATTGAATAGTAGCTGTCTTTGAAAAATAAAAATAAAAAAAACAATTCATCATTTTACATGCTAAATAAAAAAAAAATAACTACACAATGAACATTTAATTAAAACATTTATAAATAAATTTAAAAAAAGATAAATAAATAAACAAAAATAAAAAAGGATAAAAGAAACAACTACATTAATCGTTCAAATATTCTATTTTTATTTTTAATTTTTAATTTGTTTTTTTTTTACATTCATTTTTAAAAGTTCCAGTATATAAAAAGCAGCTTTTGGTAATAAAACATACATATTTTATCGTTAAACCTTTCATTATTACCGATTAAAATGAAGATGAAATTTCTAGTTATCTTTCAAAACTATTATTGTTATTATTATCATTATTATTATAATTATTATTTTAGTCTGTCCTGTTACAATACAGTATCAAGCAACATGGCTAACAAAACACAAATTCGGAGCAGCACGGGTAAACAAGTCGCTTTAGGTAGTCCTAAAACAAAATAAATAAAATAAAATAAAATTACACGCACGCAACACACACACACACACATATATACACACAATAATAATAACAATAAAAATAAAAGCAAAAATAATCTGTTTCATACATTAAGTATTTAATTCACGATTGAAATTTTCATTTTTTGTTTTTGTTTTAACTGATATATTTTTTTCACACCGAATAAACCTATCTTGTAGTGACAGATACTGCAGCTCATTGTGTTACGATCTGTTGTTTTAAATAATAAAAAGGTCACGTTTGCCACTAAAGTACTTAAAGGTATTTGTTTCGATTCAGGATAGAAGATCAAGGGAGGTTTTAAACGAGAATTAACTATCCCCCCCATCCCCTTTCTTTGTAAACATTGAGATGAGATGATGGATAAAACATGCAAATATATAACAGAACTTGTGTACAATATATATATATATACACACACACATATACATACTAAAGAGCGCGCACACATTCATACACAGGCACATATACATCCATAAATACCTACATTAATACATTCATTATAATATATATACATATGTATGTGTGTATGTGTGTGTGTGTCTGTGTGTGTGTGTGTGCATTTATATATACAGATGTAAACACATACACTTACTTATGTTTTTAATACTTGCATAGAGAAACTGTTAAACGTACCGCTGCTACATGCTACTTTGCCTTCCTTTTTCATAAATTCTTTTAAATAATGCGATGACTCGCCGATGCAGTCTTTGTCAGAAATATTTTTGACTTCTGATAAACATTTGATAGTTTCATTGGCAGCCCTGAAACAAAGATACATAAAGAAAGAAATGTATACCAAACGCACGCACAGACACACAGACACGCAGATACACATATGCGCGCACATTATTAATATTTGGAATACATATTTTACTCCCTCTTTCTCTGTCGTTGTGTCTATATGTATACATGTGCTTGTCTCTGTGTGCATATGTGTATGTGTATATATATGTGTGTGTGTGTGCGTGTGCGTGTGCGTTTGTATTTACACAGACTTATGCTTTCACGTACACTGAATATTGTTGACATAATGTGTGTGTATAAAATTATATTTTCGCATAATATATCCATACAATTTTTATATGATGAATGTAATAAAACTATACTCGTATATACTAAAAGAACCATTACTTAAAACATACTACGAGACCGAATTTAAAACTGTCCGTTGTTTAGTTTTTAGACTCTAACGTGTAATGTGAAGACAGGATGGACAACGTACTTGCATCTTTGAGCTTGTGAGGTGGCGCTCATCTTGACGTACTCAATACAGCATTTACAGGTCGGTGTTATGCCTGCGAAATAAAGCAGTATCTCTGTGTGTATTCGATTATATGTACATACGTTTCGTTCTATTCTTTCCATTTCTCTTTCTGCCTCTCGCTTTCTGAGACACACACATACACACACACACACACACACACACACACACACACACACACACACACACTCACACACGCACACATACATACATAACAGTTGACCTTTTAAACAGTAGTTGGTTTCTTCGATGAGTCTCTCTATTCTTGTCGCTTCCTGAGATCTCGTGCCTCCAGGTCTGCATCCCTCTCCTTTCGCCTTAGCCAGACAATGAATTTCTCTCTTCAGATTACTACGTGCAGAAACAATCAACACGAAATGAATGAATAAACAGATATATGAATAATAATTAATGATATATAAGTATTACTGCTACTACTACTACTACTACTACTACTACTAGTAGTTAAACTACTATTACCACTACTAGTATTACAATTATTAGCATTATTACGTTTATGCTTCTACTATTACCACTACTACTACTGCACCCACTACCCTACTACTACTACTACTACTACTACTACTACTACTACTAATAATAATAATAATAATAATAAAAATAATAATAATAATCAGTTTGTGCGTAAATACGTGTTTGTATGTATGTATGTATGTATATGTGATTTGTGTAGTATGTATTTGTATGTGTATATATACGTGTGTGTGAGTGTGTGTAGTGTAGTGTTTGTATGTATTTATGTATATATGTATGACTATTATGTGCGTGTATATGTATGTGTATGTTTTGTGTGTGTGTAAAAAACCTAAATACTTACTTGCAAATTTCGGATAGGAAAAATGCATTAGCTGTGTAATAATTTACTTCACACAAACACGTGTCAGTTACTGGAAGGTGATGTGATTATTTATATAACTCTGTCTGTTATAAACAGATTCATTAGTAAACATATATATATATATATATATATATATATTACTATAGATACATTTATCCATATATGCACACAAATAAACATACATACATACACACACACCCACGCACACGCGCACGCACGCACACACGAACACACACATACATACATATACACACATTGGGTTGTAATGATTACCGAACGGTAACGCCGTCCGCCTCTGGACAGCGGGCGAATGGGCGCCATACGTTCGAGTCTCGTCAGCGGCATCTGACAGGGTTTGTGAGGTCGTGATTGGACTTTGTCCTCCTGTGCCACTGCGTTCCCGAATATTGTCTGTGTGCAGAGTCTAATTCAGACGTACACAAGACAAGAAACATCCATTCCTAAATACATGCACATTTGCACCCACATAGAATAGACACACACATACAGATATGCATACACAGATATATAGCATAAAAGGAAGAAAACGATTCACACAAGGCATTTCATTTGATTAAGAAACAGCTATTAATACTAGCTGTTAACAGTACGGTACGTACCACATCCAGGCGTAGATTTAGCGTATCCAAATATAATATTAATGACATCTGTATTGGTTTTTTCCACGTTGCACGATTCGGTCAATTTCGGAAACAGACACGTCAGTGCCTTTTTTTTCGCTCTGCAAACACATTTGATTATGAGAATTTAACATTTCTTTTATGTTTGTATTTTGAGTTTCGAAAAAATACTTCCATTTTTAAGTATCTATTCTATTTACATTTTTGGTATTTAACCTGTTCATATATTTGAGCAATGTACAATATTTACATTTTGTATACTTTAACAATAGTTAAAATTTTGTTTATTTAACATACTTGAATTCTGAGTATATTTGCATATTTGCATTTTGAGTATTTTACAGTATTTATATTTAGAACATTAACACACTTACATTTTCAGTGTTTTGTAATTAACAACATCTTCGTTTTGAGCATTTTGCAGTCCTTACATTTTGAATTTTTATCAAATACAGTGGCACCTTGACTTACAAGTTTAAATACGAGCTCGTGTATCAAATCAATTCTCCCAACTGAAATTAACTGAAATACCTTTAATCCGTTCCAGCCCTCCAAAACCACCCCATTTGTTTTTGGTGACGTTACAACGTGTTTTTAAAAAATAAAGATATATTTACAAATGTCAAATATTGTAAAAAAATTAAAAAATAAAAGATTGTAAAGAAATAAACTGATTTTTTAAAGCGTATTTATCTTGGAGATCAGACAAATTGTTCTAATGCCTTTGCCTGGAGTTACTGCCTTTATCGACTCCTTGTGCTTCAGTATGGTACATATCGTAAAGATACTACACTCGTACTGCCTAGCCAAGTCGACTACATGCACACCTCACTCATGTTTTTCTGTAATTTCAAGCTTTAATTCAATGGACATCATCCGCTTCTTCTTCTCAGCACTGTCCTTTGCACTCACTTTGTGACGATCCATGATCAGAAAAAAGAAATTTGGCAAAATACTGCACAAAACGCGAGATGCTTCAACAGCGATGTAACCACGTGAAGTAACTGAGTGAGACACGGGATGCTGGCCGGATGTTGCGTTATTCATTAACGGCAACTAGCGGCGACGTAGCTGAAGCTCGCTCGTAACTCGGATTTTGACTCGCAGCTCAAAGCAAACACTCGACCAAGCGATTGCTCGTAACTCGAAACACTCGTAAGTTGGGCACTCGTAAGACAAGGCACCAAGGTAGATCTTTTCATTGTTTAGATCTGTATATTTTTAAATATTTGATAATACCTAGACAATTTGAGAATTTACAATATATGTTTTTTAAGTATCTACGATAACTGACCTTTTAAGTATTTGGTAATTATTTAAACATTTTAACATTGTGACCTTTTAATAATATTTCTCTAAAATACTCTCTCTCTCTCTGTCTGTCTCTCTCTCTCTCTCTCTCTCTCTCTCTCTCTCTCTCTCTCTCTCTCTCTTCATATATCAGTAACACTTACTCACAATCCATGTCACTCTGATAATAATTCATTTCACAAACACAAGTGTCAGTTATTGGATCCGAGACTGAAAAACAAACATAATAATTCTTTGTTAAATGACACATTAATACTTTTTGACATGAACTATGTTTTGTATGTGCCTTCGCAAGGCATTTCATTAAGCAATCACTGAGCAGGCCTTAGAATGGGACATAGCTTAAAATGTGTATTAATGCCTCAGTTTACTTCCAAAACGAACAGAATCACATCTTATTCTATACTATACCATACCATAACATACTCTACTATATTATATTATTATATATTATACTATACTGTACTATACTACAAGATGCTGTACTAACCTATGCTATACAAAAACTGTGTTACGATCTGCTGTGCCATGGTATACTATATGATAGTATGCTACAATGTACTATACTGCAATACTGTTATTGCATACTTTACTAATTGTACTGTACTATGCTATGCTATAATATACTATACTATGCTATACTATACTATACTATGCTATACCATACTATACTATACTATACTATACTGTGCTATGCTATGCTATGCTATACTTTACTATACTATACTATACTATAATATGCTATGCCATGCTATGCAGTGCTATGCTATACTATGCTATGCTATGCTATACTATAATATACTATGCTATTCTATGCTGTACTATACTATAATATGCTATGCAATGTTATATTATACTGTACTAAACTATTCTATACTGTATTAGACTATTATATTATTCTATACTATACTATACTATACTATACTATACTATGTTATACTATGCTATGCTATGCTGTGCTATCCTATGCTCTGCTAAATTGTACTGTATTATACTATACTAAAACTGTTCTGTACTCTAATGTACTATGCCATGCTATACTATATGATAATATGCTATGCCACTGTACTACACTATAATTTATTACACTATATTATACTGTACTGTACTGTACTATACTATACTTTACTATAGTATACTATACTATAGTATACTATACTCTCAAAGCATATACCTTCTTAAATTATTATTATTATTATTTATTTATTTTTTATTTTGTTTATTTTTTTATTTTTTACTAGCCTGTATGTTATGGGCGACACATTCTTAAAATAGATATACAAATCTGCTTTACATGCACATACAGTATATAACGCTTTCTCGGGCATCATCTCTGATTTAGCTCACGTAAAATGAAATATCTGTTTACCACAGTTATAACTGGTAAAATGTGCAGCTTCTTCC
>CM022673.1:12020787-12028287 GCA_012295275.1 Chrysomallon squamiferum | reverse complement strand
TTATTTGTTTCTTTAATAACAATATAACGATTTATTTACATACCAATTACTTTATTAATTTTTATATTTATATAGGCCTGTGTATTTATAAGTTAACTGCTTTCAAAAATTAGTTATTTTTATTTTGTTTAGATTTTATTTGTATATTGTTTATATATAGAAATATGTATATACAGCTTTAATTCACTGCGAACTGTTAAATGCTCCAAAAAAGATCTGTATGCATAAATTAACGAAACAAAAACAAAACACACACACACACACACACACACACACACACACACACACACACACACACACACACACACACACACACACACAACACGCACAGGAAACCGATTAATGTTCAATAACAGATGCACTAACTTACCTGTCATCTGATGTTTATAATCTTTAACGTAACTGCCAATGTTAACTAAAACAGCATCAAGGCAATTACAACAATCAGGAGGCTGGCGATACATGAATTATATTTTAAAAAGAGAACAATCTTAAAAGAGGAAAGACAAGAAAACGAACAGCTCCGGTAAGTAAAATAAACTTAAACTAATTTATTTACATTATTTACACCTCACTGAATACGCACATTCTTGCAAGTTCAGTCACCACACACTGACCGCACTGAAAGTATGGCAAATAAATCTGTGTGTGTTTAGTTTTGTTTGATGAATTCTGTAGTTTCTGAGTATCAGTTTTATGGATAATGCAAGGCAGACAGATAAATAGATAAATCATTAACAGTGTTGTGTGTGTGTGTGTGTGTGTGTGTGTGTGTGTGTGTGTGTGTGAGAGAGAGAGAGAGAGAGAGAGAGAGAGAGAGAGAGAGAGAGAGAGAGAGAGAGAGAGAGAGACGCAAAACAAATATCAGACATTCAGAGAAAAAAAAAAAAAAATTCAGTTGATTTCGGATTATTATTTTTGTTGTTGTTGTTATTTTATTATTTTGTTTGTTTGTTTATTTATTTATTTATTTATTTATTTATTTATTTATTTATTTCTGTTTTTTTTACCAGGTTTTCAGTTTTGTGTGAACGTAACAACAATGAAATTTCTTGCCTTCATCCTTGCTGTTTTGTGTAAGTATTCTTTTTGATTCATTACTTGTTTAAACAGTTGCATAATAATAATAATAATAATAATAATAATAATAATAATAATAATAATAATAATAATAATAATGATAATAATAATAATAATAATAATAATAATAATGAAAAACTATTGTTTATTATTTTCAATTGGCATGAACATTTCAACCTACAACAACTTTGGAACATGTAAAACTAAAAATGTTCCTGTAACATGTTATGCCAAAAGATGTTATATATAAAAAAAAAAATTCCAATTTTTTTACTTGAAAACAGCAAGCAATTGTGATATTTTTGCATTTACTTTTGTCCAAGCCATTTCTGAAACAAAATATATGGCATTACAATTACTTCAATATTATTATTTCAGTATCAGACAGCGACTGATAATTTTTGTTGTTGTTGTTTTTGTTTATTTGTAATATTTGGTTACCAAAGTTAGGTATTTGAGTTTAAGAAGAAGAAAACAAACAAAACAAAGATGGATGTAATGAGTATAATAATAATAATAATAATAATAATAATAATAATAATAATAATAATAATAATAATAATAAGATAAAACGATATAGGAAATTAAGAAACAAAGAAAAAGTTTTATTTAGCTCAGAGTGTTTTTGGCAGGTGTTGTGACGAGAGTCTGTTGCACAGCAGAAGATGACTGTAATACATGTACTAATAAGTTTGGACTCAGAAAGGATTGTGCGTAAGTACTAATTTAAAAAAATAAATAAATAAATAAAATAAAATAAACAAACAAGCAAAAAATAATAATAATAAATAAATAAAAAAAATTAAAAATTAAAAAATAATGCAAAAAATTGTTTAAAAAAAATAAATAAATAACCGACTCCAAAAAACAAACCAGCAAACAAAAAAACAACAGTTCTTTCCAACTGCATTTAGAATCAAAATTGTAAAATATTGTCGAGACACACACACACACACACACACACACACATTACTATTATTGTTAATATTGTTTTTTATTGTTGCTATTATTACTGTTATTGTTGGTTTTATCTACAAATACGATATTAAAAACAGTCACATTTATTTGTAAATGTTTTTGATGGGTCTTCACAGATCTTTCTAATGTGTTTAAGTAATTTCCATATAAAATGTTATTTGAATATTTATATTACAGAATTAGAGAATTAGTAAGTGCATCCAGTATTAATTATCCTGTCAGCTGTCTGATATAGAGTAAAAAAAAACTCTAGACAAGAAATGAATAAAATAATTAAACGTGTTAAAAACTAAACTAATATGTAACATAACAGATACATGTATTTACACATACATATATACATACGTTCATGCATGTATCATACATACATTAGCATATACATATATACCTTGTACATACATACATACATACTTACATACATACGTACATACCCAGACACATACATACATACATACATACATATACAGGTACATACTTACATGGTTTGGTATTTCAGGAAAGCTAAAGCTTACATAGTCTGCCTGATAGACACATATGAGAAAGATAAAAGCAAACCAGGTTGTGACGTCATCGATAAAAAAATGACTGAAGCAAAACAGTTTTGCGGTATGCATTGCGATAACGTAGTTTATTATTTTATAATTTAAAAAACTGAGTGTGTGTGTATATGTGTGTGTGAGAGAGAGTGTGTGTGAGTGTGTGTGTGTGTGTGTGTGTGTGTGTGTGTGTGTGTGTGTGTGTGTGTGTAATTTCAAAGCGAAAACAAATATATTTTGCACTGATTGAAAAGTTATCTATGCTTTATCTCGTGGTGGTTATTTCCGAGAGTGTTAACTACACAACAAGTAATATAATTTACAGTAATATGTGCACTGAGATGAATCGACTAAAATGAAGAATGAAGGAATACCCTATGCTGACAGAGATATAAATAAACAAAGAAACAAAACGAGCAAACAAAATAACAAAGTATAACAACAGCACCTCCCCTTCCAAATTATGTGTACTTTTATAAAACTTAGAAAGAAATGGTTTATAATAATTATATGCAGTATAGAACAAAGGCTAGGAACAAAAGCTAGTGTTAGTATATAAGTGTATTTTGACGTGTTTCTGTGTATGAATATCAGAGAAAAAGACAAAGGAAAACGTGCGTTCCCATGTACACATATGCACATACACGGGTACCTACCTACGAACATATAAATATGTACATATAATAGATAGAAAGAGACAACAATATAAATAAATAAATAAACTTATAACAGATCATAAAACCCACAAATAAATCAGTCACAATGATCATAAAATATTAGTGAGAGAGAGAGAGAAAGAGAGAGAGAGAGAGAGAGAGAGAGAGAGAGAGAGAGAGAGATAGACACACACACACACACAGAGAGAGAGACAGAGAAAGACGAGAGAGACAGAGAGAGACGAAAGAGATAGACAGAGACAGAGAGAGAGAGAGAGAGAGACGAAAGAGAGAGAGAGAGAGACAGACAGACAGACAGACAGACAGACAGAGAGGCGAATTATTATAACGTAACGTTGATAACTGACGTTTGGTGTTTTTCACGATAAAACAGATCCACTGAGTGAGACCTGTCAATGCGAGGTTGCGTTTTATTCAAGCAGCAATCGCGGATGCTTGTACGTAATTTTGTGTTTTTCTACGTCACATCATCTCTGTAGAAACTGAAACATGTGACTTCGTTCTCACTAACTGAGTCTCAAATCATCGCAGCCGTTTTTCACTGCTACAGGCAAAATTAGCTGGAACGATATTTCCTCATTTTCACCTTTAAGCACCTTTAAGCCCTTATCCACAAAATGTTGCTGTCATTTGCTGATTCATTTGTTCCAAACGTTGAATAAATATGTTTGAAATTCATTTTAATCGCTCTGCCACACAACAATGATCGTAATGGTTGGAATAATTAACGATCGACAAGAGCGAACGTCTCTTAATGCCAAAAGAAAAGTTAATTTCTCAAAAGTTTCACAATTCGGGTTTAAGACTCATTTCGTCAGAAGACGTCACACATCTTACACCCGTTAGACACACACACGTAAACAGGCAAATATATTGTCAGTCATAATAATAATAATAATAATAATAATAATAATAATAATAATAATAATAATAATAATAAATTAACGTATTGCAGATAAACACTTGTTCAAACTGAGCAACAATTCCATTGTTATTGTCGTTATCGTCATCATCATCGTCGTCATCATCAACGTCATCGTTACACGTTTCCTTGCAGTGCTACAAGAAGAAAGTTGGGTTGTTTGTTTTCTAAGACGAGTCCAAGCTGCAACAGGAAAACGACTCCTTCTACCATTATCGAGAAGACCATCAGTTTTGCCAGGTCCATACCTCACTGCAGTACGTGAAGTTTCTGCAGCTAGAAGAAAACGAGGGATACGATTTTTAATGATGCACTCAAAGAATTTATGTTCTATCGTCTCCTACGAATAACACATTAACAAACTAGTCACTGGGAATTAACGTTAAAAGGAAGCGTCTGAATTTTGTTTAGTTTATTATTAAGAATAAAATCGATAGTAATTAGACCAGTCATGAATAAATGTCTCTCTCTCTCTCTCTCTCTCTCTCTCTCTCTCTCTCTCTCTCTCTCTCTCTCTCTCTCTCTCTCTCTCTCTCTCTCTCTCTCTCTCTCTCTCTCTCTCTCTTCTCTTCTCTTTGGCTCTGTCAATCAGTCTGTGTGTCTGGCAGTCGTTCATTCTTTATTAATTATTTTCAGTAAAAGACACTTGTGGATGCCAAGTAAATTTTCATGCAAGCGACATGTCAACATCGGCGAAGAAATGCGAGTAAGTATACATATAAAAAAATAAAAATATAAATGAATGAATAAATAAATAAACAAACAAACAAACAAATAAACAAATAAATAGATCAATAAATATGATGATAAGTAGATAAATAAATAAAGATATATCTCATTAATATTCATTTTTCCTTTCAGTGATCTTCTCTCTCCCTTTCTCTCTCTCACTCTCTCTGTCTCTCTCTCTCTCTCTCTCTCTCTCTCTCTCTCTCTCTCTCTCTCTCTCTCTCTCTCTCTCTCTCTCTCTCTCTCTCTCTCTCTCTCTCTCTCTCTCTCTCTCTCTACACGTGCCCAGTTTCTTGCAGGAGTCTAAAAACGGGCGTGCAGTGTTTGGTGAAAACGCGATTTAACGGGTGTGGAGCGGTAGTCTCACGTCGACATGTCGCAAGAACGTTTGAAAATCTCATCAAACAAACCGAATTCTGTGATGATGGTATGCACGCTCTCTCTCACTCCCCCCTCTCTCTCTTTCTCTCTCTCTCTCTCTCACTCTCGCTTTCTCTCTCTCTCACTCTCTCTGTTTCACCTCTCTCTCTCTCTCTCTCTCTCTCTCTCTCTCTCTCTCTCTCTCTCTCTCTCTCTCTCTCTCTCTCTCTCTCTCTCTCTCTCTCTCTCTCTATGACTCTCTCTTTCTCTCTCTGCAACTCTCTCCATCTATCTGTCTCTCTTTCCCCCCTCTCTCTCTCTCTCTCTCTCTCTCTCTGTCTCTCTCTCTCTCTCTCTCTCTCTCTCTCTCTCTCTCTCTCTCTCTCTCTCTCTCTCTCTCTATGACTCTCTCTTTCTCTCTCTGCAACTCTCTCCATCTATCTGTCTCTCTCTCTTTCTCTCTCTCTCACTCTCTCTGTCTCAATATCTCTCTCTCTCTCTCTCTCTCTCTCTCTCTCTCTCTCTCTCTCTCTCTCTCTATCTCTCTCTATCTCTCTCTCTATTTCTATCTCTCTATCTCTATCTCTCTCTCTCTATGACTCTCTCTTTCTCTCTCTGCAGCTCTCTCCATCTATCTGTCTCTCTCTTCCTCCCTCTTTCTCTTTCTCTGTCTATCTGTCTGTCTGTCTGTCTGTCTGTCTGTCTCTCTCTCTCTCTCTCTCTCTCTCTCTCTCTCTCTCTCTCTCTCTTTCTCTCTCGTTTGGTGTTGTTGTTATTGTTGCTTACATATCTATATGCACTCAGTAGGTTTTACTTGAAGAGAGATCTATGTATGTATGTTTGTATGTATATATATGCAAGATGCAAGAATGTATGTTTGTATGTAGTATATATTTATGTATGTATATATATATGCAAGATGCAAGAATGTATGTGTGTGTGTGTTTGTGTGTATGTATGTGTATGTATTTGTATGTATATCTATGCATGTACGTATTCATGTATGTGTACGTGTGTATGTCTGTATGTGTGTGTATGTATGTATGTATGTGTGTGTGTTTGTGTGTCGGTCAAGATCCATATTTTCAGGCTTGAAAATGAGAGTTAGGAAAATTAAGGGAAAGTGTTTTTTATGTATTTGAAACTGTTAAAAATTATTTCTCAGGTTTAAGCTCAGCTTGCAGATGCATTATAAACTATGGCAAAAATGATATACTGAATCAAGCGAACAGATGCAAGTGAGTCTAATATATATCTATAACTATCTAAATATATGATAATTGTTTTACTAGCATTATACAGATACTTACACAAACACGTAGACACGTATGCGCACACACAGATATCGATTTTACAGCGATCATTGCATTATTGTCAGTAGCCTTTGTTATTAAATCTTTATAATAACAGTTAATGTGTTATGACCCGAATACTTACAGAATGTTTTTTAACTTCAGTATACAACACAAGAACATACATCTCAGACATACATCTCGTCAGTTTTTCTATTACTCTCTTTAAAATGTTAATATCTATATCTGCTGTTGTTGTTATCTTATCTGTCTATCTATATATCTCTATATTCATTTAATTTCTCTTTCTGCCTCGTTGACAAAAAGAGATAGAACACAGATACACACAGATATGTGTGAGTGTGTGTGTATATATATATATACTCTCATATAAAAATCATACAAACAGATTTGAAATAAAAACGTCCGTACTTACATATAACGAAACGAGTAATGACAACAAATGGCTTCATTGTATCGCTTCTTATCACTAAATACTATCATAGAACAGAAAACTGACCACCAGAACAACAATATAGAAATGTTATAGAAATCGGAAATTACATAAACAGAGATATATCGGACAAAAAAATTCTGTTTTGACCTTTTTTGAAACACTCTTCTATCTGTAAGTTATTTAGAAGAAGCTTAATCTCAAATACGACTTATAACCTCATTAAAAAAATAAATAAAAAATAATAAAAATTTCAGAACTCGAGATGTTTAAACAGAGAAAAAATACAATGCATATTCTCAAACAAACCTCCCAGAACAACGATAGGCAAAAAAAAAAAATATATATATTTATCCTCAAAACATAAACACTAATATTGTTCTGGGCCATCAGTCGACAGTTCCTGCTAACAAATGTGACCATAACAGGCGTGTTTGAACCTTCAAGGCTGAAAAACCAGGTTTTCTGTTTT
>CM022673.1:12008287-12015787 GCA_012295275.1 Chrysomallon squamiferum | reverse complement strand
ATATCTGGATGTAATTTCTTACCTAAAAAGCAAAGAAACAAATTTGGATAAAATAAGTTTGAAATACAAACACACACGGGTACACACACACACACATACATACACAAGTCTCTTCATGCATGCATTATTCATTCTGTATATATATATATATATATAATATATGTAAATATATATGTGTGTGTATATATATATATATATATACACACACACACACACACAAAATTATGTACATACAAACACATATACTTGCAATTACACACATATACACACTTATATGTATATATAATTTATTGATAATTTATTAATAATTTATCAAAGTATGTATCACAGAAAAACAGACAGAAAATACGGAGGTGGGTCTCTGTTACAGTGTCCTTGATTATTTATAATACATTCTTATATAGTCATAACCAACCCCCACCAGTAATCGCCTCTAAATAAAACAAATTTTCTTCTTTCTTCTTCTTCTTCTTCTTCTTCTTATTATATCGATGGTTTTTTTTTGTTAAGAAAAAAAACACAAAAAAATAAACAAAACGAAGCCAATTTTTTTTTTTTACGCTCTGGTTCCATGACACCCAGGTAGCCGCCAGCTGTACGTGTTTCTAGTGTAAACGTGATCGTAGCTGCTGTACACTGATGTAATCGGGTCTGACCAGTTCTCCTATTCTGCTAACTGAGCAGAAATTACCGCCACCCGTCCTTGTACTCGACGTCGGTACGTTTAGACTCTACGGCTGTTCTGTTGCCAGACCTTCACGCTTAGACGAGCAGGCTTTGTGTTCGCGGCATTGTATTTCAGTGTGGAGAGAGGAAGCACGCAACTGACGTCATCACGCATATTCCCCGCATTCCACAGCGCTGAGGAGGGTCGTAGTAGTCCAGTGTCTGGAACGCGGCTGATTGCAGGATCGAATCTCGTCGAAGGACATCGTCTGAAAAAAAAAAAAAAAAAAAAGCCTGTCACTCTGTAATATTACAAAAATGTGAAGCAGTTTATAACTAGATGGAGTCATGGGTATAAATAATTTTATGAACTTAAATAATGATATTATTTTCACTCGTGCATGGATATGAGCACACATGATGCAGATTAAGTGTGAATAATAAAAAGTCTCTTATCATAAAACGGAAGAATAAAATAAATAAAACCTATATATATATATATATATATATATATATATAAAATAATAACTACACAAAACTATCATCAGCAATAAACTCTAAAAGAAAGAAGGAAAGAAACAAATAAACAATGAACGAACCAAACAAAAAGCCAACAACCGACAACAACAACAACAACATAAACAAAACAAAAAAAAAAAAAGAAAAAGAAAAGAAGAAAGAAAACAAGAAGAAAAAGAAGAGAACAGGAAAGAAAAAAACACCCAGAAACCAAACAAACAAAAACATGAAGACAAAAGTAAATGAAGTTTTAGATAATAATTAAAATACAAACATATATACATAAACACAGGCAGGTAGATATGCATACAAACACAGATACAGGAAGTCAGAAATACGTACGTACGGATTTAATTTAATAGTACAGAGAGAGAGAGAGAGAGAGAGAGAGAGAGAGAGAGAGAGAGAGAGAGAGAGAGAGAGAGAGAGAGATGTATAAACTGAGAACGAGATAACAAACCAGAATGACAAAAATATTTGTTGATATTTAAATACGTTCAGGAATCTGTGAATTCATCCTTTCCTTTCAGTGTTCGTTGTAATTTCTTTTTCTTTATAAATGTACCCTACATAAAATGTAACCCTAGTGACTCATTTGTACATGGCTGACCTGTTTTTTAAATACAGAGCTAATATGTAAATACAAAATAAGGTTATACGGACGACAATATTTCATCACAAAACTCAAAGTAACGTAGTAAGAAAGTACATTACCAACTGTAATGCTTAAGTAGCAACATACAACAACAAAATTGGACAAAAGTTAGAAACAACTAGCATGTTCTTTTATGTAGTTATGTTAACATGTTCTAGAAGGTTCCACAAGTACGCTAAAACACTCTGTGTTTGTAAAGTAAATTTCAATTACCAATAATTTAGGTCTTCAGTGCGTAATTTGTACTGTAAAGGTTATAATCACCGAGGAATAATTAATATTCATTAATGATCACGTGACTGGTACAGCCAATAAAATGAAATTTGGAAACGAGTGGAAATTTTTTTACCCCATGGGTGCTTATGTTTTGATTAAACTGGATATCTGCCGTGGAAACCGACCATAGCAGCGACCCCTATATATTGAAAGGATAAGACAACTTTTGCAGAATTTGCATCATGATGTTGACTGTCATAGTTTTCGCTATTTGTGAGTATCTTGAAAAAAAATTTGTTTGATATGTGAAAATTAAATTATATTAATTAATTAATTATTAATTATTATTATTATTGATATTATTATTATTTGTTTGATATGTGAAAATTTAATTAAGTTAATTAATTAATTAATTATTAATTATTGTTATTGCTATTTTTATAATAGTAATAATAATAATTATTATTATTTTTATTGTTATTGCTATTAATATTATTATTATTATCATTATCATTATTATTATTATTATTATTATTATTATTATTATTATTATTATTATTAAATAAAAAAGTCTTGAAATAAAAAAAATTTGAAAAAAAAAAAAAAACGTACTTAAATTCAGCGAGAATGTAAAAAATGTCCAGTAAAAAAAGTTTAGTCAGCAGTATTTCTGACGCATACGGGTGAGTGGATGTTCTTTTAAATGTGCACATTTGCAGTCGCTTGTAAACATTTTTACAATTGTTTTGTTTGTGTCTGCATTTTACTGTGTAAACGTATTCGTATGTACGTACATTAATGCATGTATACTTACGTTCGTACTTGCAGACAAACACACATGCAGTCATACTTATGTAAATAGAATGCATACATGAATGCATACAGAGATACATACGTACGTAAAGGCACACACATGCATACAAACAAACAGATAAACAAGCCAAACAAACAGACACACACACACACACACACACACACACACATACGTACGTACGTACAAATTATACACAGATACCTATTTATCCGTAGTCTTAGTTTTACAGAACTTAACAACATTGTGTTGTAAGAATTACATTATTATATTAATAAACAATTATTTTAATTAAAACATTTTTTTTTTTTTTTTTTAAATTAATAGAAATTGTAATAAAGTTATATCATTTAATTAGTGTCTAAACAGTAATTATTTTATTATGTCTGTATGATTTAATTGAAGCAACAGTTAGTTACAAAGAGAAGACAGTTATATAAATGTTATTTTTGACAGGTGTTTTGCCTCTGGCTGAGGCTACAGCTGCTGAGGATTGTAATACCTGTATTGATAATCTGGGAAATTCAACTGAATGCAGGTAAGATTAATTTAATTTAATTTAATTAATTAAATTTTTATTTAATTTATTTTATTTTAATTTTAATTTAATTTATTTATATATTTTTATTTATTTTATTTTATTTTATTTTATTTTATTTATTTATTTAATTTATATATTTATTTATTTATTTTTTATTTTTATTTTAGTTTTTTTAGTTTTATTTTATTTATATTTTAGTTTAATTTATTAATTTATTTGTTTATGTAGTTAGTTAGTTTTTTAGTTAGTTATTTTATTTTATTTATATTTTTAATTAATTAATTAATTTAAATAATTTGTTCTTTGTTTTGTTTTTTTTAAAATCTAATGTCAATTAATTTG
The DNA here is from genome assembly GCA_012295275.1 of Chrysomallon squamiferum. Classification (NCBI taxonomy): domain Eukaryota; kingdom Metazoa; phylum Mollusca; class Gastropoda; order Neomphalida; family Peltospiridae; genus Chrysomallon; species Chrysomallon squamiferum. The sequence goes on along the minus strand of CM022673.1, from coordinate 12,012,037 downwards.
TTTCATGAATTGTTTGTTAAAAGTAAAATAAAATAAATAAAATAAAAGAAACAAAATGAAATGTAAAACAAAACAAAACAAAACAAAATGAAATAAAAAAAAAAAAAAAATTAAATCAAAAAAAAATTAATTAAAACAAACAAATAAATAAATAAAATAAAATTAAAATAATTAGATAAAAATATAAATAAAATAAAATAATAAAGAAAGAAATAAAAAGTAATAAAATAATGAACCAATGAATTAGGTTTATCAAGAAATTAGAACAATTAACATTTTCACTAATTTTCACATTATTTAATTTGTTGTTCTACAGACTTTATTTATTTAATAATATACATATTTTTTCACTAATAAGAAATGGTCGATATATAAATATAATTCGTATTTTATATAAATTTTATTTCGTTGTAAACAGTTGTAGAAATGAAAATGGCAGACGATGAAAACAATGATATAGATAAAAATATAAGTAAGAAATTTAGAAGTAAATTAGAGTTATTTGGCAATGTGACATTTCGGATTTGCACATCTGTATTAAGACTGTATTTTAGTAACAACCATTGCTTTGTTTGTCAAGATGAACGAAAATGACCGATTCTTGTTTTAGAATTACTTTGACCACAAAGTGATCGGGGTATTTCAATAAATATAAGGCTACAAAAATCTTTTCATATTTATATTTCATTTCATATTTTTTCGCAAACCAACAAATAAAATAAGTTTGATCTAAAAGACAAAGTAAACCTAAAAAGTAGCACAACTTACATTTAAAGATTTATGCGACATTTAAAGATTTATGCGTTCTTCTGTCAATAACAGAAATGAAATAAAACATAAAGAAAGAAAGAATAACATATATTTGTACATCTCTCAATCGAGTGAAAACTACGACGTAATCCACTGTCGTGACGTCATACTATTGTTTCTAGTTTTAATCACTCACATATCTGTCATTTGTTATGAACAGAATGCGTGTATCATTTGTTACCAAAATTCGTTGGATTTTTTTGTTTGTTATTTTTACAAAAGTAACAGCGATTAGGACTAGGTTCGCTAAAAATGTTTGAAGGAATCAAATGTATTTTTCTTTTTAATCTACGGTGTAAGTCACTATACATTGTTTATTTTGTTCACTGAAGTGCCCGATATATTTATTACACATAATAAAATGTTACAACTTAGCTTAGAGAGTCATTTTGGATACTATAAAATATGTTTGACTTATATAGTCAAAATATGACTACTTATCAGAACTTAACTATACATATCATAGTTTCTAGAATAGTTTCTAGAATAGTTTCTAGAATATATCAGTATTATATAAAAAATCAATTAAAATATCATATTTCTTGTCAGTAGACAACCAGGTACATACATTTAAAATATTGTAAAGTATCTAGGTAAATAAAACCAAACTAAACGTAACAAATTAAAATGAAATAAACATGTGAATAAATAAAATAAAATAAAATAAACATGTATATAAATAAATAAATGAAATAATATGAAAAAAATAAAATAAAATAAATAAAATATATGTACTATTACAACAACTATTATTACTACTACTACTACACAAAATGTGTATGTATATAATAATAATAATAATAATAACAACAACAACAACAATAATAATGATAATAATCATATTAATGATAATAATGCTAAAGGTAGTAAAAATGAATAACAATGACAACAATAACAATAATAACGGTGATGATCATCATAAAGGATCATAATCATTATCACTGGTGTTTTTACAATTTACTTTACGTCAGAACTTTACGCAAAGGATCCGTGACAGACATAGTTCAGTATTTCTCCTGTAGAAACGTGATACAAATTAGTAACAGCACGACAGTGTGCATTTCAGTGACATTTTACTGTTAACTGTGTACAGAAACTGATATCAACAAAACACAGCTGTATTTTCATTTAATTAATGAAGATCTATTTAACATCAATATTATTTTAATAGGTATCGAAACAATTTGTATTTCATTTTATTTTATTTTATTTTATTTTATTTTATTTATTTATTTATTTATTTATTTATTTATTATTATTATTATTATTATTATTATTATTATTTTATTATTTTAATTTCAATTTTAATTTAATTGTTTTATTTTTAGTTATGTTATGTTTTTATTTTCATATCATATTATTTTATTTTATTTTATGTAATTTTATTTTATTCTATTTTACTTTATTTTTCTTTATTTTAGTTATTTATTTTTGTTTTCTGTATAAGCATGAAGGTATTAAAGTTTGCAAGATTTTAAAATCTTTTTTTTTTTTTCACAGTTAATATTTAGGCCATATATTTCTTTCTGAGAGAAAAAAACAACAACATAGAAATTTGTTTTCCCAGCTATTAGATAAGCACAGATTGTGAATATTTAACGTATTTTTCATACAGTTGATTACACAAGATCCGCAAAACTCCTAACAAACGTTAATATTAAACATTTATAATTAACTATGTCTTTTCACTTTCAGCAAAATTAAAACGTACATATCGTGTCTTATTGACACTCACAAATTAGATAAAACCAAAGCAGGATGTAGTGAGATCAAAACAAAGATGGATGAAGCGGCAACGTTGCACAAAGATAATTGTGGTAATGTAATCATTTTTATTGTGATACACTCTGTTTGTAAGTATGTGTTTGCGTGTGTGTGTGTTTATGAGTGTGTGTAGTATGTGAGTATGTGTGTGTAAGTATGTGTTTGTGTGTGCAAATATGTGTTTGTGTGTGTAGGTATGTGTTTGTGTGTGTGACTGAGTGAGTGAGAGATTGAGAGAAAGAAATAAACACAGAGACAGAAGAGAGTCAGAGATAGAGAGACAGAGAGAAAATGGATAGATAGATAGACAGATGTAAATATATGTATATTGATAGTTAGGCAGACAGATAGACAGAGAGAAATAAATATGGTGATAGACAGAGAAAGAGAGAAAGCCTGCAAGTGATAGATAGATAGATATCAGAGCTAAACAGTCAGAGAGATAGAAAAATAAAAAGATAATGAGAGAGAGAGAGAGAGAGAGAGAGAGAGAGGGGGAGGGAGGGAAAGATTATGAGAAAGAGAGATAGACAGATAATAAAGAATAAGTGTATGGAAGGGAGAGAGAGAGAGAGAGAGAGAGAGAGAGAGAGAGAGAGAGAGAGAGAGAGAGAGAGAGAGAGAGAGAGAGAGAGAGAGAGAGAGGGAGGGAAATATTATGAGAAAGAGAGATAGACAGATAATAAAGAATAAGTATAAGGAAGGGAGAGAGAGAGAGAGAGAGAGAGAGAGAGAGAGAGAGAGAGAGAGAGAGAGAGAGAGAGAGAGAGAGAGAGAGAGAGAGAGAGAGAGAGAGAGAGAGAATTATAACGTAATTTTGATGCAAATGTTTTGTGATATGTTATTTTCCAGGAAGCGATCCTGTTACAGGCACCTGTTTGTGTGAAATGAAATATTACCAGAGAACAAACCTTGACTGCGAGTAAGTAAACGTTATTTCAAAATAAACAGCTATAACTGCTACAAAAATTTGCAACAAGTATACGAGTTCAGTAAATCAAATATATATACACACACACGCATATATATATATATATATATATACACACACACGCGCACGAACGCACACACAGAAGACAGAGAGAGAGGAGAGGAGAGAGAGAGAAATAAACAAATACAGATAGATAGATGTAGAAACACAGACACATGTTACAATATATATATTTTATGGATATC
>CM022673.1:11965787-12003287 GCA_012295275.1 Chrysomallon squamiferum | reverse complement strand
ACTATAAATACGATAAGTAATGTATCTTGCATCAAACAGACATAGAGTTATCTCGTTAACGACAAGTATCACAAAATATACCACATCTGTCTATTTATCATCTATCTATCTGTCAGTCCATCTATCTGTCTATCTTTCTATCTCTATATCTGCCTATCTCTTTGTATATTTAATTATTCGTCTATTTTACTTGTTCACTCGCTTAATATTCAAGTTTACCCTTGTCTTACTTAATGAATGCGGCTAGTTCTATTTATATCTTGCTTGTGTTACTCATTTTTTCTTCTTTTTCGTATTTTAAAATCTAGAGCAAAGAAACGGTTTTATTGCAGTGATGACTAATTGGATATATTGTCACTAGTCAGTACGGCCGAAACAAAGACGAGGTAAACCAGGATAGGTTTTATCGACACATTTTTTACCCGTTCATGTCGGTTATTTATGTTGAATCTCGTGATGATATTTTCCTTTTTGTTATAACAGAAAGAAATTTCTATTAATCTTGTTTCTTCGTTCCATATCTCTCTATAGATATCTCTCTTTCTTGTCTTCTTTCTTTCTCTTTCGCTCTTTCTGTTTGTCTGTCTGTCTGTCTGTCAGTCAGTCTCTCAGTGTCAGTGGCTCTGTATGTACGAATGTGAGTGTCTGTGTGTTTATTTGTATGAATAATTATTTTCCGGCGTTTTTGTTTAATTATGAAACGTATAAACGTGAATCAGAAAATTGGTATGATAAAAACGTAATGACATTATATTATGGCGGGATTTTAATTTTTTGACATTTCCCTCCTTGTCTTGCAATTATTATAATTTCATTAATTATTATTATTATTATTATTATTATTATTATTATTATTATTATTATTATTAACAGGTTTCTATCAGTGCCACAAGCTCGTCAATCATTACGTTACTGATATAACCTTTCTCTTGTAAGACTATTCCATTTTGAGAGATTTTAAAAGTACTGATTGCAGGTTAGCTTGATAAATCTTTAAAATAACGTGTGATTCTTTTTGTTTACATCTTAGTAACATCTATCCTCGTATCAGCTTGCCGTTTTACTTTCATAGCAAAGTTAACAATAGATCTACACAACTAGTCTTTTTATATCCATTTTGTCTTTTTATTATTATTTTTTTTTTTTATACTTCTGTATCAGCGATTTGCTTACAGGAGAAATGCCATAAATCAGACTGTGATACCTAATCCTTGATACATGTTCTTTTTGTTTTGTCTTCCCACTGGATCTAAAAATATTCAGTAGGGACTCGAATAGGATTTTACGTAATACGATATTACATTAGGATGGTACATGTAAGAGTTCATTTCGGGCCACGTAGGGGATGACAAGAACGCATTAGACCGAGTGGGAATTACGTAACCAGATGTGGGTGTAGAAAAAAACACCAGTTAAAACGTTTATTTCTTTAGAGCGGTTATTACACAACTTATCACGTCTGTCACTGTAGATGATGCTTCATTAGCTTGTTAGTAGCCGCTGTCATTTACGATTGTTTTCAACAAAGAGTCGTCCGTTCAGTGACATGACACGACACACTTCGTAATTATTTTACTGACGTTGTCGCGTTTAACGCTGGATTCGACGTTAAGGTGTCTGTCACACTAACAGTATGTTAGGTGATTCAACCGTGTCGGAAAATTTGAAATTATAACTTCTTTTTTTTTTTAATGCAAAAGATTCAGTTAATACATTTAAAATAATTAAAGTAATGAAATGAGTTATATTTGTTTATAATAATAATAATCATAAGAACAATAACAACAGCAACAACAACAACAATAATAACAATAATAATAATAGTGTTTTGATGACTGTGAGGTCTAAATCAAATTTAATTTTCTTAATTCATGGAAATAAAAAGTTTTGTGGATTGTTTTTCTTTTCTTTTCGTTTAAAAAAAATAAAATAAAATAAAAAATAAAATAAAATGGGGGTCTGCCACTTAAGACCTCATTTAGGTACTTTCCTATGGAAGATGACATCTAAAAAAACCCAATAATCAATCAAATGTGTTCTTTACTATGTTCAGTTATGTTTGTTCCTTTACCGTTTATTATACTTTTACAAATACTCGTAGAAAAACTGTCGGTAGAATATAATAAAAACTTGTTTCCTTGTTAAGCTGTGGTACGCAGGCTCAGTCCTCTGTAGTGGAAGTAGTAGTAATACATGATCTCAGTGACTTGTACTTTATTAAAATAAATCTTTTACTGACAGAAAAAAAAAACCGATTTTTATTTCTGTTTCTCGTATTTTATTAATAGAACAAAATGTATGTTTATTTTCTCATTATAATATTAAAAACCTCATCATGTCGATTTTGTCACAGTGGGAGACACGTTAACTGTTTTGTTGTTTCAATTTACGAGCGTTTATTCAAAATGTGCCTGTGTCACACCTTCCTTGTTATTATAATTTTTCTTACCTTTATTAGACTTTTTCTGAATTTTGATACAGGAGTCCTTATACCTTCTTGATATCAAATCACACTGGAAGGACGCATCTCAACAATGTGAACATTGTTAACTATCAGTCAAAGCTATAATTATAATTTAAAAAACACGATTTTCTGTTCATTTATTCATTATATATATATATATATATATATATTATTTGATACGTTTTTATTTTTAATTTAAATACATACAAATATAGTAACCTGGTCTTTATATAATCGTGTCGATCACCACCCACCACATTTTATTCAGAGATACTCGATACAAGACAAACGTATTTAAGGGGGAAAAAAAACAAAACATCTCAAAACAAAAAACAAAATATCAAGGAATAACATATAAAATGAACAAAGCGTCTTTCGTGATAGCGCTCGTCTGCGGTAAGTTAATTTGTTTAAATTTGTTTCATAGATAAAATAAATAAAAAATCTCTGTCTCTCTCTCTCTCTCTCTCTCTCTCTCTCTCTCTCTCTCTCTCTCTCTCTCTCTCTCTCTCTCTCTCTCTCTCTCTCTCTCTCTCTCTCTCTCTCTCTCTCTCTCTCTCTCCCTCTCCCTCCCTCTCTCTCTCTCTCAATTTGTGTGTGGAAAAAATATTACATGTTCTTATTTTAGAAAACATTAGGACAACACTGAATATATTAATTTACAATTTATTTTATTTTATTTTATTTGTTTGTTTGTTTGTTTATTTATTATTATTTTTTTTTTTTTTTTCAGCGGTAGATATATTTACTGCTCTGGTAACGTCATCAAGTAAGTTTTTTCAAGTAACGTCACTAAATTAAATTAACAAAGAAACAAAATAAAAATATACGTCTGAATAGAATTAGATTTTAATTTAAAAAATAATAACAAAAAACATAACGAAAGTATATATATATATATATATATATACACACACACACAAACACACAAACACACATACATACATACATACATACATACATACATACATACATACATACATACGTACATACATATTTTAAAGGGAAAAGGTAAATGTGCATGATATAATGTTTCATACTATTGCACATTTTCCAAAGTTAGAGAAAGGAAAGGTCAATACATATCCATGAAGCTTTGTCTTCAGTATTTTGGTCACTCCTCGGACATGCAGTGTGCACAGTTTTGAGTTTTGCCTGTTTTGGGGCTACCGATACTTATAGACGTTGTTTTTGAAAATGAAAAACACGCAATAGTTGCTTAACCATTTGCAACTTAGAAAAACACGTCAGTTTAACTCAGTGTTTCTCAATCTTTTTTTACTCTCGACATACCTACGAGCGCATGAAACTGTCGCGACACAGTAATAATTTTAAATATTATATGATGAAATCGTAAAATAAATTAAAAAATACATATATGGACTTGTCTTATACAGTTTATTATGTTAGTATCCCAGAATTGCCACTTACCTAGTGTGAAACTTGTGCCTGGTGTTGTTTTATGACTTCTTGAATATTTGGTCGTATGTGCGATAAGCAAACTCTCATTTCTTCTTCAGTGGAACGTAGTCTTTCTCTCTTCTTATTTTTTATATTATGGATTCCACCATCTTTTTACAAGCGGGAAGGATAACTGACTCAGCAAGAGTGTGGGATTTGGATTTCATTGCTATTATTTCAGCTACCTCAATTGAAGCGAGTTGAGCCCGTTCAGACACGGTCATTGTTTTCTGAAAAACATTGCGTCGTTTTGATTGCTGTTGTAACAGTCTTTGAAAATAATTAGATCTTTATCTTGTAGGTAGGAATGTTTAGTCGTGAAATGTCTTTGTAATTTATTTGGTACCATGGATTCACTGGCCATTTTTTCACCACAAACTATACATAATGGACATGGTTGAGCAACATCTCCTGACCAAGAAAATCCAAACTTCAAATAATCACATCAATACCGTCTATTATGGTGAACTTTTGCCTTTTTTGTGCTGGATTTTGTGGGCTTCATTGTATGTTCTGTTTCAACCTCACACCCGTCACTAACATCCTTCCTTTTAACAAATTTATCCATTGTGAAGTAACACGCGCTAATCTAACCAACAACAGTAAACAACAGGCAGTGTTAAACTGATACGTGTGTCAACGGTCAACCTCCTGTGTCAAACTGGAACATTAAGTAGTGTTCAAAATTTTTTTCACTCAATCACCTTCTGCAATATATGGTAAAAACTAACCTTTATTCTACCAATGCAATAACAAAAACTGAATATCCTAATTTAATTAATTCACCATATGATTTAATTCAAGTATTGCGAGTTAAAAACAATAGTTTGAAAATACGCAAACGAAACTGATTCTGAGCTAAACAAATTGAAAAATATGCAAGCACAGAAAACAGCGTTCAGTTCTAGTTATGATTAGTCACAAGCTAATTTAGTTTAAATTCATCTGTAATTTAGAGGTCAAAATCGAGTGTGCAGTACGATTGAGTTCGATGTAAGTAAATAGTAAACACTGTTAACTGAACAGATTTGCCGTGACGACAGATTTGCAAAGTCTGTTCTAACTAGCATAATTTCTTAACTAAATACACCTAGTTAGCTACATCTCTTTACTAATAAGTGTTTAAGAATGACAATAATTTAAAACACAGCGAAGTTAATTCGGCAATCGGCATTACGCACGCGCACAGACGACCAGTGTGGAACAACACCACACACACAACCTATCACACTGACGTCTCATGGGCAACTAATCAACCTTGAGCGAAAGGTGCAAAGGTTGGAGACCGCCACTGATCGGTGGACTTTGAATGTGTGCATATTCATTGGAGAAAGGAAGTTCCTTCCTCCAAGGCATATTAGTGGAACATGAAACCGAGATTTATGCACATTGTCCGTGTTTTCAGGTGTTCGTCACAAAGTTTCGCGACACACCTGAGGGAGCCTCGCGACACACTTGTATGTCGCGACACGGCGGTTGAGAATCACTGGTTTAACTCAATACAAAGTTTATGTCATGCCACGTCTTCACGCCATTGCTATGCTACAAGCAGGAATGACGTAGAACGAACGTGCCCGCCGTTTTGGTTTTCACCGAAAAACTCTTTGTGTAGATATTTTCAAGAATGAGTGCAACATTCATGACCTGCCATAGTACTCATTCATACTATACATATTTAATTTTATAGCCGAAAACACAATATCATCGACCCACAGTACAGCATCAGCACCGATAGACAGCAAAACAGCAGCAGTGATAGACAGCACAACAGCAGCAGTGACCGACAGCACAACAGAAGCACCTCCCTACAGCACAACAGCAGCACCTCCCTACAGCACAACAGGAGCAGTGACCGACAGCACAGCAGCAGCAGCACCGAATGTCATCACAACAGCAGCAGCAGTACCGAATGTCATCACAACAGCAGCAGTGACCGACAACACAACAGCAGCAGCGACCGACAGCACACAAGCAGCAGCACCGAATGTCAGCACAACAGCAGCAGCGACCGACAGCACAACAGCAGCAGCACCGAATGTCATCACAACAGTAGCAGCACCGAATGTCATCACAACAACAGCAGCGACCGACAGCACAATAGCATCAGCACCGAATGTCATCACAACAGCAGCAGCGACCTACAGCACAGCAGCAGCAGTGATAAACAGCACAGCAGCAGCAGTGATAGACAGAACAACAGCATCGGCCAACAGTACAACAGCAGCACCGCCCTACAGCACAACAGTGATAGACAGCACAACAAACAGTACAACAGCAGCACCGAATGTCATCACAACAGCAGCAGCGACCGACAGCACAACAGCAGCAGTGTTAGAAACCACAACAGCAGCACCGCCCTACAGCACAACAGGAGCAGCACCGAATGTCATCACAACAGCAGCAGCAGCACCGAATGTCATCACAACAGCAGCAGTGACCGACAGCACAACAGCAGCAGCGACCGACAGCACAACAGCAGCAGCACCGAATGTGATCACAACAGCAGCAGCGACCGACAGCACAACAGCAGCAGCACCGAATGTCATCACAACAGCAGCAGCAGCACCGAATGTCATCACAACAGCAGCAGTGACCGACAGCACAACAGCAGCAGCGACCGACAGCACAACAGCAGCAGCACCGAATGTCAGCACAACAGCAGCAGCACCGAATGTCAGCACAACAACAGCAGCGACCGACAGTACAACAGCAGCAGCACCGAATGTCATCACAACAGCAGCAGCACCGAATGTCATCACAACAACAGCAGCGACCGACAGCACAACAGCAGCAGCACCGAATGTCATCACAACAGCAGCAGCAGCACCGAATGTCATCACAACAGCAGCAGCGACCGACAGCACAACAGCAGCAGCACCGAATGTCAGCACAACAGCAGCAGCACCGAATGTCAGCACAACAACAGCAGCGACCGACAGTACAACAGCAGCAGCACCGAATGTCATCACAACAGCAGCAGCACCGAATGTCATCACAACAACAGCAGCGACCGACAGCACAACAGCATCAGCACCGAATGTCATTACAACAGCAGCAGCGACCGACAGCACAGCAGCAGCAGTGATAGACAGAACAACAGCATCGGCCAACAGTACAACAGCAGCACCGCCCTACAGCACAACAGCAGCAGTGATAGACAGCACAACAGACAGTACAACAGCAGCACCGAATGTCAGCACAACAACAGCAGCGACCGACAGCACAACAGCAGCAGCACCGAATATCAGCACAACAGCAGCAGCACCGAATGTGATCACAACAGCAGCAGCGACCGACAGCACAACAGCAGCAGCACCGAATGTCATCACAACAGCAGCAGCAGCACCGAATGTCATCACAACAGCAGCAGTGACCGACAGCACAACAGCAGCAGCGACCAACAGCACAACAGCAGCAGCACCGAATGTCAGCACAACAGCAGCAGCACCGAATGTCAGCACAACAACAGCAGCGACCGACAGTACAACAGCAGCAGCACCGAATGTCATCACAACAGCAGCAGCACCGAATGTCATCACAACAACAGCAGCGACCGACAGCACAACAGCATCAGCACCGAATGTCATTACAACAGCAGCAGCGACCGACAGCACAGCAGCAGCAGTGATAGACAGAACAACAGCATCGGCCAACAGTACAACAGCAGCACCGCCCTACAGCACAACAGCAGCAGTGATAGACAGCACAACAGACAGTACAACAGCAGCACCGAATGTCAGCACAACAACAGCAGCGACCGACAGCACAACAGCAGCAGCACCGAATATCAGCACAACAGCAGCAGCACCGAATGTCATCACAACAACAGCAGCGACCGACAGCACAACAGCATCAGCACCGAATGTCATTACAACAGCAGCAGCGACCGACAGCACAGCAGCAGCAGTGATAGACAGAACAACAGCATCGGCCAACAGTACAACAGCAGCAGTGATAGACAGCACAACAGACAGTACAACAGCAGCACCGAATGTCATCACAACAGCAGCAGCGACCGACAGCACAGCAGCAGCAGTGATAGAGAGCACAACAGCAGCAGTGATAGAGAGCACAACAGCAGCAGTGATAGACAGAACAACAGCATCGGCCAACAGTACAACAGCAACACCGACCGACAGTACAACAGCAGCAGCACCGAATGTCAGCACAACAGCAGCAGCACCGAATGTCAGCACAACAGCAGCACCGACCGACAGCACAACAGCAGCAGCGACCGACAACACAACAGCATTGGCTGACACTACAACAACAGCAGTAGAGACCGATACCGCAGCAGTATCGGCCGACGACACAGAAGAAAATAACGGTGATGCGGTAACAACTGCAATGTCAGGTAAAAAAAAATATATATATATACACACCGTGTACCTGGACTTACGAGTGCCTCAACTTACGAGGTTTTGCTTTGAGTTACGAGCAAATGTCATATTTATTATAATACTTCAGCTGTATTTAATGCCTGGTATAATTAGGCAACTAGATTCAATATTTAGTATAACTGTACATTAGACTGAAAATTTAGTGTAATGCTACAAATTAGATTTAATATTTAAAGTTACAATAGAAATAGATTTACTATCTAGTGTGACAAAACAACCAGATATAATATTCAGCATACATCTAGATTTAATGTTTGCTCTACACCAGATTTAATGTTTGCTATGGACTAGACTCGATGTTCAGTACATAATTTAAGTTCATATTAATTATAGTGTTTAACATTTTTATTGTTTGAATTTACAATATATGTAAAATTGTTTTTGATAATATGTCTTAGAGATAGGGAATATATGTTATTAGAAAGATTTAGGGTTCAATTTTTTAATGTTTAGATGTATTGCTTAGAAGAACAATACACTAAATTTACTGTTTAGAAGAAGTATACTCTAGATATAATGTTTAGAAGAAATATACACTATATTTAATGTTTAGTATAAAGATACACTAAATTTAATGTTTAGTTGAAGTATACACTAGATTTACTATTTAGAAGAACTATACACTAGATTTAATATTTAGTATAAATATACACTAGATTTAATATTTAGTATAAATATACACTAGATTTAATATTTAGAAGAAGTTTACACTAGATTTAATGATTAGAAGAAGTATAACTAGATTTAATTTTTAGTATAAATATACACTAGATTTAATGTTTAGATGAAGTATACATTAGATTTAATATTTAGAAGAACTATGCACTAGATTTAATGTTTAGAAAAAGTTTACAATGGATTTAATGTTTAGAAAAAGTATACGGTGCCTTTAATGTTTAGAAGAACTTTACAAAAGAGTTTATGCTTAGAAGAAACATTCACTAGATTTAATGTTTAGTTTTATAATACAAGATTTGCTGATTAGCGTATGTTTTGCTACATTTCAGTGAAAACTGTTAGAATAATATTTATTTTAATTTAGAAACGGCTTAGTTAGGTGTTGCCCTTTAAGGAAATTGTTAATTTGTATTTTTGCTTTTGTTTTAAATCCTTTTCGTGGACTCTGTTTGTTTACATTGTTAATATAATGTGCATTAAGGTTTTTAACAGTGTGATCATTTTACTTTCAGGTGAAAATACAGCTAGTGCAGGTACGATTATCTTTTAATTTATTGCGCAGTAAATTAACGAAGGTTTTTGTATGTAGATATATAAACGAACGTGTGTGTGCCTGTGTTTATGTGTTTGTGCGTGCCTGCACGTTGTATTAGTTTGGTTTATTTATATATATTATATAATATATATTATATACATATATATATATATATATTATTCTTAATTATTTTTCTTTATATTTCAGGAAACGAAATGTTTCTGTCTGCTATGACGGCGATTCTTATTGGTTTTACGTATTTGACAATTCACTGAAAAAACCGAAAAACAACAGTATTAATTTTATTAATCTATTAAAGATGTGCTTTTTCTCACAACAGATCTTCTGTAACTGCTTCTACATAATATTTATAGTGATGATTTCAGAGTATTTTTTTATATTTTATTACAAGACAAAGGAATGAAGAGTTTTCCAAATTATAGTAACATAGTTATAATAAATAAATAAATAAATAAATTAATAAATAAATTAATTAATGCTAGTTCTAATAACCATTTTTGGAATTTCTAATCAAGTATCAGTGATTAAATGATAATAATTTATTTTTGTTTCTTGATGTTCTTTCATTTGTGTGAAAAAACTTGCATGTATCTGATGAAGACGTTTGTTCTGAAATAAAGATACATTCAGACCAGTTCCTGTTTATTTCTTTTTAAAAACAATTGTTTTTAAATCCTTGTTTTGTTTTTGTTAAGCAGATGTTGGTATTTCAGAAGAAAAAGTATAAAAAGTAGCAGTCAGTTCCACTAATGTTATTATCATTATCATCATCATTAAATATCAACTTCATCAACATCGTCATAACTATCATCAGTATAATCAACAGCGTCGTTACAAATATAAATATCATGGCCATTTTTATCGTGTTATCATTCGTAGAATTAAATGTGTTATATTTTCATCATCTTAATTATATCGTTATCATCACCAGCTTTTTCTTTACGTTCTTTTTTTATTATTATATTTATCTTGTAACTCATTCAGAAAAATAACTCCAGGATTGTAGTTCTTGAATGAAAATGAAGGAAACTCAGAGATACATATTCAAATTTTTTGATATTTATACTAAGAAGAAAAACGTTTTTATAAATTGTTACTTATAATTATAACAGTGTGTGTATTTATAATGGCAGTTCCTTTCCAATAAATAAACAAACAAACAAAGAAACAAACAAGCAAACAAATAATATAATATAATATAATATAATATAATATAATATAATAATATTATTACATAATATGGTATTTCGTTCATTAGTTTTGCATTTTAATTTGTTAAAATCTTATACATTTACCGGACACGCACACTGACAAACACGAATATAGAAACTGGGGATTCTAAAGGTATCTGTTGTGTATTGGGACAAAGTGATAAATAGATAGTTATACGTACACAAACACAAAACGTAAACAAATCAAGGGATATAATTAATGTTGGTAAATTAAGATAAAAAGTATGTGACCGGTGCTTCCCTATTCATGATAATACAAGCAGAAATATTTCAGTGCTAGTAATCATTTGTATTTTATCTCTTATGTTTTATTTTTTATTTTTAAATATTTTTATTTTATTATTATTATTTTTTTTTTTATATGTTGGGATCATCACGAAAATAAAAACAATCTGCATGCAATTATGAATCCTATGACATGCAGTAATAACCTATTTCGTTTCAGTATATTTTACCCCATAGCATGAACACCAAGATTTTACTAAGTCTCACTAATTACATACATACATACATACATACACACTTACATACATATATATATATATATATATATACGTATTTTTACTTACGAGTTTAATTTATTCCGTGACCGAGCTCGTATCACAATTTGCTCGTATATCAAATCAGTTTTCCAAACTGAAATTAATTGACCTACTATTAATAATTCCAGTCCCCCCCCCAAACCACCACATTTTTTTTTTTTTTTTGTAACGTGTTTTGTAAAATGTATTTATAACTGACAAAATATTGTATAAAAACAAAATAAAAGAGAATGTAAAGAAGTAAATTAGTTTTGTAAAGTGTATTTATCTAGGATATGAGATAAATTATTTTAACGCCTTTGGCTAGAGTTACAGCCTTTATCGACTCCTTCAACTTCAGTATGGTACGTATCGTAGAAGTACTACGCTCTTACTGCCTGGCCAAGTCGGCTAGATGCCCACCTCGTTCATGTTTTTCTATGAATTCAAGCTTTAATTCAATAGACATCATCCGCATCTTCTTCTCAGCACTGTTCTTTGCACTCACTTTCTTAGGATCCATCGCCAGATAAACAAATTTGGCAAAATACTGCACAAAACGCGAGCACAACACAGTAGAGATGCTTCCGCGACGAGATGACCATGTGAAGTAAACGAGTGAGACGCAGGATGCTCGCCGGATCCAACTAGCGGCGGCGTATCTGAAGCTAGCTCGTAACTCGGATTTTGGCTCGCAACTCAAAGCAAAAAATAGACCGTCCGATTGCTCGTAACTCGAAAAACTTGGGGAACTCGTAAGTCGAGGTACCACTATACACACACACACATTCACATATTTATTATATATGTGTCTCTGTATCTACATATCCATCTATCTATTTATCTATCTATCTGTCTGTCTGTCTGTCTTTCTGTCTGTCTGCCCCTCCATCCATAGCTCTCTCTTCTCCCACTAGTGTCCGTTAAAAGCAAACACTTACGGAAGAAGAATTACGGATTAAGTAAGAAGTAGTGAAACACAAGACGCTTCATCTACGTCATAAATAATGGTATATAGAATTTTTTTAAAAATCTTTGTCTGGTTTAAACAAAGTAGTCGTATCCAGATATTCCAACGTTTTCTGAAATACAATACCATGCGAGCCAAAAACAACACGTTTCTGTACGATTCGGAATTAAAGTCACGTGCATTAATTGCAAATGGCCGCTGATCGTCTTTACTGAAGGAAATATATACATACAGCTACTTACAAATGTCATCAATAAATAACCAGCCATTTGTTTAACACACTCACCGAGTAGAGATGGTCGCTGTACACCTGATAAATACGTTTAGTCTTGTATCAGATATTCCGTGTTGCTTTGTCTAGAAATGACGTAACGTCTTGGCGCTTGGCCAAACTGAAAGATTAGAGCCACTCAGAAATTAATAACATTCTGGTCGAATGGGAGAGAAAAATGTTTAAAAGTGAAAGATTAGAGCCACTAAGAAATTAATAACATTCTGGTCGAATGGGAGAGAAAAATGTTTAAAAGTGAAAACGAAAGACAAAAACAAAAATTTTAACATCAAAAATAAAAGTATAAAAATCGAGGTACACCTTTTGTATTATATTTTATTTCAACTAAGGTCATTGTTAACTCATCACCTGGTTTTCTTGTCCGCCGAATCGATTTGTATCATTTTTGAAAATGCAGAGAATTAGTTTAATTAGTTTTGTGATAAACAGTGTACGAGTGTTTGTAAAAGAATAATAAACGGTAAAGGAACAAACATAACTGAAGATAATAAAAAACACATTTGACTGATTATTGTTACATAACTATAACAAATATGTAAATTATTTATACCATTGACACGCGATTGATAAGTAATACTTTGACAGTTATATTTTAAGTGATTTTAAAAATATCACATTTGTTCTGTAAATCACGATTACTGGCTAATATTTCTAAAGTTGTTTTTGAAAAGATCTTCTCATGTGTTCTGACTGCACGATTTTCTGTTTGCGTGATGACTTAAATCACGACATTTTTGTTTAGCTTAGTTACGAGAGAAAGAAGTTAACCGCTGTTTATATCGTCGTGAAAACCGACGTAAATCAAGCATGTACTAACATAGAAAATATACTATCACATACACATGCAGATGTTGAATTCAGGTTACATGGTGCACATTTTGTCACAGTGGGAGACATTTGAGCCAAAAAATCGTTGCCATCTGTGTTACAAGGGTGAACCTCAGCAATCTTCACTTTGTTTCTTAACCTTCTCAGTCAAAATTATAGAGTTAAAAACACGAATCTCTAGTGGTTCGATCATAATATTTATGTAAACACATATAAACACAGACGTCACCTAGTAACCTGGTCTTTATATAATCGTCACCAACAACATCTTGCTCAGAGATACGTGATACAAGACTAAAGTCCTACGTGTTAAAGGTGAAAAAAACAAAACAAATATCTATCAAGGAACAACAACAACAACAAAAATGAACAAAGCATCTTTCGTGATAGCGCTGGTCTGCGGTAAGTTAATTTAGGTAAAATTGTTTTATAAATAGCCAAATAAATAAAATCTCTCTCTCTCTCTCTCCATCGCTGTCTTTTTCTTTCTACCTGTCTCAGATCTTCTTTGTCTTTCTCGGTCCTTCCAATGAATTAAAGTTTGTTAATATTTGTTCCCGGAAAGAGATATAAAATGTCATTTAACAAAAATGCCTTTCTAAAAAATTTAAGTTGCTGTTCGCTGTTTTAAAGAATTTTGTGACAACACTGAATACTTTAATTTACTTGTTTGTTAATTTATTTATTTTATTTTATTTTTATTTTGTTTTACATTACTTTTTTATTTTTGTTTTTATTTATTTATTTTATTTTTTTTTTTGTTTTTTTATTTAATTTTATTTAATTTATTTAATTAATTGATTGATTGATTGATTGATTGATTTATTTTATTTTATTTTTTTTTTTTTTTTTTTATTTTTATTTTATTATATTTTACTTTATTTTACTTTATTTATTTATTTATTTATTTATTTATTTTCCAGCGGTAGCTCTGGTTACAAGTCTTTTGTGACAACATTGAATATTTTAATTTACTTGTTTGTTAATTTATTTATTTTCTTTTCTTTTATTTTGTTTTACGTTATTTTATTTTATTTTATTTTATTTCATTTATTGATTTTTGATTTATTGATTTATTGATTTTTTTAAATTTTATTTTATTATATTTTATTTTATTTTAATTTATTGATTTTATTTTATTATATTTTACTTTGTTTATTTTATTTTATTTGTTTGTTTATTTGTTTATTTATTTATTTATTTATTTTCCAGCCGTAGCTCTGTTTACAAGTCTGGTAACTACAACATCAAGTAAGTTTTCAAGCAACACCACTAAATTAAAGAAACAAAATAAAAGTATACATTGAAATAAAGTTAAGTACATACACACATATATACATATATACATACATACGTAGATAGATACATTCATAAATATACACATACACACACGTATACACATATTAAATAAAGGTAATTACATAGATACATACAGTCATAGGTAACATCGTCCGACTTCGCGATGCGGGCGAATGAGCGCCATGCGTTCGAGTCTCGTCAGCGGCATCTGACGTACATAAAACAGAAAATATTCAAAGCCTAAAATACATATGTACATACAAACATACATACATACATACATACATATATAAACACACATACACATACATAGAGAGGTACATACGTACATACATATACTAACGGGAAAAGGCAACTGCGCATGGTATAATGTTTTATACAGCTGCACATTTCCAAAGATAAATATTTATATACAGCTCTGTTCATGATGTACGTAAAAACATAATGCATGGATACGTAACTTCATTGATTTATTCATGTTATGTGCATTTCATTTTATAGCCGAAGATACAACAGAGGCCAGCACAACAACAGCCATGACAACAACAATGTCAGGTAAAAACAAAATATATATATATATATTTCTTAAAGTTGAAATGAAAGAGATATTTCTAAACATTATGATAGAACGCTTAGCATACTTGTCTAAGTTAAACTTTGATACGTGAGTACAACGCAGACAACTCGAGCACTGATACCTTTGTGATATTATGGGATGCACACAAAGAGTTAAAACTGTTCACGGATCTGCCTCAGTTGGCTTTGTGTGCATCCCATACATTTGTGTAAATAAAATTGTTTCTTAGTGTACATACTGTTTCTCAGTCTACATATATTTAATCCTGATTAACAGAAATCGTTTTTGATATTTGATTTTCATTTCAGTACATAATTTACGTTCATTTAGAATAATAATACGACTAGATTTAATGTCTTGTATACTGTTTAGTACATAATTTACGTTCATATTAATTATTTAGTGTTTATATGTGGTCGTGTACCTGCATTTTAACATGTGAAATACTTAAAATTAACTGCTATTTTTGCAGTCTTTATTTACTATTTAACGGGCAGAAAACTCTAAAGAAGCTAACCATAAGCAACATTTAATTTTAATACAACTGTACAACTAGAATCAATATTTTTTATGCACAAATCGATTTAATCTTTAGAACAGTTATACTCTAGATTTAATGTTTAGAAGAATTATACACTAGATTTAATATTTAGAAGAATTATACACTAGATTTAATATTTAGAAGAACAATGCACTAGATTTAATGTTTAGAAGAATTATACACTAGATTTAATATTTAGAAGAACCACACTCTAGATTTACTGTTTAGAAGAACTATGCTTTAGATTTAATGTTTAGAAGAATTACACACTAGATTTACTGTTTAGAAGAACTATGCTTTAGATTTAATGTTTAGAAGAAGTATACTCTAGATTTAATGTTTAGAAGAACAATACACTAGATTTAATGTTTAGAAGAACAATACACTAGATTTAATGTTTAGAAGAATTATACACTAGATCTAATGTTTAGAAGAATTTTACACTAGATCTAATGTTTAGAAGAATTATACACTAGATCTAATGTTTAGAAGAATTATACACTATATTGAATGTTTAGCGTATGCTTTGTTACCTTTGAATGAATATTGTTAGAATGATATTTCTTTTATTTTAAAAACGGCATAGCTATCTCCGTTTAAGGAAATTGTTAATTTGCATTTTTTGTTTTAAATCCTTTTGTGGTCTATGTTTCTTTGCATTGTTAATGTAATGTGTATTAAGATTTTTAACAGTGAGATCATTTTACTTTCAGCTGACAATACAACTAGTGCAGGTACGATTATCTTTTATTTTATATTGCAGTAAATTAACGAAAGCTTTTGTATGTCGGTATATCAACGAATGTGTATGTCTGAGTGTGCATATGTTTGTGTGTGTATGTGTGCAGGCATTTGTCTGTATATGTGTGCATGAATATGTGTGTGTCTGTGTGTGTGTGTATTTTGGTGGGTGAGCTGCCTACGGTAGGAAACGATACACTAACTGAATGTGATAATTCAGTTTCCCTGCTTTGCAGAACTGGTTCTGTAATCTGCCAGTTGCACGGTTTGCACATGCGTTTTAGACACTTTCAAGAATTCTGCTTCCGAACAAAACATTCGTTTGCAAATGCAGTAAGCTCGGTTTGACGTGACTTTCCACCCGGCTGTATTCATTCTACCCTTTGTTTCAAACCACATCAGCACAAAAACAATAGCCGAGTCAAATAAAGGAGTGCTGCGTTTTCTCTGTACGTTTGTCTGTCTGTATGTATGTATATACATATATAAATATGAATGTATGTGTATATATGTATTTTTGTGTATATATATATATATATATATATATATATATATATATATATATATATATATGAATGTAGCATATATGTGTGTAAATGTATATATATATATATATATGTCTCTGTAGAAATGGACAAAACCAGATCACTACGATACCTTTAAAAATGCCCGATTTGATCGGGATCCACGTTTGGAATATTTACTTCTGCCATGTCCAAATTTCTCACCTAACTGTTTCTCATTTATTTTGGGTACAGATTCGGAATCACGTGTTGAATTATTCTTGGATTTTAATGAAAGTTCAATTCTCCGCATATATAAATTAAATGATAAAAAGCGTGCAGTGTAGATCTCTACATTTGATTTGTAAATTGTCAATAAAATGTGACAGTGAGCAGGGGCCTATGCCATTTTTAATTTGTTTGTTAGCACAACCACAAATCCACGAGATGCTTAACGAGTTTTGTCGTAACATCATAGTGAAGATCAAAAACGTGATTACTGGTGTAAGGCGAAATGTCTGGTTTGATATCCCGCACTAGCGTAACGAGAGAAACCGAGTCGCGCTGTTTCAGGTCAGGTGATTCAGCTGAGCTTACCCGGTCTACGGTTTGTCAAGCGTAATTAACCAATAACTGAAGCCTTTGGGGATGAATACGGTATCCGTATTATGGGTTTTAATACACGTAATTTCTGAGTGGCTCTAATCTTTCAGAGTGACAAAGTGCCAAGACGTTACGTCTATACACGTAATCTATACTTGTAAATTCGGTACCGAAAAACATGGCCGCTATATACGGTAATCCGGGATAACTAGTGACCGGTTTTGCCAGTTTACACTGTGTCTGAGTGTGGGTGGGTGTGTCTGTGTGTTGAGTGTCTGTGTGTATGTGTGCGTGTGTGTGTGTGTTTGTGTGTGTGTCTGTGTGTGTGTGTACACATATTAAATTTATTTTTTTATTTTCAGGAAACGAAATGTTTCTGTCGACTACCACAGCGATACTTACTGGTTTCACGTATTTGACAATACACTGAAAAACAACAACAACAACAAACCAAAAAAAAAAACGGAATGTCCATGAAAACTCATGAGTGCTGATTTTGTTATTAATAATCGTGATTAACTGTGTGATTGTACTTTTACCTGTGATAAATTCATGACGATTCCGTCGTCTCTGGTAGGAATAGACCCAAGGATGAGTAAGAGTAGAACGTCGCAGAAAAACGACGTTTCTGGATTTAGCAGTCCTTTAATCTTTATCTTTATTAATCTACTAATGAAGTTCTTTTTTCATATTTATATTTATACTCAGGATTGTTGTGTGTTTAAAAAAAAAAAAAAACACAAAGGAAGGAACATCTTTTCAAATTACAGCAACAAAGTAATAACAAATAAATAAATAAATAAATAAATAAAATTATGTATGGTAAGTTCTAATAATCCCTTTTCGAATTTCTAGTAAACTATCAATGATTGAATGATAATAATTTAATTTTGTTTCTTGAACTTCTTTCATTTGTGTGAAAAAACCTGCATGTATCTGATGAAGACGTTTGTTCTGAAATAAAGATACATTCAGACCGATTCTTGTTTATTATTTCATTTTAAAAACACCTTTTAAATCCTTGCTCTGTTTTTGTTAAGCAGATGTTGGTATTTCAGAAGAAAAAGTATAAACTAAAAAGTGGCAGTCAGATCCAATAATGTTATTATCATTATCATCATCATAAAACTATTACTTACTGAATTACAATAAAACATGTCTACACCCAATAACACACCCTAACAAGATAATAATAAAAATAATAATAAATAATAAAAAGAAAAAAACCCAAAACGACAAATCAAGGGAGATAAACTATGTTGGTAAATTAAGATAAACATATCTAATATTTACCGTTCTTGTCAGGAAAAAAAAAATAAGAGAAGAAAAAAAGCACTAAACTATAAATACAATGAGTAATGTATCTTTTTCAAACTGACGTAGTGTTAACTCGTTAACGACAAGTACCATATAAAATAAGCAGAGTTATCTAACAACGTGCTATGTTCCAACTTTGACTAGCTTGATACTTTCCTACAAAACAGGGATCGTTTATTGCGCTAGTGGTCTCTTGTTCAAGTCTTCTTCGTTCATCTACTGTGCTATATACCGTTCCAACTAGTAATCACGAGTGCCACACGAAAGACTGTGACATGTGATTTCCTGTTTATGAAAATACAAGCACAAATATCTCTTTTGTACTCATATTTTTTATTATTTTTTGTTTCATTACGTAAATAAAAAAAAAAAAAAAAAAAAAATCGACATGCAGCTATAAATCCTATGACACGGAGTAATAGCCTCTTTAGTTTCAATATATTTTACCCCCATAGCATTATCGAAAATCATTTTCAAATAAAAAGTCAATGAATGTTTAAATGTCACAAGTGATTAAATCTAACAGGCTGACCTATTGCGGTCCTCAGCGGTATTGCCATCACGTTTATAACGATTAAATCAGATTCGATAACAGTCTGACAGATATTTTATTGTCTCAACAATTATCTACACATACACATACATTCATACACAGTAAAACAATAGAAACATCTGTCCATCTGTCTATCTATCTTTCATCCATCATCGATCTATCCACTCAGTTTTCTATCCATTTACCTATATATCTGTTTACTTAGCTGTCTGTCTGTCAGTCTCTCTATCTATCTGTGTTTCTGTCTGTCTATGTGTCTATATTTCTCTCTCATTCACTATTTACCATATGTCTATATATCTATCTATCTCTCTATCTAATCTACATGTCTCTATCTCTATCTATCTGTCTGTCAGTGGATCTATCTAGTCTATCTATCTCTATATCTATCTGAGTATTTATGGTCTCTCTGTCACATATCTATCTGTCTGTCTGTCTGTCAATCTATCTTTCTCATTCTCTATATATTTACCATCTCTCTATCTGCCTTTTTAATTATCTATCTATCTATATTTGTATATTTGTCATCTATCTACTCTATCTAGATATCTATCTCTCGCTATCGATCTCTTTCCCTCTCTATCTATCTGTGTGTTTCCACTCCATTCATAAATCCATCTATCAACATATCTAATATCTCTCTCTCTCTCTCTCTCTCTCTCTCTCTCTCTATCTGTCTGTCTGTCTGTCTGTCTGTCTATCTTTCTAACTATCTCTCTATCTCTCTATCTATATATCTCTCTATCTATCTATTTATTTATTCATCTGACCATTTTACTTGTTCTCTCACTCGCTTAACTGTTCTCTGTACGTATGTCTTTCTTAGTGCGACTATTAATGTCTTGCTTGTATTTACTCAATGTGTTTGCGGCACCCAGTGATTCAACAAAATTAAATTCACTGTTTGCTTTTAAAAGTCAGTGTTTGAAATATACAAAGCTTTTAATTTTATATTAGCATACATATTTTTATTTTATTTTTCCTTTTCCATCGAAAGTGTTGTAAACCTGATGCTAGACTTTATTCAAGTTTTTAGACATTGTGTCAGAAATATATCAGCGCAGTTTTGTTCAGTCTGTTCTTGTTATTGATTTATTTATTTAAACAGAAAACAGTATTGAGATAATATAACGCTCATATTAAGCTAATAATAATAATAGTAACAATTATAATAATAGTAATAATAATAATAATAACAATAATAGTAACAGTAATAATAAAAAAAAAAAAAATAATAATAATAATAATAATAATAATAATAATAATAATAATACGACCAGAATGTTATATTATCTGAATGGCTCTAATCTTTCAGTTTGGCAAAGCAACACGGAATATCTGATACAAGACTAAACGTATTTATCAGGTATACATCGACCATCTCTCCTCGGTGAGTGTGTTAAACAAATGGCTGGTTATTCATTGATGACATTTGTAAGTAGCTGTCTGTATATATTTCCTTCAGTAAAGACGACCAGCGGCCATTTGCAATTTATGCACGTGACTTTAATTCCGAATCGTACAGAAACGTGTTGTTTTTGGCTCGCATGGTATTGTATTTCACAAAACGTGGGAATATCTGGAAACGACTACTTTGTTTGAAATAAAAAAATATTTTTAAAAGATTTCTGTACGTCTTTTTTTGTTTGTTTGTTTGTTTGTTTGTTTAGATGAAGCGTCTTCTGTTTAACTACTTTTTAATCTAACACATAATTATTTCTTCTCATTCAGATCACGTTTGCTCGGATGTTTAGTTCGTGTTGTGTTTTTCCTAACAGTAGAAATATTTATATAATAAAGCGAATGCTTTTAACGGACGCTAGTGGTTCTTTTGTATCTAACTCGCAGGACAAAACAGTATGACTTAATGTCGCTTATTTTATTCTGCCCATGCGTGAGAGTATGCGCATGTATATGTTTATGTCCATATATGTATATATGCGTGTATGTATATATGTATATGTGTGTCTGCGTGTACATATATATATATATATATATATATATGTACGTATTTATATATGTATGTATATATCTATATATACATTAATTTATATTTCATAGCTGAAGACTGAAATATTATCAAATGATTTTCAAAATAGAATGAAAAACTTGAATTTTTTTATTATTGTTTTACCTTATTGAAAAAACCACCAAAATGATTAAAAACTCAAGAAAGGGAATCATGAAAAATGTAAAGCAATCTGAGAAAAATAGAGAGTAAACAAACCTTTATGCCAACGCGTTACTTGATATAATATTGAGTATGAAATATTATGTAAACAAAAATCTAATATCTGTAATCTATATTACGAATTTCTGTTAAAAGTGTCTGGTGGGTGTTTAACCTATTTTTAAAGAATCAAACACGTTCTGTTATACTGAAAGTCAAGGATTTTTTATGACACGGTTTGGTAGACTGTAAATAATATTTATGAGAGAAACAAATAAGAGATATTTCTTCAGTTTTGTTCATTTTGATTATTTCTATTTGACATTCTTAATCTTTTTATATATTACAGTGTAAAGTGTACGTCAGTCGTTAATTATCGAGTTCCAGTTGGAACGGGAAAAGAGGAAAAAACAACTAGAGGACATTTTCATTTTCATTTGTTTCGACTGTAGGAAAAATGGAAACGGGACAATTACTGTTTATATTTCTATACGTGTATGTGTGTGTATGTGTGTATCTGTGCGTGCGTGTGTATTTATAAACTCCTTCCAGGAGTTAATAAATAAACAGCATGAACAACAACAACAGCAACAGTATATATATATATGTAATAATAATAATAAAAATTAAAATTAAAATAATATTAAGTTGATTAAGTTGACTAAAAGGTCAGAAAGCAGTGTAAAGATTACCGAGGCTCGCCTTTCCAGCATGATTTGATATTAAAAAGATATCAGGACTGTTGTATCAAAATTCAGTCTATTATGATAAAGAAGAAAGAAGAAT
Organism: Chrysomallon squamiferum; assembly: GCA_012295275.1. Classification (NCBI taxonomy): domain Eukaryota; kingdom Metazoa; phylum Mollusca; class Gastropoda; order Neomphalida; family Peltospiridae; genus Chrysomallon; species Chrysomallon squamiferum. The sequence continues at coordinate 11,980,795 of CM022673.1, read as the reverse complement.
AACAGGGTTCAGCTGAGAGAGGATTAGTTTTAATAAATGCATGTAAATCAAAACAACAAAACAGATAACACGAAATTTTAGTATTAATGTCTCCCACTGTGACAAAATAAGCACGATTTAACTGAAACAACCATGTTTTAAGAATGTGGAAAATACTTATAGGTTTCTAATATTATAAGTAAATAAACACGTGTTTTGAACTATAATAAAACACGAGAAAAGAAATAAAATCTGGCTTAGTTACTAAAAAGATTTATTTTAATAAAGTACAAGTCACTGAGATCATGTATTACTATTGCTTCACTTACAGAGGACTGAGCTTGCGTACCATAGCTTAACATGGAAAGAACATAAAATACATATAATCACAGAAGTCACCTAGTAACCTGGTCGTTATATAATCGTACCGATCACCACTCACCACATCATTCTTAGATTAAAGTCAAACGTGTTTATGGGGACCATCCCTCCAAAAAAACAACAAAATCAACAAGAAAATGCCAAGGAAAAAAATAAAAAGTTAACAAAACATCTTTCATTGTATCGCCCATCTGCGATGAGTTAATTTATGTAAATATATTTTATGGATAGTTACATAAAATCTCTCTCTCTCTCTCTCTCTCTCTCTCTCTCTCTCTCTCTCTCTCTCTCTCTCTCTCTCTCTCTCTCTCTCTCTCTCTCTCTCTCTCTCTCTCTCTCTCTCTCTCTCTCTCTCTCTCTCTCTCTCCTCTCTCTCTCTCTCTCTCTCTCTCTCTCTCTCTCTCTCTCTCTCTCTCTCTCTCTCTCTCTCTCTCTCTCTCTATCTCTATCTCTCTCTCTCTCTCTCTCTGTATATATATATATGTATAACCTATCTCCCATCTTCTGATTCCTTACATTTGTGTGTGTGTGTTTGTATGTATCTTTGTCTTTCTCGGTCCTTCCAAAGAATTAAAGTTTGTTATTATTTTTTTTTCTCGGAAAAAGATAGTATGCGGCTCAAAAATGTGTTGAGATTTCTTTAAACAAATATACTTTTACCTTTTCTTAAAAATTAACGTTTATATTCGTTATTTTAGAGAATGTTATACAACACTGAATATTTTAATTTACTTTTATGAGAATTTATTCATTTTATTTTATTTTATTTTATTATATTTGTTTGTTTGTTTAATTAATTTTTTCAGCGGTAGCTCTGTTTACAAGTCTGGTAACTACATCATCAAGTAAGTTTTCAAGTAACACCACTAAATTAAACAAAGAAACAAAATAAAAGTATACATCTGAGTAGAATTAGAATTTAATTTTAAAAATAATAATAACAAAACACACAAAATACACACAGACACACACACACACATATTAAAATAAAGGTAAGTACATAGATACATACATACATACATTATCTTGATGTCCGGTATCGGATAGCGGACGAATGAATGCCATACGTTCGAGTCTCGTCAGCGGCATCTGGCGGGTTCGTGACGTCGTGAATGAACTTTGTCCTCCAGCGCCAGTTCCTGAATATTGTTCCCGAATATTGTCTGTGTGCAGAGTATATTCAGACGTACATAAGACAGAGAATATTAAAAATCCTAAACTACACACATACACACACACATACATATACTAACGGGAGAAGGTAGCTGTGTATGTAATAATGTGGCAAATTTTCCAAAGTTAGAGAAAGGGAAATCAAGTATATATTCATGAAAGCATTGTCTTCAGTATTCAGTATATTGATTGTGGTTCATTTCATGCAGTGTGCACACTTTTATGTTTTGTCTCTTTTGGGGCCACATCATACTTATACAATATATATATACAGGGTGTCCAAAAAGTAACCGAACCACAAACTTAAATAAAATTAGATATTAAAAATAACAAATTTAATTCCATCTTTTATGTCATTTTATGTTATCTTTTGTACTATTTATTTACTTCTGTCAGTAGTAGTCTTTGGAATGATTTTTGTTACCTGATCGTAGTGTTCTTCGTGATCGAGACTTCTGTTTTAGCGCGCGCTACTGGACTCTGCATGGTTTGACTTGAAATGATACCCTCACTCTTAAAAATGCAGCAAAAAACTTTACATTTAAACGAAAGTATCTTCGTTATTAAGAATTACTATGCAATGACTAGCTACAAGAATGTTGAAGAAAGATGGGAAGTAAACTTTAGAACACCTGTACCGAGTAAATCGACAATGTTCAATCTTGTATCCAAATTGGAAATGTGTCAAATGCTCCTAAAAAAGGTCGTCCAAAAACAGTTCGTTCACCTGAAAACAAGGATTTAGTGGCAGCTGCATTTGTTAATTCTCCTAAAAAAAATTGTTTTTAATATCTAATTTTATTAAAGTTTTCGGATCGGTTACTTTTGGGACACGTTGTATATATATATATATATATATATACCTTGATTCATACAATGTATATTTCATTTTATAGATGCAGTACAACAGAAACCATGACCTACAGTACAACACCAGCATCGGCCGACAGTACGACAGCGGCAAACATCAGCACATATCTGTTGTTCAATAGTTAGGTATTGTCATTTACGGAAATTGTTAATTTACAGTTTTACTTTTAGCTTAAAATCCTTTCGTGGACTATGTTTGTTTGCGTTGTTAATGTAATTAGTATTAAGATTTCTAACAGTGACATCGTTTTACTTTCAGCTGACAATACCACTAGTGCAGGTACGATTATCTTTTATTTTATTGCGCAGTAAATTAACAAATATTTTTGTATGTAGATTTGTAAATGAATGTGTGTCTGTGTGCGTGCGTGTGTGTATGTGTGCCTCTGTGTGTGTCTGTGTGCGTTTGTACATTAAATTGGTAAATGTATCAGTTTGGACACGGCAACGTCCAAATGTGAAATTTGTCCTAATTTGCATGCTGAATCCTCCCCACGTCATCAACCACGACCTGCCCAGCTGGCGTGTCTTTCACTACGTCTACGCAAACCGGCATCTGCCGACGTAGTGATTTCTTCGTTACAGGCTCGTCACTCTCACACTCTCAAAATTACTGGCAACTTACCTCGCTGGCAAGCCGGTTCTAAGAGATCCCTCGTAATGTCAGAAAGTCGCAGAACCTCGTATCATAAAAACATATAAAAAATAGTGAAAAATACAGAGTAAACAAACCTTTAAATAGTGGTTGTTTAATCTGTAATCTATATTGCGAATTTCTGTCAAAAGTGTCTGGTGGTTGTTTAACCTACTTTTAAAGAATCAAACGTGTTCTCTAATCCTGAATTTCTAGGATATTTTATGAGATGGTTTGATGGACTGTTAATAATATTTATGAGAGAAAGAAATATCGTTAGGACATTTTCATTTCGAGTGTTTCGAAAACGAATTTGATAATTCTCTTATAATTATTTTATAATTTTTAAATACATATGTATATGTATAGTGTCAGTGCCCGGGAAGCAAATTGTGTTTTAACTAGTAGCAAAAACGAAACGGCACAATTACTCTTTATATTCATAAATGTGTATATATATGTGTGTGTGTGTGTGTGTGCAATCAATAAAAAGTCAATAAAAATAGTAAATAAATAAATAAATAAGTAAATAACAATAACGATAATAATAATAATAATAATAATAATAATAAACAAATTAAATAATAATAAGTTCATAGTTATATTCACATTACTGCATCATAAAAATTACAACTACTAGAATTTTCTTAGAACATGACTTAGAAGAAGAAATTTTATATGTCCACTAACAACATCACCTTTGTTCTGTAAATCATGATTTCTGGCTAATGTTTCTAAAGTTATTTTTGAAAAGGTCTTATCACGTTTTCTGACTGCATGATCATCTTCCAGTGTTTTCTGTTTGCTGTTTTGTTGCTTAGTTTTAGAGGCATTATTTCAAAATTACCCTTTGTCACGTGATCCCTTTTACTCTTTTGTCTTTCTCGTAATAGACAGTGAATTATGATACCTTCTTAATACCAAATCATGCTGGAAGGTCGGACCTCAAAAGTCTTCACATTGTTTTTTAACCTGTCAGTCAAATATATAATTCTCTGTTCATTTGATCATCCTATTTATTTAACATACGTATAAACACACAAGTATCCTAGTAACCTGGTCTTTATATAATCGTGCCTATCACCACTCACCACATCTTGCTGAGAGATACGTGATACAAGACTAAAGTCCCACGTGTTCAAGGGGAAAAACATATATCAGGTAATAACATAAAATGAACAAAGCATCTTTGAAGATAGCGCTAGTATGCGGTAAGTTAATTTATGTAAATTTGTTTTATAGATAGTCAAATGAATAAAATATATCTCTTTCGGTCTATTTATCTGTGTCTGTTAATCTATCTATTTTATTTTCTCAGACAACTCTCTCTCTCTCTCTCTCTCTCTCTCTCTCTCTCTCTCTCTCTCTCTCTCTCTCTCTCTCTCTCTCTCTCTCTCTCTCTCTCTCTCTCTCTCTCTCTCTCTCTGTCAATCGCTGTCTTTTTCTTACTATTTCTATATACCTGTCTCAGATCTTTTTTGTCTTTCTCGGTACTTCCAATGAATTAAACTTTGTTAATGTTTGTTCCTGGAAAGAGATATAAAATGTCATTTAACAAAACTACTTTTACCGTTTTAAAGAATTTTGTGACAACATTGAATATTTTAATTTACTTGTTTGTTGATTTATTTTATTTTATTTTATTTTGTTTTGTTTTACGTTACTTTATTTTATTTTATTTTAATTTATTTTATTCATTTATTTATTTTTTTATTGATTTATATATTTATTGATTTAATTATTTTCCAGCGGTAGCTCTGTTTACAAGTCTGGTAACTACATCATCAAGTAAGTTTTCAAGCAACATAAATAAATTAAATAAACGAAGAAACAAAATAAAAGTATACATACGAGTAGAATTAGAATTTAATTTAAAGAAATAAATAATAAAAATAATAACAAACAAATTATATATACGCATTAATAAAAAGATAACTACATACATACATACATACATACATAAATACATACATATATACATACATACATACATACACACACACACATACATACACACACACACATACATACATACATTCATACATACATACATACATACATACATCATCTTGATGGCCGAACGGTACGTCGTACACCATCGGAAAGCGGGCGAATGAGTGTCACACCTTCGAATCTCGTCAGCGGAATCTGACGAGTTTGTGAGGTCATGATTGGACTTTGTCCTCCTGCGTCAGTGCGTTCCTGAATATTGTCTATGTGCAGAGTCTATTCAGACACACATAAAACAAAGAATATTCAAACCATAAAGTACATATATGCGCGCGCACACACACACACACACACACACACACACACAGACACACAGAGAGAGAGGTACATACATACATATAGCAACGGAAAAAGGTAACTGCGCATGGTATAATGTTTCACACAGCTGAACATTTTCCACAAATAAATATTTTTATGCGGCTCTGTTCGTGATGTACATAAAAACATAATAAATGAATACGTAACTTCATTGACTTATTCATGTTATGTGCATTTCATTTCATAGCCGAAAGTACAACAGAGGCCAGCACAACAGGAACATCAACTGACACCTCAACAACAGCAGCATCGAGTGACAGCTCAACAACAGCAGCATCTAGTGACAGCTCAACAACAGCAGCATCGACTGACACCTCAACAACAGCAGCATCGAGTGACAGCTCAACAACAGCAGCATCGGCTGACAGCGCAACAACAGCAGCATCGACTGACACCTCAACAACAGCAGCATCGACTGACACCTCAACAACAGCAGTATCGAGTGACAGCTCAACAACAGCAGCATCTAGTGACAGCTCAACAACAGCAGCATCGACTGACAGCGCAACAACAGCAGCATCGACTGACACTTCAACAACAGCAGCATCGACTGACAGCGCAACAACAGCAGCATCGACTGACACTTCAACAACAGCAGCATCGACTGACAGCGCAACAACAGCAACATCGAGTGACAGCGCAACAACAGCAACATCGACTGACACTTCAACAACAGCAGCATCGAGTGACAGCTCAACAACAGCAACATCGAGTGACAGCGCAACAACAGCAGCATCGACTGACACCTCAACAACAGCAGCATCGACTGACACCTCAACAACAGCAGCATCGACTGACAACTCAACAACAGCAACATCGAATGACACCTCAACAACAGTAGCATCGAATGACACCTCAACAACAGCAACATCGATTGACAACTCAACAACAGTAGCATCGAATGACACCTCGGCAACAACCGGAAACACAACAGAAACAACAACGTCAGGTAAAAAAATATATATATTCCTTAAAGTTGAAATGAAAGAGATATTTCTAAACATTATGATAGAACGCTTAGCATACTTGTCTAAGTTAAACTTTGATACGTGAGTACAACGCAGACAACTCGAGCACTGATACCTTTGTTTTAATTTAGAAAAAGCTTAGTTAGATATTTCAGTTTAAGGAAATTGTTAATTTGTATTTTTACTCATGTTTTAAATCCTTTTGTGGACTATATTGGTTTGCATTGTTAATATAATTAGTATTAAGATTTTTAGCAATGAGATCATTTTACTTTCAGGTGAAAATGCGGATAATGCAGGTACGATTATCTTTTATTTTATTGCGCAGTAATTTAACGAAAGTTTTTGTATGTAGATATATAAACGAACGAGTGTTTGTGTGTGTGTGTGTGTGTGTGTCTGTGTGTCTGTGTGTGTGTGTGCCTGCACGTTGTGTTATTTTGCTACCCGCAGCGAACGATACACTAACTGAATGTGATAATTCAGTTTCCCTGCTTTGTACAACTGGTACTGTAATGTGCCAGTGGCACGGTTTCCACTGGCGTTTTAGACATTTTCAAGACTTATGCTTCCGAACAAAACATTCGTTTGCAAATGCACTGAGAACGGTTTGACGTGACTTTCCACCCAGCTCAGTAGAAAATGACAAATCACTACGGTACCTTGAAAAATGCTTTGAAAGGGATCCGGTTTTGGAATATTCACATTTGCCATTAGAGTTACTTCCCATGCTAATTCGTTCACCTCGTCGTATTTGCACGCTGTTTTACATCTTATTTGCCTACAAGTCGCGTTCTTTTCATATTCAGAATAATATTCATTCTTTTTCTTTAAAATATCTTATAATGTCGAAGTGCCGATTTTAATTTGGGTACAGATTCGGATTCACGTATTAAATTAATTTTCGATTTTAATGAAAGTTCAATTCGTCGCATATATAAATTAAATGATAAAAAAAGTGCAAGGTAGATCTTTACATTTGATTTGTAAATTGTCAATAAAATGTGACAATGAGCAGGGGGCCTATGCTGTTTTTAATTTGTTTGTTAGCACAACCACAAAGTCACGAGATGCTTAACGAGTTTTGTCGTAACATCATAGTGAAGATCAAAAACGTGATTACAGGTGATTACGTGTGTAAGGCGCTATGTCTGGTCTGATATCCAGCAGTAACGAGAGAAACCGAGTCGCGCTGTTCAAGGTCAGGTGAGACAGCTGAGCTTACCCGGTCTGCTGTTTGTCAAGCGTAATTAACCAATAACTGAAGCCTTTGGGATGAAAACCGATCCGGTATCCATAACATACAGGATTATTATGGGCTTTAATACACATAATGTATACATAATGCAGACGTTAATAAGGAAAACCTTTGTGTGTGTGTGTGTGTGTGTGGGTGTGTGTGCGTATCTGTGTGTGTATATATACATTAATATATTTTTTTCTTTTCAGGAAACGAAATGTTTCTGACTACTACCACAGTGATACTTACTGGTTTCACGTATTTGACAATACACTGAAAAAAATAAAACAACAACAAACCAGCAAAAAAACCCATTCCGTCCATAAAGACTCATGAGTGCTGATTTTGTTATTAATAATCGTGATTAACTGTGTGATTGTACTTTTAACTGTGATAAAGTCATGACGATTCCGTCGTCTCTCGTAGGAGTAGACCCCAGGATGAGTAAGAGTAGAACGTCGCAGAAAAACGATGTTTCTGAGTTTAGCAGTCCTTAACTTTATTAACCTACTAATGAAGTTTTTTTTTTTTCAGAACAGATCTTTTACATCTAGTTCTACATGATATTTATACTCAAGATTGTAGTGTGTTCAAAAATAAAAACACAAACAAAGGAAGGAAGATCTTTCCAAATTACAGCAACAACGTAATAACAAATAAATAAATAAATAAATAAATAAATAAATAAAATAAACTAACGAAAGTTCTTATAACCCCTTTTGGATTTTCTAGTAAACTGTCAACGACTAAATGATAATTATTTAATTTTGTTTCTTGATGTTCTTTCATTTGTGTGAAAAAACCTGCATGTATCTGATGAAGACGTTTGTTCTGAAATAAAGATACATTCAGACAAATTCTTTTTTATTATTTCATTTAAAAAACACCTTTTAAATCCTTGCTCTGTTTTTGTTAAGCAGATGTTTGTATTTCAGAACGAAAGCTGTAACCTATTGAGTGAGAGAAAGGGAGAGAGAATGGATGAGTGAATCTGAAACAGAGTAAGTACAATAGTTTGATTGAGAGAGATAAATAGAGAGAGAGAGAGAGAGAGAGAGAGAGGGAGGGAGAGAGAGAGAGAGAGAGAGAGAGAGAGAGAGAGAGAGAGAGAGAGAGAGAGAGAGAGAGAGAGAGAGAGAGAGAGAGAGAGAGAGGGAGGGAGGGAGGGGAGGGAGAGAGAGAGAGAGAGAGAGAGAGAGAGAGAGAGAGAGAGAGAGAGAGAGAGAGAGAGAGAGAGAGAGAGAGAGAGAGAGAGAGAGAGATATGAATGCATAATTAATTTCTTCAAACGCCGTTCTGCAGAGACACTGGAGCTTACCTATTATTTCCGTTCCAAACAGTGGCTCTTCCCTCTAAATGCTTTTCTAACTATGTGAATACGTATAAAAATCAGTTGCTGCAAACTAGTATCATCATTATATAAATTGTTAGAATTAATAAAAATATTTGGCTAAATTAATAATAAATATATTAGTAAAGAAAGTGACGCATCTAAAAAGTAATTAAGAAGATTTGGTGGTAGGATGCCTAATTTGGGATCAATTTAAGAAATATTTTATGAATGTACAACCAAACCGTTGTATCATTAAAATGAATAGGTAAAGTACATAATCTATAGTTTACATTAACACACGTAAATAATTATTGCATTAACCAACGGACCACCAGCCGCCAAAACAACTGGTTTTGCATCAAACAGTTACTAGGAATGAGAGTAACCTATCTCATATCTGTGTATTTTCCTATGTTACCCCTAGAATGTATATATTTTTGGGGAGTGACTTTTGCAATTTATCCTTCGGTTATATATTGATTATTAATGCAGAAATATCATGGCTGCCATCTTGATGGTCCTGAATTTTTACTTAGTATGTTGCAGGCTTTTAATCCCGGATGTGACCCAGTAGAATAAATCAGTTTTAAATCTTCAGTTGTAAGAGCGTGGGAGGTTTTTGTTTTGTTTTGGGTGTGTAATAAAATATGTCATTGTACTGGAGATTGTAAATAACAGTGCATCTAATTCCCGACCTTATTTGAAAAGCAGAAACACGGAACATAAGCTAATAATCGCAAGACGGCGTTCATTATTCTGAAGCATTAGTCACACGACAGAAAATGTAAACCGTGAAAAATCGCCGATCGCACACAATATTTGATTAGTTTAGTACTTTTTATTATTTATATAATAAAGCAAAAAATAATAAAAAATTATAATAAATAAAAGAATAAATACTACTACTACTACTACTACTACTAATACTACTAATAATGTATATGTGTATATATATATGGGTGAGTGTATGTATGTGTATATATATATGCGTGTGTGTGTGTGTGTGTGTGTGTGTGTGTGTGTATGCATGTATGTATTTATGTATGTATGCATGCATGTGTGTAAGTTTGCACGTATATGCTTATTTCTAAACTATCAATAATAGAGATATTATAATTGAGGTATTATAAATTTACTCATCGTAGTACTTATTTGTTTAGACGTACCAGATTATTTTTATTATTATTATTATAATTATTATTATTATTTATTTTTTATTATTATTATTATTTTTATTATTATTATTATTATTATTATTATTATTATTATTACTATTTTTTCTTCTTTTGATCATAAAATACCTTCTCCTTGTGTAAAATTGTTCAACTGTTAAAGACAACGTCTTCGATATTCAGATTCCTACACGATCTGGTGTCGAGAGTGTACCAGTTTAAACATGAGGCAGTCTTTTCTTTCTTGACTTGTTAGCTGATTTATATCTGTGATGAAAATAAATACGATCTACTACTACAGCGAGTCAGGACAAGAGTTCAGTTTGTTGAAGAGGTTTGAGAATTACTGATGCAGAAAACACCGTCTTTGATTTACTAGAAAAAAAAAAAAGATGAAAAAAAAAAGGTGTGGAGCGAGATTTAGCCCAACGCGAGCTCGAGGTATTAGATCCAACCACTTTGCACGCAATGTGTGACAATAAATACTGACATAGTTCATCACGGCGTCTTTTATTACATTCACGTAGATCGTTTTATTGCGTCATTTTTTATATTCAGGAAACGAAATGTTTTTGTCGACTACCACAGCGATACTTACTGGTTTCACGTATTTGACAATACACTGAAAAAAAAAAAACAACCAACAAACCAGCAAAAAAACCCCATTCCGTCCATAAAAACTCACGAGTGCTGATTTTGTTATTAATAATCGTGATTAACTGTGTCATTGTACTTTTAACTGTGATAAATTCATGACGTGTCCGTCGTCTCTCGTAGGAGTAGACCCGATGACGAGTAGGAGTGGAACGTCGCAGAAAAACGATGTTTCTGAGTTTAGCAGTCCTTTGATTGGTTAGGTTATTTATATTATTAACTTTATTAATCTACTAGTGAAGTTCATTTTTCTCAGAACAGATCTTCTACAACTAGTTCTACGTAATATTTATACTAAAGATTGCAGTGTATTGAAAAAGCAACAACCACAACAACAAAAACAAAAAATACAACAACAAAAAAACAAAACAAAAAAACGCACAAAGTAAAGAAGATCTTTCTAAATTACAGCAACAACCTAATCATAAAAATGTAAAGCAATCTGAGAAAAATACAGAGTAAACAAACCTTTATGCCAACGCGTTACTTGATATAATACTGAGCATGAAATATTATGTAAACAAAAATCTAATATCTGTAATCTATACTACGAATTTCTGTTAAAAGTGTCTAGTGGTTGTTTAACCTACTTTTAAAGAATCAAACATGTTCTGTAATCCTGAATTTCTAGGATTTTTTATGACTGTAGATTTGGTAGACTGTAAATAATATTTATGAGAGAAACAAATAAGAGATATTTCTTCCGTTTTGTTCTTTTTGATTATTTCTGTTTGATATTCTTAATCTTTTTATACATTACAGCGTAAAGTGTACGTCAGTCGTAAGTCATCGAGTTCCAGTTGGAACGGCAGAAGAGGAAATAACAACTAGAGGACATTTTCATTGTCATTTGTTTCGACTGTAGCAAAAATGGAAACGGGACAATTACTGTTTATATTTCTATACGTGTATGTACAGCAAGGTAGCATGAACAACAACAACAGCAACAATATATATATATATATATATATATGTAATAATAATAATAAAAATTAAAGTTAAAATAATATTAAGTTGATAGTTATATTCACATTATTGCATCATAAAAATTACACTGCAAGAATTTACATGACTTAGAACAAAACAATATTTCATGTCCACTGAAAACATCACCTTTGTTCGGTAAATCTTGATGATCGAACGAATAGAGAATCGTGTTTATAACTCTGTAATTATAATTTTGACTAAAAGGTCAGAAAGCAGTGTAAAGATTACTGAGGCTCGCCTTTCCAGCATGATTTGATATTAAAAAGATATCAGGACTGTTGTATCAAAATTCAGTCTATTATAATAAAGAAAAAAAGAAGAATAAGAGGGTTCAGCTGACAGAGGATTAGTTTTAATAAATGCATGTTAATCAAAACAACAAAACAGATAACACGAATTTTTAGTATAAATGTCTCCCACTGTGACAAAATGTGCACGATATAACTGAAACAATCATTTTTTAAGAGTGTGGAAAATACTTATAGGTTTCTAATATTATAAGTAAATAAACACATATTTTGAACTATAATAAAACACGAGAAAAGAAATAAAATCTGGCTTAGTTACTAAAAGATTTATTTTAATAAAGTACGAGTCACTGAGTTCATGTATTACTGTTGCTTCCATTACAGAGGACTGAGCCTGCGTACCACAGCTTAACATGGAAAGAACATAAAATACATATAAACACAGAAGTAACCTAGTAACCTGGTCTTTATATAATCGTACCTATCAGCACCCACTACGTCATTCTTAGATTAAAGATTAAAGTCAAACGTGTTTATGGGAACCATCCCTCCAAAAAAACAACAAAATCAACAAGAAAATGCCAAGGAAAAAAAATAAAAAGTTAACAAAACATCTTTCATTGTATCGCCCATCTGCGATGAGTTAATTTATGTAAATATATTTTATGGATAGTTACATAAAATCTCTCTCTCTCTCTCTCTCTCTCTCTCTCTCTCTCTCTCTCTCTCTCTCTCTCTCTCTCTCTCTCTCTCTCTCTCTCTCTCTCTCTCTCTCTCTCTCTCTCTCTCTCTCTCTCTCTCTCTCTCTCTCTCTCTGTATATATATATATGTATAACCTATCTCCCATCTTCTGATTCCTTACATTTGTGTGTGTGTGTGTTTGTATGTATCTTTGTCTTTCTCGGTCCTTCCAAAGAATTAAAGTTTGTTATTATTTTTTTTTCTCGGAAAAAGATAGTATGCGGCTTAAAAATGTGTTGAGATTTCTTTAAACAAATATACTTTTACCTTTTCTTAAAAATTAACGTTTATATTCGTTATTTTAGAGAATGTTATACAACACTGAATATTTTAATTTACTTTTATGAGAATTTATTCATTTTATTTTATTTTATTTTATTATATTTGTTTGTTTGTTTAATTAATTTTTTCAGCGGTAGCTCTGTTTACAAGTCTGGTAACTACATCATCAAGTAAGTTTTCAAGTAACACCACTAAATTAAACAAAGAAACAAAATAAAAGTATACATCTGAGTAGAATTAGAATTTAATTTTAAAAATAATAATAACAAAAACACACAAAATACACACAGACACACACACACACATATTAAAATAAAGGTAAGTACATAGATACATACATACATACATTATCTTGATGTCCGGTATCGGATAGCGGACGAATGAATGCCATACGTTCGAGTCTCGTCAGCGGCATCTGGCGGGTTCGTGACGTCGTGAATGAACTTTGTCCTCCAGCGCCAGTTCCTGAATATTGTTCCCGAATATTGTCTGTGTGCAGAGTCTATTCAGACGTACATAAGACAGAGAATATTAAAAATCCTAAACTACACACATACACACACACATACATATACTAACGGGAGAAGGTAGCTGTGTATGTAATAATGTGGCAAATTTTCCAAAGTTAGAGAAAGGGAAATCAAGTATATATTCATGAAAGCATTGTCATCAGTATTCAGTATATTGATTGTGGTTCATTTCATGCAGTGTGCACACTTTTATGTTTTGTCTCTTTTGGGGCCACATCATACTTATACAATATATATATACAGGGTGTCCAAAAAGTAACCGAACCACAAACTTAAATAAAATTAGATATTAAAAATAACAAATTTAATTCCATCTTTTATGTCATTTTATGTTATCTTTTGTACTATTTATTTACTTCTGTCAGTAGTAGTCTTTGGAATGATTTTTGTTACCTGATCGTAGTGTTCTTCGTGATCGAGACTTCTGTTTTAGCGCGCGCTACTGGACTCTGCATGGTTTGACTTGAAATGATACCCTCACTCTTAAAAATGCAGCAAAAAACTTTACATTTAAACGAAAGTATCTTCGTTATTAAGAATTACTATGCAATGACTAGCTACAAGAATGTTGAAGAAAGATGGGAAGTAAACTTTAGAACACCTGTACCGAGTAAATCGACAATGTTCAATCTTGTATCCAAATTGGAAATGTGTCAAATGCTCCTAAAAAAGGTCGTCCAAAAACAGTTCGTTCACCTGAAAACAAGGATTTAGTGGCAGCTGCATTTGTTAATTCTCCTAAAAAAAATTGTTTTTAATATCTAATTTTATTAAAGTTTTCGGATCGGTTACTTTTGGGACACGTTGTATATATATATATATATATACCTTGATTCATACAATGTATATTTCATTTTATAGATGCAGTACAACAGAAACCATGACCTACAGTACAACACCAGCATCGGCCGACAGTACGACAGCGGCAAACATCAGCATATATCTGTTGTTCAATAGTTAGGTATTGTCATTTACGGAAATTGTTAATTTACAGTTTTACTTTTAGTTTAAAATCCTTTCGTGGACTATGTTTGTTTGCGTTGTTAATGTAATTAGTATTAAGATTTCTAACAGTGACATCGTTTTACTTTCAGCTGACAATACCACTAGTGCAGGTACGATTATCTTTTATTTTATTGCGCAGTAAATTAACAAATATTTTTGTATGTAGATTTGTAAATGAATGTGTCTGTGTGCGTGCGTGTGTGTATGTGTGCCTCTGTGTGTGTCTGTGTGCGTTTGTACATTAAATTGGTAAATGTATCAGTTTGGACACGGCAACGTCCAAATGTGAAATTTGTCCTAATTTGCATGCTGAATCCTCCCCACGTCATCAACCACGACCTGCCCAGCTGGCGTGTCTTTCACTACGTCTACGCAAACCGGCATCTGCCGACGTAGTGATTTCTTCGTTACAGGCTCGTCACTCTCACACTCTCAAAATTACTGGCAACTTACCTCGCTGGCAAGCCGGTTCTAAGAGATCC
>CM022673.1:11895787-11963287 GCA_012295275.1 Chrysomallon squamiferum | reverse complement strand
AATGTTTCACACAGCTGAACATTTTCCACAAATAAATATTTTTATGCAGCTCTGTTCGTGATGTACATAAAAACATAATACATGAATACGTAACTTCATTGATTTATTCATGTTATGTGTATTTCATTTCATAGCCGAAAGTACAACAGAGGCCAGCACAACAGGAACATCAACTGACACCTCAACAACAGCAGCATCGAGTGACAGCTCAACAACAGCAGCATCTACTGACAGCTCAACAACAGCAGCATCGAGTGACAGCTCAACAACAGCAGCATCGGCTGACAGCGCAACAACAGCAGCATCGACTGACACCTCAACAACAGCAGCATCGACTGACACCTCAACAACAGCAGTATCGAGTGACAGCTCAACAACAGCAGCATCTAGTGACAGCTCAACAACAGCAGCATCGACTGACAGCGCAACAACAGCAGCATCGACTGACACTTCAACAACAGCAGCATCGACTGACAGTGCAACAACAGCAACATCGAGTGACAGCGCAACAACAGCAACATCGACTGACACTTCAACAGCAGCAGCATCGAGTGACAGCTCAACAACAGCAGCATCGACTGACACCTCAACAACAGCAGCATCGACTGACAGCGCAACAACAGCAGTATCGACTGACAGCTCAACAACAGCAGCATCGACTGACATCTCAACAACAGCAGCATCGACTGACACCTCTACAACAGCAGCATCGACTGACAGCGCAACAACAGCAGCATCGACTGACACCTCAACAACAGTAGCATCGACTGACACCTCAACAACAGCAACATCGAGTGACAGCGCAACAACAGCAGCATCGACTGACACCTCAACAACAGCAGCATCGAGTGACAGCGCAACAACAGCAACATCGAGTGACAGCGCAACAACAGCAACATCGAATGACACCTCAACAACAGCAACATCGAATGACACCTCAACAACAGCAACATCGACTGACAACTCAACAACAGCAACATCGATTGACAACTCAACAAAAGTAGCATCGAATGACACCTCGGCAACAACCGGAAACACAACAGAAACAACAACGTCAGGTAAAAAAAATATATATATTCCTTAAAGTTAAAATGAAAGAGATATTTCTAAACATTATGATAGAACGCTTAGCATACTTGTCTAAGTTAAACTTTGATACATGAGTACAACGCAGACAACTCGAGCACTGATACCTTTGTTTTAATTTAGAAAAAGCTTAGTTAGATATTTCAGTTTAAGGAAATTGTTAATTTGTATTTTTACTCATGTTTTAAATCCTTTTGTGGACTATATTGGTTTGCATTGTTAATATAATTAGTATTCAGATTTTTAGCAATGAGATCATTTTACTTTCAGGTGAAAATGCGGATAATGCAGGTACGGTTATCTTTTATTTTATTGCGCAGTAATTTAACGAAAGTTTTTGTATGTAGATATATAAACGAACGAGTGTGTGTGTGTGTGTGTGTGTGTGTGTGTGTGTGTGTGTGTGTGTGTTTGTGTGTGTGTGTGCCTGCACGTTGTGATATTTTGCTACCCGCAGAGAACGATACACTAGCTGAATGTGATAATTCAGTTTCCATTCATTGTACAACTGGTAATGTGCCGGTTTGCACGGGCGTTTTAGACATTTTCAAGACTTATGCTTCCGAACAAAACATTCGTTTGCAAATGCACTAAGAACGGTTTGACGTGACTTTCCACCCAGCTCAGTAGAAAATCACTACGGTACCTTGAAAAATGCTTTGAACGGGATCCGGTTTTGGAATATTCACATTTGCCATTAGAGTTACTTCCCATGCTAATTCGTTCACCTCGTCGTATTTTCACGCTGTTTTACATCTTATTTGCCTACAAGTCGCGTTCTTTTCATATTGAGAATAATATTCATTCTTTTTCTTTAAAATATATTATAACGTCGAAGTGCCGATTTTAATTTGGGTACAGATTCGGATTCACGTATTAAATTAATTTTGGATTTTAATGAAAGTTCAATTCGTCGCATATATAAATTAAATGATAAAATACGTGCAGTGTAGATTTTTACATTTGATTTGTAAATTGTCAATAAAATGTGACAATGAGCAGGGGGCTATGCTATTTTTAATTTGTTTGTTAGCACAACCACAAAGCCACGAGATGCTTAACGAGTTTTGTCGTAACATCATAGTGAAGATCAAAAACGTGATTACAGGTGATTACGTGTGTAAGGCGAAATGTCTGGTCTGATATCCAGCAGTAACGAGAGAAACCGAGTCGCGCTGTTTCAGGTCAGGTGAGACAGCTGAGCTTACCCGGTCTGCTGTTTGTCAAGCGTAATTAACCAATAACTGAAGCCTTTGGGATGAAAACCGATCCGGTATCCATAACATACAGGATTATTATGGGCTTTAATACACATAATGTATACATAATGCAGACGTTAATAAGGAAAACCTTTGTGTGTGTGTGTGTGTGTGGGTGTGGGTGTGTGTGCGTATCTGTGTGTGTATATATACATTAATATATTTTTTTCTTTTCAGGAAACGAAATGTTTCTGACTACTACCACAGTGATACTTACTGGTTTCACGTATTTGACAATACACTGAAAAAAATAAAACAAACCAGCAAAAAAACCCATTCCGTCCATAAAGACTCATGAGTGCTGATTTTGTTATTAATAATTGTAATTAACTGTGTGATTGTACTTTTAACTGTGATAAAGTCATGACGATTCCGTCGTCTCTCGTAGGAGTAGACCCCAGGATGAGTAAGAGTAGAACGTCGCAGAAAAACGATGTTTCTGAGTTTAGCAGTCCTTAACTTTATTAACCTATTAATGAACTAATTTTTTTTTCAGAACAGATCTTTTACATCTAGTTCTACATGATATTTATACTCAAGATTGTAGTGTGTTCAAAAAAAAAAAAAAAAAAATAAAAACACAAACAAAGGAAGGAAGATCTTTCCAAATTACAGCAACAACGTAATAACAAATAAATAAATAAATAAATAAATAAATAAATAAATAAATAAATAAATAAATAAAATAAACTAACGAAAGTTCTTATAACCCCTTTTGGAATTTCTAGTAAACTGTCAACGACTAAATGATAATTATTTAATTTTGTTTCTTGATGTTCTTTCATTTGTGTGAAAAAACCTGCATGTATCTGATGAAGACGTTTGTTCTGAAATAAAGATACATTCAGACAAATTCTTTTTTATTATTTCATTTAAAAAACACCTTTTAAATCCTTGCTCTGTTTTTGTTAAGCAGATGTTTGTATTTCAGAACGAAAGCTGTAACCTATTGAGTGAGAGAAAGGGAGAGAGAATGGATGAGTGAATCTGAAACAGAGTAAGTACAATAGTTTGATTGAGAGAGATAAATATAGAGAGAGAGAGAGAGAGAGAGAGAGAGAGAGAGAGAGAGAGAGAGAGAGAGAGAGAGAGAGAGAGAGAGAGAGAGAGAGAGAGAGAGAGGGAGGGAGGGAGGGAGGGAGAGAGAGAGAGAGAGAGAGAGAGAGAGAGAGAGAGAGAGAGAGAGAGAGATATGAATGCATAATTAATTTCTTCAAACGCCGTTCTGCAGAGACACTGGAGCTTACCTATTATTTCCGTTCCAAACAGTGGCTCTTCCCTCTAAATGCTTTTCTAACTATGTGAATACATATAAAGATCAGTTGCTGCAAACTAGTATCATCATTATATAAATTGTTAGAATTAATAAAAGTATATTTTTTTTCTCTCACCTTTGGCTAAATTAATAATAAATATATTAGTAAAGAAAGTGACACATCTAAAAAGTAATTGAGAAGATTTGGTGGTAGGATGCCTAATTTGGGATCAATTTAAGAAATATTTTATGAATGTACAACCAGACCGTTGTATCATTAAAATGAATAGGTAAAGTACATAATCTATAGTTTACATTAACACACGTAAATAATTATTGCATTAACCAACGGACCACCAGCCGCCAAAACAACTGGTTTTGCATCAAACAGTTACTAGGAATAAGAGTAACCTATCATGTTTGTGACACTGGAAGCAAAAGTAAAAAAAAACATTCGGGAATTCACCAAATACAGCCATTTTTCAAAATGTCCGGCATCGAAATCTGTTGCTGACAATAACTGTTATATGTTAAAAAGCTCATATCTGTGTATTTTCCTATGTTACCCCTGGAGTGCATGTATAGTTGGGGAGTGACTTTTGCAACTTATCCTTCGGTTATATATTGATTATTAATGCAGAAGTATCTTTACTGCCATCTTGTTCGTCCTGATTTTTTACTTAGTATGTTGCAGCCTTTTAATCCCGGATATGACCCAGCAGAATAAATCAGTTTTAAATCTTCAGTTGTAAGAGCCTGGGAGGTTTTTCTTTTGTTTTGGGTGTGTAATAAAATATGTCATTGTACTGGAGATTGTAAATAACAGTACATCTAATTCCCGACCTTATTTGAAAATCAGAAACACGGAACATAAGCTAATAATCGCAAGACGGCGTTCATTATTCTGAAGCATTAGTCACACGACAGAAAATGTAAACCGTGAAAAATCGCCGATCGCACACAATATTTGATTAGTTTAGTACTTTTTATTATTTATATAATAAAGCAAAAGATTATAAAAAATTATAATAAATAAAAGAATAAATAATAATAATAATAATAATAATGTGTATTTGTATATATATGTGTGAGTGTATGTATTTGTATATATATATGCGTGTCTGTGTGTGTATGTATGCATGTATGTATTTATGTATGTATGTATGCATGTGTGTAAGTTTGCACGTATATGCTTATTTCTAAACTATCAATAACAGAGATTAAAAATTTGAGGGATTATAAATTTACTCATCGTAGTACTTATTTGTTTAGACGTATCAGATTATTTTTATTATTATTATTAAAATTATTATATATTTTTTTTATTTTTTTTTATTATTATTATTTTATTCTTATTCTTCTTCTTCTTCTTCTTCTTCTTCTTCTTATTATTATTATTATTATTACGTTTTTTTTCTTCGTTTGATCATAAAATACCTTCTCCTTGTGTAAAATTATTCAACTGTTAACAACGTCTTCGATATACAGATCCCTACACGATCTGGTGTCGAGAGTGTACCAGTTTAAACAGGAGGCAGTCTTTTCTTTCTTGACTTGTTAGCTGATTTATATCTGTGATGAAAATAAATACGATCTACTGCTACAGCGAGTCAGGACAAGAGTTCAGTTTGTTGAAGAGGTTTGAGAATTACTGATGCACAAAACACCGTCTTTGATTTACTGGAAGAAAAAAAAAGATGAAAAAAAAAAAGGTGTGGAGCGAGATTTAGCCCAACGCGAGCTCGAGGTATTAGATCCAACCACTTTGCACGCAATTCGTGACAATAAATACTGACATAGTTCATCACGGTGTCTTTAATTACATTCACGTAGGTCGTTTTATTGCGTCATTTTTTTTTTTTCTTTTCAGAAAACGAAATGTTTCTGTCGACTACCACAGCGATACTTTGTGGTTTCACGTATTTGACAATACACTGAAATGAAATCCGAACAAACTAGAAAAAAAAGACATTCGGTCCAGAAAAAGGTCATGAGTGCGATTTCGTTATTGTACTGTTAACTGTGATAAATTCATGACGTGTCCGTCGTCTCTCGTAGGAGTAGACACGATGATGAGTAGGTGTGGAACGTCGCAGAAAAACGATGTTTCTGAGTTTAGCAGTCCTATGATTGGTTAGGTTATTTATATTATTAACTTTATTAATCTACTAGTGAAATTCTTTTTTTCAAAACAGATCTTCTTCAACTAGTTCTACGTAATATTTATACTCAAGATTGCAGTGTATTTAAAAAGCAACAACCACAACAACAACAACAACAACAACAAAAAATACCCCCCAAAAAATGGAACGAAGATCTTTCCAAATTACAGCAACAACCTAATAATAAATAAATAAATAAATAAATAAATAAATAAATAAATAAATAAATGAATAAATAAATAATAAACTAACGAAAGTTCTAATAACCCCTTTTGGAATTTCTAGTAAACTATCATGGATTGAATGATAATAATTTAATTTTGTTTCTTGATGTTCTTTCATTTGTGTGAAAAAACCTGCATGTATCTGATGAAGACGTTTGTTCTGAAATAAAGATAGATTCAGACCAATTCTTTTTTATTATTTCATTGTAAGAACAATTTTTAAATCCTTGTTTAGTTTTTTTTAAGCAGATGTTGGTATTTCAGAAGAAAAAGTATAAACTAAGAATTTGCAGTCAGTTGCATTAATGTTATTATCATTATCATCATCATTAAACTATTACTTACTGAATTACAATAAAACATGCCTACACCCAATAACATACCCTAACAAGATAAAAAAAATAATAATAATAAATAATAAAAAGAATAAAACCCCTCAAAAAACGACAAATCGAGGGAGATAAACAATGTTGGTAAATTAAAATAAATATATCTAACATTTATCTTACTTGACAGGAAAAAAAGACATTAAAAGAAGAAAAAGAGCACTAAACTATAAATACAATGAGTAATGTATCTCGTTTCAAACTGACGTAGTGTTAACTCGTTAACGACAAGTACCACATAAAATAAACAGAGATATCTAACAACGTGCTATGTTCCAACTTTGACCACCTTGATACTTTCCTACAAAACAGGGATCGTTTATTGCGCTAGTGGTCTCTTGTTCAAGTCTTCTTCGTTCATCTACTGTGCTATATACCGTTCCAACTATTAACTCACGAGTGCAACACTAAAGGTTGTGACATGTGATTCCTTGTTTATGATAATACAAGCAGAAATATTTCTTTTGTAGTCTTATATTTTATTTTATTTTTTATTATTATTTTTTTAATGTTGATATCATTATGTAATTAAAAAAGAAATCTTATATTTTACCCCCATAGCATTATCGAAAATCATTTTCAAATAAAAAGACAATAAATGTTTAAATGTCACAAGTGATTAAATCTAACAGGCTGACCTATTGCGGTCCTCAGCGGTATTGCCATCACGCTTATAACGATTAAATCATATTTGATAACAGTCTGACAGATATTTTATTGTCTCAACAGTTATCTAGACACACACATACATTCATACACAGTAAAACAATAGAAACATCTGTCCATCTGTCTATCTATCTTTCATCCATCATCGATCTATCCACTCAATTTTCTATCCATTTACCTATATATCTGTTACTTAGCTATCTGTCTGTCAGTCTCTCTATCTATCTGTGTTTCTGTCTGTCTATGTGTCTATATTTCTCTCTCATTCTCTGTTTACCATATGTCTATATATCTATCTATCTCTCTATCTAATCTACATGTCTCTATCTCTAGCTATCTGTCTGTCAGTCGATCTATCTAGTCTATCTATTTGTATATCTATCTGAGTATTTATGGTCTCTCTGTCCACATATCTATCTATCTATCTGTCTGTCTGTCAATCTATCTTTCTCATTCTCTATATATTTACCATCTCTCTATCTGCCTTTTTAATTATCTATCTATCTATATTTGTATATTTGTCATCTATCTACTCTATCTAGATATCTATCTCTCGCTATCGATCTCTTTCCCTCTCTATCTCTCTGTGTGTTTCCACTCCATTCATAAATCCATCTATCAACATATCTAATATCTCTCTATCTATCTATCTATCTATCTATCTATCTATCTATCTATCTATCTATCTATCTATCTATCTATCTATCTATCTATCTGTCTGTCTGTCTGTCTGTCTATCTTTCTAACTATCTCTCTATCTCTCTATCTATATATCTCTCTATCTATCTGTCTCTCTCTATCTCTCTCTATCTATCTATTTATTTATTCATCTGACCATTTTACTTGTTCTCTCACTCGCTTAACTGTTCTCTGTACGTTTGTCTTTCTTAGTGCGACTATTAATGTCTTGCTTTTATTTACTCAATGTGTTTGCGGCACCCAGTGATTCAACAAAATTAAATTCACTGTTTGCTTTTAAAAGTCAGTGTTTGAAATATAAAAAGCTTTTAATTTTATATTAGTATACATATTTTTTTTTTCTTTTTCCTTTTCCATCGAAAGTGTTGTAAACCTGATGCTAGACTTTATTCAAGTTTTTAGACATTGTGTCACTTTCAAAGCGTCAGCAATATATCAGCGCAGTTGTCTTCAGTCTGTTCTTGTTATTTATTTATTTATTTAAACAGAAAACAGTATTGAGATAATATAACGCTCATATTAAGCTAATAATAATAATAGTAACAATTATAATAATAGTAATAATAATAATAATAACAATAATAATAATAGTAATAATAATAGTAGTAGTAGTAATAATAATAATAATAATAATAATGTTAATAATAATAATAATAATAATAATAATAATAATAATAATTGTAATAATAATAATAATAATAATAATAATACGACCAGAATGTTATTAATTTCTGAGTGGCTCTAATCTTTCAGTTTGGCAAGCGCCAAAACGTTACGTCAATTCTAGACAAAGCAACACGGAATATCTGATAAAAGACTAAACGTATTTATCTGGTATACAGCGACCATCTCTCCTCGTTGAGTGTCTCAAACAAATGGCTGGTTATTCATTGATGACATTTATAAGTAGCTGTATGTATATATTTCCTTCAGTAAAGACGACCAGCGGCCATTTGCAATTTATGCGCGTGACTTTAATTCCGAATCGTACAGAATCGTGTTGTTTTTGGCTCGCATGGTATTGTATTTCACAAAACGTGAGAATATCTGGAAACGACTACTTTGTTTGAAACAAGCAAAGATTTTAAAAAGATTTTTGTATGTCGTTTTTTGTTTGTTTGTTTGTTTGTTTAGATGAAGCGTCTTCTGTTTAACTACTTTTTATTCTAACACATAATTATTTCTTCTCATTCAGATCACGTTTGCTCGGATGTTTAGTTCGTGTCGTGTTTTTCCTAACAGTAGAAATATTTATATAATAAAGCGTTTGCTTTTAACGGACGCTAGTGGGTCTTTTATATCTAACTCACAGGACAAAACAGTATGACTTAATGTCGCTTATTTTATTCTGCCCATGCGTGAGGGTATGCGTATGTATATGTATATGTCCATATATGTATATATGCATGTACATATATATGTATATGTGTGTCTGCGTGTACATATATATATATATATATATATATATGTACGTATTTATATATGTATGTATATATCTATATATACATTTATTTATACATCATAGCTGAAGACTGAAATATTATCAAATAATTTTCAAAATAGAATGAAAAACTTGAATTTTTTTATTATTGTTTTACCTTATTGAAAAAACCACCAAAATGATTAAAAACTCAAGAAAGGGAATCATGAAAAATGTAAAGCAATCTGAGAAAAATACAGAGTAAACAAACCTTTATGTTGACGCGTTACTTCATATAATAATGTTTATGTTTCTATACGTGTACGTGTGTGTATGTGTGTATCTGTGCGTGCGTGTGTATTTATGAATTCCTTCCAGGAGTTAATAAATAACAGCATCAACAACAACAACAGCATCAACAACAACAACAGCATCAATATATATATGAAATAATAATAATATAAATTAAAGTTAAAATAATATTAAGTTGATAGTTATATTCACATTATTGCATCATAAAAATTACATGACTTAGAACAAAACAATATTTCATGACCACTAAAAACATCACCCTTGTTCTGTAAATCGTTATGATCGATCGAATAGAGAATCGTGTTTATAACTCTGTAATTATAATTTTGACTAAAAGGTCAGAAAGCAGTGTAAAGATTACCGAGGCTCGCCTTTCCAGCATGATTTGATATTAAAAAGATATCAGGACTGTTGTATCAAAATTTGGTCTATTATGATAAAGAAGAAAGAAGAATAAGAGGGTTCAGCTGACAGAGGATTAGTTTTAATAAATGCATGTTAATCAAAACAACAAAACAGATAACACGAATTTTTAGTATTAATGTCTCCCACTGTGACAAAATAAGCACGATATACATGAAACAACCATGTTTTAAGAATTTGGAAAATAATTATAGGTTTCTAATATTATAAGTAAATAAACACATATTTTGAACTATAATAAAACGCGAGAAACGAAATACAAATCTGGCTTAGTTACTAAAATATTTATTTTAATAAAGTACAAGTCACTGAGATCATGTATTACTATTGCTTCCATTACAGAGGACTGAGCCTGCGTACCACAGCTTAACATGGAAAGAACATAAAATACATATAAACACAGAAGTAACCTAGTATCCTGGTCTTTATATAATCGTACCGATCACCATTCACCACATCATTCTTAGATTAAAGTCAAACGTTTTTAAGGGAACCATCTCTCTCAAAAAAAAAAAAAAAAAACAACAAGAAAATGCCAAGGAAAAAAAATTAAAAAGTTAACAAAACATCTTTCATTGTAGCGCTCATCTGCGATGAGTTAATTTATGTAAATATATTTTATGGATAGTTACATAAAATCTCTCTCTCTCTCTCTCTCTCTCTCTCTCTCTCTCTCTCTCTCTCTCTCTCTCTCTCTCTCTCTCTCTCTCTCTCTCTCTCTCTCTCTCTATGTATGTATAACCTATCTCCCATCTTCTGATTCCTTACATTTGTGTGTGTGTGTGTTTGTATGTGTGTTTGTCTTTCTCGGTCCTTCCAAAGAATTAAAGTTTGTTATTATTTGTTTTCCCGGAAAAAGATATTACGCGGCTTAAAAATGTGTTGAGATTTCTTTAAACAAATATACTTTTACCTCTTCTTAAAAATTCACGTTTATATTCGTGATTTTAGAGAATGTTATACAACACTTACAATTTTAATTTACTTTTATGAGAATTTATTCATTTTATTTTATTTTATTTTATTTTATTTGTTTGTTTGTTTCTTTCTTTAATTAATTAATTAATTTACTAATTTTTTTTTTTCAGCGGTAGCTCTATTTACAACACTGATAACATCATCAAGTAAGTTTTCAAGTAACGCCACTAAATTAAATAAACAAAGAAACAAAATAAAAGTATACATCTGAGTAGAATTAGAATTTATTTTTAAAAATAATAATAACAAGACACACAAAATATATACAAATACACACACACATACACACACACACACACACACACGCACACACACACACACACATACACATATTAAAATGAAGGTAAGTACATAGATACATACATACATACATACATACATTATCTTGACGTTCGAGTCTCGTCAGCGGCATCTGACAGGTTTTGTGAGGTCGTGATTGAACTTTGTCCTCCTGCGCCAGTGCGTTCACGAATAATTTCTGTGTGTAGAGTCTTTTCAGACGTACATAAGACAGAGAATATTAAAAATCCTAAACTACACACATACATACACACACAGGTCCATATATATATAGTAACGGGAGAAGGTAACTGTGCATGTAATAATGTGGCACATTTTCCAAAATTACAGAAAGGGAAATCCAATATATATTCATGAAAGCATTGTCATCAGTATTCAGTATTTTGATTGTGGTTCATTTCATGCAGTGTGGACACTTTTTTGTTTTGTCTCTTTTGGGGCCACATCATACTTATACACTTTATATATATATATATATATATATATATATATATATATACAGGGTGTCCCAAAAGTAACCTTACCGAAAACTTAAATAAAATTAGATATTAAAAATAACAAATTTAATTCCATCTTTTATGTCATTTTACGTTATCTTTTGTACTATTCATTTACTTCTGTCAGTAGTAGTCTTTGGAATGATTTTTGTTACCTGATTGTAGTGTTCTTCGTGATCGAGACTTCTGTTTTAGCGCGCGCTACTGGACTCTCCATGGTTTGAATTGAAATGGTACCGTCACTCTTAAAAATGCAGCGAAAAACGAAAGTATCTTTGTTATTAAGAATTACTATGCAATGACTAGCTACAAGAATGTTGAAGAAAGATGGGAAGTAAACTTTAGAACACCTGTACCGAGTAAATCGACAATGTTCAATCTTGTATCCAAATTGGAAATGTGTCAAATGCTTCTAAAAAAGCTCGTCCTAAAACAGTTCGTTCACCTGAAAACAAGGATTTAGTGGCAGCTGCATTTGTTAATACTCCTAAAAAAAAAGTTGTGCAGAGTCTAATCAGACGTACAGAACACAGAGAATATAAAAAATCCTAATAGTTGCGCGCGCGAACACACACACACACACACACACACACACACACACACACACACACACACACACACACACACACACACACACACACACAGGTCCATATATACATATATAGTAACGGGAGAAGGTAGCTGTGTATGTAATAATGTGGCAGGTTTTCCAAAATTAGAGAAAGGGAAATCAAGTATATATTCATGAAAGCATTGTCTTCAGTATTCAGTATTTTCATTGTTGTTCATTTTATGCAGTGTGCACACTTTTATGTTTTGTCTCTATTGGGGCCACATCATACTTATGCACTATATATATATATATATATATATATGTCTATTCATGATGCAGCCATTTTCTTCTCGTTAGTACATATACAGATATACATACGTACCTACGTAAAACATAGTACATGAATACGTACCTTGATTCATACAATGTATATTTCATTTTATAGATGCAGTACAACAGAAACCATGACCTACAGTACAACACCAGCATCGGCCGACAGTACGACAGCGGCAAACATCAGCACATATCTGTTGTTCAATAGTTAGGTATTGTAATTGACGGAAATTGTTAATTTACAGTTTTACTTTTAGTTTAAAATCCTTTCGCGGACTATGTTTGTTTGCGTTGTTAATGTAATTAGTATTAAGATTTCTAACAGTGACATCGTTTTACTTTCAGCTGACAATACCACTAGTGCAGGTACGATTATCTTTTATTTTATTGCGCAGTAAATTAACAAATATTTTTGTATGTAGATTTATAAATGAATGTGTATCTGTGTGCGTGCGTGTGTGTATGTGTGACTCTGTGTGTGTCTGTGTGCGTTTGTACATTAAATTGGTAAATGTATCAGTTTGGACACGGCAACGTCCAAATGTGAAATTTGTCCTAATTTGCATGCTGAATCCTTCCCACGTCATCAACCACGACCTGCCCAGCTGGCGTGTCTTTCACTACGTCTACGCAAACCCGCATCTGCCGACGTAGTGATTTCTTCGTTACAGGCTCGTCACTCTCACACTCTCAAAATTACTGGCAACTTACCTCGCTGGCAAGCCGGTTCTAAGACATCGCTCGTAATGTCAGAAAGTCGCAGAACCTCGTATCATAAAAAAATATAAAAAATAGTGAAAAATACAGAGTAAACAAACATTTAAATAGTGGTTGTTTAATCTGTAATCTATATTGCGAATTTCTGTCAAACGTATATGGTGGTATAATAACCTACTATTAAAGAATCAAACGTGTTCTCTAATCCTGAATGCCAAGGATCTTTTATGACATGGTTTGATAGACTGTAAATAATATTTATGAGAGAAACAAATATCGTTAGGAGATTATTTCTATTTGATGTCCTTAATCCTTTTATATATAAAAGTATATAGTGTGTGTCAGTAGTAAGTCACCCACTTCTTGTGAGTGTGTGTGTGTGTGCAATCAACAAAAAGTCAATAAAAATAGTAAATAAATAAATAAATAAGTAAATAACAATAACGATAATAATAATAATAATAAATATTTAAATAATAATTAGTTGATAGTTATATTCACATTACTGCATCATAAAAATTACAACTACTAGAATTTTCTTAGAACATGACTTAGAAGAAGAAATTTTATATGTCCACTAACAACATCACCTTTGTTCTGTAAATCATGATTTCTGGCTAATATTTCTAAAGTTATTTTTGAAAAGGTCTTATCACGTTTTCTTATCACTGCATGATCATCTTCCAGTGTTTTCTGTTTGCTGTTTTGTTGTTTAGTTTTAGAGGCATTATTTCAAAATTACCCTTTGTCACGTCATCCCTGTTGTTCTTTTGTCTTTCTCGTAATAAACTGTGAATTATGATACTGGAGTCCTGATCCTTC
The DNA here is from genome assembly GCA_012295275.1 of Chrysomallon squamiferum. Taxonomy (NCBI): domain Eukaryota; kingdom Metazoa; phylum Mollusca; class Gastropoda; order Neomphalida; family Peltospiridae; genus Chrysomallon; species Chrysomallon squamiferum. Next base: position 11,949,195 of record CM022673.1, on the reverse strand, counting down.
TTAATATCAAATCATGCTAGAAGGGCGGACCTCAACAATCTTCACATTGTTTTTTAACCTGTCAGTCAAATATATAATTCTCTGTTAATTTGATCATCCTATTTGTTTAACGTACGTATAAACACACAAGTAACCTAGTAACCTGGTCTTTATATAATCGTGCCTATCACCATTCACCACATCTTGCTGAGAGATACGTGATACAAGACTAAAGTCCCACGTGTTCAAGAGGAAAAAAAAAAATCAAGTAATAACATAAAATGAACAAAGCATCTTTCATGACAGCGCTAGTATGCGGTAAGTTAATTTATGATAGTCAAATGAATAAAATATATTTCTTTCAGTCTATTTATCTGTGTCTGTTGATCTATCTATTTTATTTTCTCAGACACACACACGCTCTCTCTCTCTGTCTCTCTCTCTCTCTCTCTCTCTCTCTCTCTCTCTCTCTCTCTCTCTCTCTCTCTCTCTCTCTCTCTCTCTCTCTCTCTCTCTCTCTCTCCCTCTCTCTCTCTGTCTGTCTCTCTCTCTCTGTCAATCGCTGTCTTTTTCTTACTATTTCTATATACCTGTCTCAGATCTTCTTTGTCTTTCTCGGTCCTTCCAATGAATTAAAGTTTGTTAATATTTGTTCCTGGAAAGAGATGTAAAATGTCATTTAACAAAAATACTTTTGCCCTTCTAAAAAATTTAAGTTGCTGTTCGCTGTTTTAAAGAATTTTGTGACAACACTGAATATTTTAATTTACTTGTTTGTTAATTTATTTTCTTTTCTTTTTTCTTTTCCGTTACGTCATTTCATTTTATTTTATTTTATTTTTATATTTATTTCTATATTTTATTTTATTATATTTTACTTTAATTTATTTTATTTTATTTTGTTTGTTTGTTTGTTTGTTTATTTTTATATTTATTTATTTATTTGTTTATTTCATTATTTATTTATTTTCCAGCGGTAGCTCTGTTTACAAGTCTGGTAACTACAACATCAAGTAAGTTTTCAAGCAACACCACTAAATTAAAGAAACAAACAAAATAAAAGTATACATTCGAGTAGAATTAGAATTTAATTTAAAGAAATAAATAATAATAATAAGAAGAAACAAATTATATATACGCATTAATAAAAAGATAACTACATACATACATACAAACATACATACATACATATGTCATCTTGATGGTCGAACGGTACGTCGTACTGCATAGGAAAGCGGGCGAATGAGTGTCACACGTTCGAGTCTCGTCAGCGGAATCTGATGGGTTTGTGAGGTCGTGATTGGACTTTGTCCTCCTGCACCACTGCGTTCACGAATATTGTTTGTGAGCAGAGTCTATTCAGACACACATAAAACGAAGAATATTCAACCCATAAAGTACATATATACGTACATATATACACACATACACACACAGAGAGAGAGAGAGAGGTACATACATACATATAGTAATGGAAAAAGGTAACTGCGCATGGTATAATGTTTCACACAGCTGAACATTTTCCACAAATAAATATTTATATACAGCTCTGTTCGTGATGTACGTAAAAACATAATGCATGGATACGTAACTTCATCGACTTATTCATGTTGTGTGTATTTCATTTCATAGCCGAAAGTACAACTGACAGCACAGCAACAACAGCATCGAGTGACACCTCAGCAACAACAGCATCGAGTGACACCTCAACAACAGCAGCATCGAATGACATCTCAACAACAGCAGCATCGACTGACAACTCAACAACATCAAACACAACGTCAGGTAAAAAAAATATTTATATTTCTTAAAGTTGAAATGAAAGAGATATTTCTAAACATTATGATAGAACGCTTAGCATACTTGTCTAAGGTAAACTTTGATACGTGAGTACAACGCAGACAACTCGAGCACTGATACCTTTGTTTTAATTTAGAAAAAGCTTAGTTAGATATTTCAGTTTAAGGAAATTGTTAATTTGTATTTTTACTCATGTTTTAAATCCTTTTGTGGACTATATTGGTTTGCATTGTTAATATAACTAGTATTAAGATTTTTAGCAGTGAGATCATTTTACTTTCAGGTGAAAATGCGGATAATGCAGGTACGGTTATCTTTTATTTTATTGCGCAGTAATTTAACGAAAGTTTTTGTATGTAGATATATAAACGAACGAGTGTGTGTGTGTGTGTGTGTGTGTGTGTCTGTGTGTGTGTGTGTGTGTTTGTGTGTGTGTGTGTGTGTGTGTGTGTGTGTGTGTGTGTGTGTGTGTGTGTGTGCCTGCACGTTGTGTTATTTTCCTAGCCGCAGCGAACGATACACTAACTGAATGTGATAATTCAGTTTCCCTGCTTTGTAGAACTGGTACTGTAATGTGCCAGTGGCATTGTTTTCACGGGCGTTTTAGACATTTTCAAGACTTATGCTTCCGAACAAAACATTCGTTTGCAAATGCACTAAAAAAGGTTTCCACACAGCTCAGTAGAAAATGACAAATCACTACGGTACCTTGAAAAATGCCCAGTTTGAGCGGGATCCGGTTTTGGAATATTCACATTTTCCATTAGAGTTACTTCCCATGCTAATTCGTTCACCTCGTCGTATTTGCACGCTGTTTTACATCTTATTTGCCTACAAGTCGCGTTCTTTTCACATTGAGAATAATATTCATTCTTTTTCTTTAAAATATCTTATAATGTCGAAGTGCCGATTTTAATTTGGGTACAGATTCGGATTCGCGTATTAAATTAATTTGGATTTTAATGAAAGTTCAATTCGCCGCATATATAAATTAAATGATATAAAATGTGCACTGTAGATCTTTACATTTGATAAATGTGACAATGAGCGGGGACCTATGCTATTTTAAATTTGTTTGTTAACACAGCCACAAAGCCACGAGATGCTTAACGAGTTTTGTCGTAACATCATAGTGAAGATCAAAAACGTGATTACTGGTGTAAGGCGAAATGTCTGGTTTGATATCCCGCCGTAGCGTAACGAGAGAAACCGAGTCGCGCTGTTCAAGGTCAGGTGAGACAGCTGAGCTTACCCGGTCTGCTGTTTGTCAAGCGTAATTAACCAATAACTGAAGCCTTTGGGATGAAAACCGATCCGGTATCCATAACATACAGGATTATTATGGGCTTTAATACACATAATGTATACATGTAAGTTGGGGACCAAAAACTATGGCCGCTGTAGACGTTAATCCGGGAAAACCTTTGAGTGTTTGTGTGTGTGTGTGTGTGTGTGTGTGTGTGTGTGTGTGTGTGTGTGTGTGTGTGTGTGTGCGTGCGTGCATTTTGTGTGTATATATATATATATTAATTTTTTTTTTTTTTTTTCAGGAAACGAATTGTTTCTGTCGACTACCACAGCAATACTTACTGGTTTCACGTATTTGACAATACACTGAAAAAACCCCAACAAATTAGCACAAAAAACCCCATTCCGTCCATAAAAACTCAGAGTGCTGGTTTCGTTACTAATAATGGTGATTAACTGTGTGATTGTACTTTTAACTGTGATAAATTCATGACGTGTCTGTCGTCTCTCGTAGGAGTAGACCCCAGGATGAGTAAGAGTAGAACCTCGCTAAAAAACGACGTTTCTGACAGATCTTCTACAACTAGTTCTACGTAATATTTATACTGAAGATTGTAGTGTGTTCAAAAAATAAAAAAAACAAAAAAAAACACACACAAATGAAGGAAGATCTTTCCAAATTAGAACAACAACGTAATAACAAATAAATAAATAAATAAATAAATAAATAAATAAATAAATAAATAAATAAATAAAATAAACTAACGAAAGTTCTAATAACCCCTTTTGGAATTTCTAGTAAACTATCAATGATGGAATGATAATAATTTAATTTTGTTTCTTGTGTGAAAAAACCTGCATGTATCTGATGAAGACCTTTGTTCTGAAATAAAGATACATTCAGACCAATTCTTTTTTATTATTTCATTTTAAAAACACCTTCTAAATCCTTGCTCTGTTTTTGTTAAGCAGATGTTGGTATTTCAGAACGAAAGCTGTAACGTAAAGAGTGAGAGAAAGGGAGAGAGAATGGATGAGTGAATCTGAAACAGAGTAAGTACAATAGTTTGAATGAGAGAGAGAGAGAGAGAGAGAGAGAGAGAGAGAGAGAGAGAGAGAGAGAGAGAGAGAGAGAGAGAGAGAGACAATTAATTTCTTCAAACGCAGTTCTGCAGAAACACTGGAACTTACCTATTATTTCCGTTCCAAACAGTGGCTCTTCCCTCTAAATGCGTTTCTAACTATGTGAATACATATACAGATCTGTTGCTGCAAACTAGTATAATCGTTATATAAATTGTTAGAATTAGTAAAAATATATTTTTTTTCTCTCACCTTTGGCTAAATTAATAATAAATATATTAGTAAAGAAAGTGACGCATCTAAAAAGTAATTGAGAAGATTTGGTGGTAGGATGCCTAATTTGGGATCAATTTAAGAAATATTTTATGAATGTACAACCAGTCCGTTGTATCATTAAAATGAATAGGTAAAGTACATAATCTATAGTTTGCATTAACACACGTAAATAATTATTGCATTAACCAACGGACCACCAGCCGCCAAAACAACTGGTTTTGCATCAAACAGTTACTAGGAATGAGAGTAACCTATCATGTTTGTGACACTGGAAGCAAAAGTAAAAAAAAACATTCTGGAATTCACCAAATACAGCCATTTTTCAAAATGTCTGGCATCGAAATCTATTGCTGATAATAACTATTATATGTAAAAAAAGCTCATATCAGTGTATTTTCCTATGTTACCCCTAGAGTGCATGTATAGTTGGGGAGTGACTTTTGCAACTTAACCTTCGGTTATATATTGATTATTAATGCAGAAGTATTTTGACTGCCATCTTGATCGTTCTGATTTTTTACTTAGTATGTTGCAGCCTTTTAATCCCGGATGTGACCCAGCAGAATAAATCAGTTTTAAATCTTCAGTTGTAAGAGCCTGGGAGGTTTTTGTTTTGTTTTGGGTGTGTAATAAAATACGTCATTGTACTGGAAATGGTAAATAAGAGTATATCTAATTTCCGACCTTATTTAAAAATCAGAAACACGGAACATAAGCTAATAATCGCAAAACGGCGTTCATTATTCTAAATCATTATTCACACGATAGCAGATGTGAACAGTAGATAATCGCAGATCGTAGATATAAGTCTTGCACAATATGTCGATTACTTTAGTACTTTTTATTATTTATATAACAAAAAAAAAGTAAAAAATAATAATGAATATAAGAATAAATAAGTAAATAATAATAATAATAATAATAATAATAATAATAATAAATTAAATAACAATAAGTTTATAGTTATATTACCACTCATGCATCATAAAAATTAAACTGCAAGAATTTACATGACATAGAACAAAAAATATTTTATGACCACTAAAAACATCACCCTTGTTCTGTAAATCATGATTACTGGCTAATATTTCTAAAGTTTTTCTTGAAAAGGTCTTTTCACATTTTCTGGCTGCACGATCATCTTACAGTTTTTTCTGTCTACGTGACAACTTAAATCACGATATTTTTGTTTATCGTAGTTACGAAAGAATGGAGTTAACCACTGTGCATATCATCGTGAGAACCGATGTAAATCAAACATGAACTAACATGGAAAATATCGTATCACATACCTCTTTGTTCTCCAACTGTCCAGTTGTCTCATACGCGGTCTAATATTTCTGTAGATTCATAGAAATGATTTGTTATTTTGTTTTATATCTTCAAAATTATTTATTTATTTTATTGCACCTCTGTGAAAATTTATATTTTAACTGATGTTCAGGGTGTGAGAATGCTGTTTCGTCTACTAATTTAGTACGAAACAAAAATAATTTAAACATTGTCATCATTCTTCTAATCTGTGAAAATGTGTAATGTACCATTCTTCTCATGGTGAAAACGACTGAGCAGTCAAACTGCTTTATCTACTTACAGTGTTAGAAACCTATAATTATTTCCCACATTATTAAACCATAAAGATTTTTTTTCAGTTATATCGTGCTCTCACAGTGGGAGACATTTAAACCAACTATTTGTGTTTTCTGTTTGGTTGTTTCAAATTACAGGCATTTATTAAAAATTACCCTTTGTCACGTAATCCTTGTTATTCTTCTTTTTTGTTTCTCATAATAGACTCTGAACTTTGACACAATAGTTCTTATACCTTCTTAATATCAAATCATGCTGGAAGGGCGGACCTCAACAATCTTCACATTGTTTTTTAACCAGTCAATCAAAAATATTGCTGTAGTGTTATAAACACGATTGTCTATTCGTTAGTCATCAAATTTATATAAAAATACATATAAACACACAAGTAATCTAATAAACTGATCTTTATATAATCGTGCCTTTCACTTGCTTGGATCAAAGATTAAAGTTTATGGGAGAAAAAACCCCATAAACAATCAACAACATACCAAGGAATAACATAAAAAATGAATAAAACATTTTTCATGGTAGAGCTACTATGCGGTAAATTGATTTATGTAAATATATTTTACAGATAACCAAATAAAATCTCTCTCTCTCTCTCTCTCTCTCTCTCTCTCTCTCTCTCTCTCTCTCTCTCTCTCTCTCTCTCTCTCTCTCTCTCTCTCTCTCTCTCTCTCTCTCTCTATATATATATATATATATATCTGTCTGTCTGTCTGTCTTTCTCTCTTTGTACCTATATATATATCCTTTCATTTGTGTGTGTTTGTGTGTGTTTATTATGTGTTTCTCGGTCTCTCTCGATCCTTCTAATGAATTAAACTTTGTTAATACTTTTTCCTGGAAAAGGATATTACGAGGTTTAAAAGTGTGTTGAGAAGTCTTTAAACAAATATACTTTTACCTTTTTTAAAAATTCAAACTCATGTTAGTTATTTTAGAGAACATTATGACAACATTGAATATTTCAGTTTTAATTTTTTATTTATTTTTTTTTTTTATTTTATTTTATTTTTATTTTACTTTATTTGTTTGTTTGTTTGTTTCCTATTTTATTTGTACTACTTTTTTTCCCAGCGGTAGCTCCATTTACAACATTGGTAACATCAGCAACTAAGTTTTCAAGTAACATCACTAAATTAAAGAAACAAAGAAACAAAATAAAAGTATACATCTGAGTAGAATTAGAATTTAATTTTGAAAGCACAATAACAAAAAACAACAAAATACATAGGATTAAAATAAAGGTAACTACATACATGCATTCATACATACTTACTTAAATACATATATATGCACACAGACACACATACACATAGGTACATATATATAGTAACGGGAGAAGGTAACTGTGTATGTAATAATGTGGCACATCTTGCAAAATATTAGAGAAAGGGAAAATGATGACATCCATAGAGCATTGAATTCAGTATTTTGTTTATGGTTCACACCACAGTGTTTAGTTTTGCCTGTTTTGGAGCCACATAAATTTATTCACTAAATATGTGTGCGTCCGTGTGTGCTGTGTGTGTGCTGTCAGCCGTGGGAAACGATGATCTAACTGAGATGTCATTAAATTAGTAACAATGTCAGACAAATTCTATTCACGCACTGAATTAGGGAAACGAGACTGCTGTGTAAAGTAAGGACACAGCCCAAGATATTAGTAACATCGCTTAATTTCATTAACCAGTCCTTACTGCGAGTTGGGTAAGAAACAGAATTTCTGGTAACGTGGCACACAACGTCCTCGGATAGTGTGAAGTCTGTCCTACTTTGCGTGTTGAATCCTCCCCACGTCATCAACCACGACCTGCCCAGCAGCTGGCGCGTCTTTCGCTACGTCTACGTTTCATACCCTGCTGCAGTCCGTCGTGGACGTCATGCAGTCTGTTGACTGTTTGGGAACGTGTGGAACGTGGATGGTAGTAGCTGTCGTAGCTGCAGGTTAAAATCTCTTGTGCAGCTGAGCCAGGCACATTTTTTGAACTTGATGCTGGACAGTGACACGTCGTGCACGAGGGCGGGGTCGATCACGTGTAAGCTGTCTTGCAGACGCACAGTCGAAAGTTTACGGCATCTGAATTTATGGGCGACTTCCCAAGCTGGCAAGCCGGTTCTAGGACATCCCTCGCAGAGTCAGAAAATTCGAGCATCGTTGAACGTTGTTGCATTAAACAGTAGCCGAGTCAAAATAAATGCGTACTGCGTTTTCTATGTACCTTTCCATATTTGTCTGTCTGTGTGTATATATTTATGTACGTATATACGTATGTACATGTATATTAACACTTCTACGACAAACCAAGGGAGATAATTAATGTTGGTAAATTAATATAAACATATCTAACATTTATCGCACTTGACAGGACAAAAAAGAAATTAAAAGAAGAAAAAAAGCACTAAACTATAAATACAATGAGTAATGTATCTCGTTTCAAACTGACGTAGTATTAACTCGTTAACGACAAGTACCACATAAAATAAACAGAGTTATCTAACAACGTGCTATGTTTCAACTTTGACTAGCTTGACAACAAAACAGCGATCTTTTATTGAGCTAGTGGTCCCTTGTTCAAGCCTTCTTCGTTCATCTACTGTGCTATATACCGTTCCAACTAGTAACTAACGAGTGCCACACTAAAGGTTGTGACATGTGATTCCCTGTTTATGATAATACAAGCACAAATATTTCTTTTGTAGTCTTATTTTTATTTTATTTTATTATTTTTTTTTAATGTTGGGATCATTATGTAAAAAAAAAAAAAAAAAAAAATCTGTGTGCAGTTATAAATCCTATGAAACGGATTAATAACATGGAGATTATTTTAAGATTTCTATATATCGTTAATTTTATTTAATTTTTTAATTTTTTAATATGACTCAGAGGAAACTTTTTCTGTTTAACTACTTTTTATCTAATTCATAATTCTTTCTTCTCATTCAGATCTCGTTTGCTTCGATGTTTATTTCGTGTTGTGTTTTTCCTAACAGTCGAAATATTTATATAATAAAGCGTTTGCTTTTAACGGACGCTAGTGGGTCTTTTGTATCTAACTCGCCAGAAGAAAACAATATGACTTAATATCGCTTATGTTAAGATACTATCTGAGGAATGTGATATTACGTACTGGTTCATTTTATTCTGCATATGCGTGTGCGTATGCCCATATATGTGTACATCTCCATGTATGTCTATATATATGTGTGTGTGTGTGTGTGTGTGTGTGTGTGTGTGTGTGTGTCTGTATATATATATATATATATATACATATATCTCTGTGTATTTATGTATGCAAGTATATACATATTAATTTATACATCCTAGCTGAAGACTAGAATATTATCAAATAATTATATTAAATTCATTAATTAATTTAAATTGAATTATGAAAATGTTTTTGAAAGGTTACTATACATAGAAATATACACGTACGTTTTTATTTATCTGTCGCGTGTCAGTAACGGATCGTGACATTATCAGTGTGAACTTAAGACAAATGTTCAGATTGTCACGTACAATTAATTTTTGTAACCTATAGGTTTACCCACACTTGAAGTTTGTTAATGTCTTGCACACGTACAGTTTGTATCTCGACTTGTGATCTTAAAATAAAGGTGAATGTGTCTATTTGTGTTTGTATATATATATATATATATATATATATATATATATATATATATATATATATATATCAATGACTGTTGCTTCCAAATAAATTAAAATAAAATGATAAAACTTGGTAATCTGTTAGTTGCATATGCGCTTTGGATAATGAAAATAACACCATTTGTCATATAGCACGCTGCTCTGTGTACTGCACGTGCAGACGCGGTGCGCTCGTGCTGTCGCAGAAGCACGTGCAATACGGACGTACTGAAATCACATTTTGATGCATTGAACCAACATTATCCAAAAACAAAAGGAAGAATTTATCCTGTTACAATGGGTCGCCGAAAATCAACGTGTGTTTTAGGATTTTGAAGGTTTAACTAGACTGCACTAGGTGGACAAAGTGCAGTTAGGAACCCCTACAGATGCCGCTGACGCGACTCGAACGTATGGCACCATCCGCCCGCCCGAAGCGGACGACGTTACCGTTCGGCCATCGAGACAACCCTATGTATCTATGTGTGTTTGTTTGTGATCATGTTTCTCAGGTGATGGATGTTATGATGATGTCACTTTTCCCTTGCAACAAGTGTTACAGGAAAGCGTTTCAATTTTACACGTACAGATGTTTAATATTAAAGTAAAGTGAGTAGTAGTTCAGTAAAGATTCACCTCGTGTCTAATCTGTACGATATTCGTATCAAGATAGAAACCAAACCTGTACAAACATCAGCAGCAAACAATAACATTCAGCACACAAAAAAAAAAACATTTATACAGATTATCACCACAGAACGAAAACCATTAAATGTCTTAATACTGTTTTACCATAAGTTTGATTTGTTATTTTATGTAAAACTTTTGAGCAATTTGAGAAAAATACAGAGTAAACAAACCTTTATGCCAACGCGTTACTTGATATAATACTGAGCATGAAATATTCCGTAAACAAAAATCTAATATCTGTAATCTATATTACGAATTTCTGTTAAAAGTGTCTGGTGGGTGTTTAACCTACTTTTAAAGAATCAAACACGTTCTGTAATCCTGAATTTCTAGGATTTTTTTATGACATGGTTTGGTAGACTGTAATTACTATTTATGAGAGAAACAAATAAGAGATATTTCTTCAGTTTTGTTCTTTTTGATTATTTCTGTTTGATATTCTTAATCTTTTTATATATTACAGCGTAAAGTGTACGTCAGTCGTAAGTCATCGAGTTCCAAGAGGAAATAACAACTAGAGGTCATTTTCATTTTCATTTGTTCCGACTGTAGCAAAAATGGAAACGGGACAATTACTGTTTATATTTCTGCATATATTTCTCTATGTGTGTGAGTGCATATGTGCGTGAGTGTGTATTTATAAAATTTATAGTTACATTCACATTATTGCATCATAAAAATTACACAGCAAGAATTTACATGACATAGAACAAAACAATATTTCATGACCACTAAAAACATCACCCTTCTTCTGTAAATCATGATTTCTGGCTAATGTTTCTAAAGTTTTTCTTGAACAGGTATTCTCACGTTTTCTGGCTGCACGATCATCTTCCAGTATTTTCTGTACACGTGATCACTGAAATCACGATATTTTTGTTTAGCTTAGTTACGACAGAATGGAGTTAACCACTGTGTATATCGTCGACAGGACCGAGGTAAATCAAACGTGTACAAACATGGAACATATCCTATCACATACCTCTTTGTTCTCCAAGTGTCCATTTGTCCATACTCGGTCTATTATTTCTATAGATTCATAGGACAGATTTGTTATTTTATTTTGTATCGTCAAAATAATTTATATTTTAATTGATGTTCAGGGTGTAAGAATGGTGTTTCGTCTACTAATTTAGTAGGAAAGAAAAATAATTTAAACATTGTCATCATTCTTCAAATCTGTGTTAATTTGTAATGTGCCTTTCTTCTCTTGTGAAAACGACTGACCAGTCAAACTGGTTTCCTTGTCAAGCCGTGGCTCGCAAGCTCAGTCCTGTTTAGTGGAAGCAGTAGTTATCATGATCTCAGTGACTTGTACTTTATTAAAATAAATCTTTTACTAGCAGATAATCCAGATTTGTATTTCTTTCTCGTATTTTATTATAGTACAAAATGTATGTTTTTTACTGATGATATTAAAAACCTTATAATTATTTCCCACGCTCTTAAAAGTTAAACGTATACAATAGGATTAAATTAAGATGATATCTCAAAATCATTCAGATTTTATCACAGTGGGGGATGTTTACATTAGAGATACATTTACTGTTTTGTTGTTTCAATTTACGAGTCTCTATTCAAATGGTGCTTTTGTTAGTCTAAGTTAATCGTGTACAATACAAACAGATGGAGATGATAGATTCAGTTACATCGTGCTCATTTTGTCAGGGCTGGCCACAGTGGGAGATGATTTACACCAAATATACCTACCTCTTTTGATGCTTTGATTTATGGGCTTTGTTCAAAATGCCCTTTTAGTCATGTCATCCTTGTTATTCTTCTTTTTCCTTCGTCATAATAGACTCTGAATTTTGATACAGTAGTCCTGATACCTTCTTAATATAAAATCATGCTAGAAGGGCAGACGTGAACAAGCTTCACATTGTTTTTTAACCTGTCAATCAAAATCATAATTATAAACAGTTATAAACACGATTCTCTATTCGTTCGATCATCATATTTATACAAAATACACAGAAGTCACCTAGTAACCAGGTCTTTATATAGTCGTACCGATCACCACCCACCACATCTTTCTTACATTAAAGATTAAAGTCAAACGTGTTTAAGGGGAAAAAAAATAATAAAAAATAAAAGAAAACAACAAAATATCAAGGATTAACATATAAAATGAACAAAGCATCTTTCATGATAGCGCTAGTCTGCGGTAAGTTAATTTATGTAAATTTGTCTCTCTCTCTCTCTCTCTCTCTCTCTCTCTCTCTCTCTCTCTCTCTCTCTCTCTCTCTCTCTCTCTCTCTCTCTCTCTCTCTCTCTCTCTGTCTGTCTGTCTGTACCTATATATATATATATATATATATATATATATATATATATATATATATATATATATATATATATATATATATATATATATATATATATGTATATATATATCTATATCTATATACACACCTATCTCCCATCTTCTGAGTCCTTACATTTGCGTTTGTGTGTTTGTTTGTTTTTCTCGGTCATTTCAGTATATTTCTTGGAAAAAGATATTACGTGTCCAAAAATTGTGTTGAGATTTCTTTAAACAAATATACTTTTACATTTTTAAAAAATTCTAGTTATGTTCACTGAATATTTTAATTTACTTTTTTATTTTTCTATTTGTGTGTTTATTTTTGTATATTTTTTTCCAGCGGTAGCTCTATTTACAACACTGGTAACTACATCAACAAGTAAGTTTTCGAGTAACATCACTAAATTAAAGAAACAAAGAAACAAAATAAACGTATACATCTGAGTAGAATTAGAATTTAATTTTGAAAGCACAATAACAAAAAACAACAAAATACATAGGATTAAAATAAAGGTAACTACATACATGCATTCATACATACTTACTTATAAATAATAAAAAACACAAATAATATTAAAATGATCTGACTTCATACATACATCCATCCATACATACATACATATACATACGTGCATATATACATATATATACACACTCACAAACACACACACACATATACATATATATATACTAACGGGAGAAGGTAATTGTGTATGTAATAATGTGGCACATCTTGCAAAATATTAGAGAAAGGAAAAATCATTAGATATCCATGAAAGCATTGTCTTTAGTATTTTGGTTATAGTTCACTTCTCGCTCCTGAATTTCGTGCAGGGTGCACAGTTTTTTGTTTTGTCTGTTTTGGGGCCACATGATACGTATACACTAAGTATATATATATATATATATATATATATATATATATATGCCTTCATTCATACTATGTATATTTCATTTTATAGCCGAGAATACAACAGAAACCACGACCGACATTACAACAACAGGATCGGCCGACAATACAACAGAAACCACGACCGATAGTACAACAACAGGATCGGCCGACAATACAACAGAAACCACGACCGATAGTACAACAACAGGATCGGCCGACAATACAACAGAAACCACGACCGATAGTACAACAACAGGATCGGCCGACAATACAACAGAAACCACGACCGATAGTACAACAACAGGATCGGCCGACAATACAACAGAAACCACGACCGATAGTACAACAACAGGATCGACCGATAATACAACAACAGGATCGACCGATATTACAACAACAGGATCGACCGATATTACAACAACAGGATCGACCGACATTACAACAACAGGATCGACCGATAATACAACAACAGGATCGACCGACATTACAACAACAGGATCGACCGATAATACAACAACAGGATCGACCGATAATACAACAACAGGATCGACCGACAGTACAACAACAGGATCGACCGACAGTACAACAACGGGATCGACTGTCAGTACAACAACAGGATCGACCGAGAGTACAACAACAGGATCGACCGAAAGTACAACAACAGGATCGACCGAGAGTACCATAACAGGATCGACCGAAAGTACAACAACGGGATCGACTGTCAGTACAACAACAGGATCGACCGAGAGTACAACAACAGGATCGACCGAAAGTACAACAACAGGATCGACCGAGAGTACAACAACGGGATCGACCGAAAGTACAACAACGGGATCGACTGTCAGTACAACAACAGGATCGACCGAGAGTACAACAACGGGATCGACTGTCAGTACAACAACAGGATCGACCGAAAGTACAACAACAGGATCGACCGAGAGTACAACAACAGGATCGACCGAAAGTACAACAACGGGATCGACTGTCAGTACAACAACAGGATCGACCGAGAGTACAACAACGGGATCGACTGTCAGTACAACAACAGGATCGACCGAAAGTACAACAACAGGATCGACCGAGAGTACAACAACAGGATCGACCGAAAGTACAACAACGGGATCGACTGTCAGTACAACAACAGGATCGACCGAGAGTACAACAACAGGATCGACCGAAAGTACAACAACAGGATCGACCGAGAGTACAACAACGGGATCGACCGAAAGTACAACAACGGGATCGACTGTCAGTACAACAACAGGATCGACCGAGAGTACAACAACGGGATCGACTGTCAGTACAACAACAGGATCGACCGAAAGTACAACAACAGGATCGACCGAGAGTACAATAACAGGAACAGGTAACTGTGCATGATATAATGTTTCACACAGCTGCACATTTTCTAAAAATAAATATTTATATACACCTCTGTTCATGATGAAAGTAAAAGCATAGTACATGAATACATAACTTCATTCATTTATTCATGTTATTTGTATTTCATTTCATAGCCAAAAGTTCAGCAGAGGCCAACTCAACAACAGCAACATCGACTGACAACTCAACAACATCAACATCGACTAACAACTCAACAACAGCAACAACAACGTCAGGTAAAAAAATATATATATATTTCTCAAAGTTGAAATGAAAGAGATACTTCTAAACATTATGCTAGAACGCTTAGCATACTTGCCTAAGTTAAACTTTGATACGTGAGTACAACGCAGAGAACTCGAGCACTGATACCTTTGTGATGATGTTAGCACACAAAGAGTTAAAACTGTTCACGGATCTGCCTCAGTTGGCTTTGTGTGCATCCCATACATTTGTGTAAATGAAATTGTTTTTCATTACCAGGATAAAACTGTACATCAACAGCTTAGTACACATACAGCTAACCCTGATTAATACAAATCGTTTTTTTGATTTTTGATTTTCATTTCACTACATAATTTACGTTCATTTATTATAATAATACAACTAGATTTCATATTCAGTATATATCTTAATTTAATGTTTACAGTGGATGTACTGATTAGTACATAATTTACGTTCATATTAATTATTTACTGTTTAACATTTTGTTTGTTTGAATTTATACTTTTTTTTTTTTTAAATTGGTTTAAATAATAGGTTCTAGAGATAGGGAATATATGTTATTAAAGAGATATAGGTGTACAGTTCCATTGTTGTTGTTTTTCTCAGCAAGGCTCTGAAACCAGGCATGTCTTTTAATTACTATTTTTGCAGTCTTGATTTACTATTTAATGGGCAGAAAACTCTTCAGACCTTGTTAATGTGACTATAAACTAAATTTAATGTTAATAGAAATATGCAATTAATTTTAATATTTGTTATATACAAATGGATTTAATGTTTAGAAGAACTAGACACTAGACAGAATGTTTAGAAGAACTGCACACTAGACGAAATGTTTAGAAGAACTATACACTAGATTTAATGTTTAGAAGAATTATACACTCGATATACTCGTTAATTTGCATTTTTACTTTTGTTTTAAATCCTTTCGTGGACTATGTTTGTTTGCATTGTTAATATAACTAGTATTAAGATTTTTAGCAATGAGATCATTTTACTTTCAGGTGATAATGCGGATAATGCAGGTAAGATTATCTTTTATTTTATTGCGCAGTAATTTAACGAAAATTTTTGTATGTAGATATATACTCTTCCAAAAAAGAAACGCAAAATGGTTGATTTCTTAGATAACTATTGTAAACTGACACATATCAATGTACAAACTATGAATATAATGACATTTGGTGATTCAAACGTATAGCTTTTGTTACAGTCGCCAAAAAACAGGTAACACAAAATAAAGGCTACGATCGTGTTTATTAGCCAAAATGTCCCCGCATGCAAACCACGTTACCAGTGCATGTGCACGTGCGGCACAAGCAACTTCAATACGAGGGTTATAAAAATGCAAGGTTTTCGAAAACTTCTGTTCGTTATTTTTGTTCTGACCCAACATCAAACAAATGCCACGACTGAGTGAACCGCAACGAAACAACGCCATCGGCCGTTTACAAGCTGTCGAATCCTTTTCGGCCGTAGCCCGGGTGTTCCATTTATCCCCAAGCACCATCTTGAGATTGTGGTATCGGTTCCAGCAACACCAAACAACACGTGCCCGCCCCAGATCAGGTAGACCACGTGTAGCCACCAGGACCCAGGACCGCTATATACGGGAACTCCATCTACGGGAAAGAACCATCACAGCAACCTCTACTGCTTCAGCAATACCAGGTCTCCGTAGAATATCGGCTCAGACAGTGTGCAATCGTTTACGCGAGGCAGGTATTCGAGCCAGTCTGCCTGTAAGAAGAGTGGTTTTGACTCAGCAACATCGTCGACTACGACGTCAGTGGTGTCAAGTGCACAGAGTCTGGCCTCAGTTACGATGGAGAACTGTCTGGTTTAGTGACAAGGCTTGATTTCTGCTTCGTCGAGCTGATGGAAGATGTCGAGTTTATAAAAGTCGTGGTGAACGTTTTGCTGCAAACTGCATACAGGATTTGGCGGTGGTAGTGTGATGGTGTGGGCAGCAATCTCATACACTGGCAGGACCAACCTGGTTCACACCCAAGGCAACTTAACGGCACAGAGATA
Source organism: Chrysomallon squamiferum (assembly GCA_012295275.1). Taxonomy (NCBI): domain Eukaryota; kingdom Metazoa; phylum Mollusca; class Gastropoda; order Neomphalida; family Peltospiridae; genus Chrysomallon; species Chrysomallon squamiferum. The sequence continues at coordinate 11,932,032 of CM022673.1, read as the reverse complement.
CCGAGATGAAATTTTGCAGCCACAAATTTTGCAGCTCCAATTATGAATAATGGTAACGCTGTATTCCAGCACGACAATGCGAGACCACATACAGCCAGACTCACAACAGCGTACCTACACAACAATAACATTCAGGTCCTGCCCTGGCCCACTAAACCTCCGGATTTGAACCCTATAGAGCATTTATGAGACTAGTTGGATAGACGACTGAGGCATCATCAACCACAGCCACAGTTGGCATTATTACTACAGACAGAGTGGGCCACCATTCCACAAGGTGTAATTCGTAATGTCATTACTGCCATGGGAAGGAGATGTCAGGCCGTTCTGGACTCCCATGGTGGGCACACAAGATATTGATATTATAGATATAACCTTGAATTTTAACCTTTTCAATGTAATACCATCAATATTAATGAATTGCGAAAGTGTGTATAAAATGTTAACATTCTGCTGCTTTCTGTTGATCCATTAGATAGATATTCCCAATGTCAATAAAATCTACTTTTGCGTTTCTTTTTTGGGAGACTATATAAATGAATGTTTCTGTGTGGATCTGTGTCTGTGCATATGCATGTGTGTGTGTGTGTGTTCGTGCGTGTATTCGTGCGCTCGCGCGCGTGTGTGTGTATGTGTGCTGTTAGCAGTAAGTGAGATGTCATTAAATTAGTAAAAATATCAAAGAAATTCTATTCACCTACTGAATTAGGAAAACGAGGCCAAGATTTTAGTAATATCGCTTAATTTCATTAACCAGTCCTTACTGCGAGTGCAGTATGAAAAATACTTTCTGGTAACGTGGTACAAACTGTCAGTTTCCAACGTCCTCGGAAGATGTGAAATTTGTGCTACCATGCATGCTGAATCCTCCCCACGTCATCAACCACGACCTGCCCATCAGCTGCTGTGTCTTTCACTACGTCTACGTTTCATACCCTGCTGCAGTCCGTCGTGGACGTCATGCAGTCTGTTGACTGTTTGGGAACGTATGGGCCGTGGATGCAAGTAGTTGTCGTAGGTTAAAATCTGTTGTGCAGCTGAGCCAGGGACACGTCGTGCACCAGGGCAGGGTCGATCACGTGTAGGCGGCGTTGAACGTCGTTGCATTAACTTACGGCCAATCGCAGTATTTGAATGTGATAACTCAGTTTCCCTGCTTTGTAGGACTGGTACTGTAGAGTGCCGGCGGCACGGTCTGCACGTGCATTTTAGACATTTTCAAAAATTCTGCTTCCGAACAAAACATTCGTTTGCAAATGAACAAAGTACGGTTCGACGTGACCTTTCCCCCAGCTGCATTCATTCTATCCTTTGTCTTGTATGCATGCATGCATGTATATATGTGTATGTATATGTATATGTTTCTGTATGTGTGTTTCGAAATGTTTATCTCCGTATATGCGTGTATGTTTGTATGAATGCATGTATTTAAATATAAACATATATGTATGTATTATGTATGTATGTATGTATATATGCAGAACGGTTGTGTTTGCGTTTTTGTGCGTACGTGCACATTCTATTATTTCGCTTTTTTTTTAACCATATATATACACACCCACACCCACAGAAGAAACCGAATCACTACGCTATTGCCATAAATTTATAAATTCAGAATACATTAGAGTTACTTCCCATTCACCTCGTCGTATTTGCACGCTGTTTTACATCTTATTTGCCTACGACTCGCATTCTTTTCATATTGAGAATAATATTCATTCTTTTTCTTTAAAATATCTTATAATGTCGAAGCGCGGATTTCAGTTTGGGTACAGATTCGGAATCACGTATTAAATTGATTTTGCATTTTAATGCAAGTTCAATTCGCCTCACTTATTTACGTGTATCTATGAAATAAATGATAAAATACGTGTATTGTAGATCTCTACATTTGATTTGTAAATCGTCAATAAAATGTAACAGTGAGATGGAGGCTATGCTATTTTTAATTTGTTTTTAGTACATCCACAAATCCACGAAATGCTTAACAAGCTTTGTCGTAACATCATAGTGAAGATCAAAAACGTGATTACGGGTGATTACGGGTGTAAGGCGCTATGTCTGGTTTGATATCCCGCCGTAACGAGAAAAACCGAGTCGGATTGTTTCAGGTCAGGTGAGACAGCTGAGCTTACCCGGTCTGCTGTTTGTCAAGCGTAATTAACCAATAACTGAAGCCTTTGGGGATGAAAACCGATCCGGTATCCATAACATACAGGATTATTATGGACTTTAATAAACATAATGTATACATGTAAGTTGGGGACCAAAAACTATGGCCGCTGTAGACGGTAATCTGGGAAAACCTTTGTGTGTGTGTGTTTGTGTGTGTGTGTGTGTGTGAGTGTGTGTTTGTGTGTGTGAGTGTGTGTGTGTGTGTGTGCGTGCGTGTGTGTGTGTGAGTGGGTGTGTGTGTGTGTGTGTATACATTAATATATATATTTTTTTTTTCAGGAAACGAAATGTTTCTGTCGACTACCACAGCGATACTTAGTGGTTTCGCGTATTTGACAATACACTGAAAAAAACACCCAACAAACCAGAAAAAAAACAACCCATTCCGTCCATAAAAACTCATGAGTGCTGATTTTGTTATTAATAATCGTGATGAACTGTGTGAATGTACTTTTAACTGTGATAAATTCATGACGTGTCCGTCGTCTCTCGTAGGAGTAGACCCGATGACGAGTAGGAGTGGAACGTCGCAGAAAAACGATGTTTCTGAGTTTAGCAGTCCTTTGTTTGGTTAGGTTATTTATATTATTAACTTTATTAATCTACTAGTGAAGTTCATTTTTTTCAGAACAGATCTTCTACAACTAGTTCTACGTAATATTTATACTCAAGATTGCAGTGTATTTAAAAAGCAACAACAACAAAAAAAGAACAACACACAAAGGAAGGAAGATCTTTCCAAATTACAGCAACAACATAATAAATAAATAAATAAATAAATAAATAAATAAATAAATAAAATAAACTAACGAAAGTTCTAATAACTCCTTTTGGAATTTCTAGCAAACTATCAACGACTAAATGATAATTATTTAATTTTGTTTCTTGATGTTCTTTCATTTGTGTGAAAAAACCTGCATGTATCTGATGAAGACGTTTGTTCTGAAATAAAGATACATTCAGACCAATTCTTTTTTATCATTTCATTTTAAAAACATCCTTGCTCTGTTTTTGTTAAGCAGATGTTGGTATTTCAGAGAGAGAGAGAGAGAGATGAAGTAACAATTAATTTCTTGAAACGAAGTTCTGCAGAAACACTGGAACTCAACTATTATTTCCGTTATAACCAGTGGCTCTCGACTCTAAATGCTTTTCTGACTTTGTGAATACATGTAAAAATCCATTGCTATAATTTAATATCATCATTATATAAATTGTCAGAATTAATAAAAATAGAATTTTTGCCTGTGTTAAATTAACAACAAATGTATTAGTAAGGAATGTTATGAATATACAACCAAACTGTTGTATCATTAAAATGAATAGGTAAAGGAGTGGTGTACATAATCTATAGTTTACTTTTACACACGTAAATAATTATTGCATTAACCAACGGACCACGAGTCGTCAAACAAACTGGTTTTTATCAAACAGTTACAATTCGGGAATACACCAAATACAGCCATTTTTGAAAATGGCTAACATCGAAATCCTCGCTGACAGTAATTATTACATGTAAGAAATCTCACATCAGTGTATTTTCCTATGCTACACCGAGAATGTATATAAAGTTGGGGAGTGACTTTTGCAATTTATCCTTCGGTTATATATTGATTATTAATGCAGACGTATCTTGACTGCCATCTTGTTCGTCCTGATTTTTTACTGGGTATGTTGCAGCCTTTTAATCCAGGATGTGACCCAGAAGGTATTTGTTTTGTTTTGGGTGTGTAATAAAATATAACATAATACTGGAGATGGGACAATGTCATACTCTATTAGAGTATATCTAGTTTCCGACCTTATTTAAAAATCAGAAACACGGAATATAAGCTGATAATCGCAAATCGCGTTCATTATTCTGAATCATTAGTCACACGATAGTAGATGTGAACAGTAAATAATCGCAAATCGTAGATATAACTTCTAGATTTCTTACACAATATGTTGATTACTTTAGTACTTTTTATTATTTATATAATAAAAATAAATAAATAAATAAATAAATAAATAAATAAATAATAATAATAATAAAAACAAAATAATAATATATATATATATATATATATATATATGTGAGTTACGAGCGAGCTTCAGATATGCCGCCGCTAGTTGGCACAACGAACAACATAACATCCGGCCAGCAACCCGCGTGTAATTCGTTTACTTCACGTGGTTAACTCGCTGTGGAAGCATCTCTGTTGTGTTGTGCTCGCGTTTTGTGCAGTATTTTGCCAAATTTCTCTTTTCTGGCCATGGATCCTAAGAAAGTGAGTGCAAAAGACAGTACTGAGAAGAAGAAGCAGCGGATGATATCCATTGAATTTTTTAAAGATTGAATTCTTAAAAATATATGAGAGAGATGTGCATGTAGTTGACTTGGCTAGTCAGTACGAGTGAAGTACTTCTACGATACGTACCATACTGAAGCAGAAGGAGTCCACAAAGGCTGTAACTCCAGCCAAAGGCATTAAAATAATTTGTCTGATGTCCAACATAAACATACTTTACAAAACCAATATATTTCTTTACATTCTCTTTCATTTTGTTTTTTTTATACAATATTTGTCATTTACAAATTCATTTTTTTAATTTAAAATAACGTTACAGAAAAAAAAAAAATAAAAAAAAATGGTGCTTTTTGGGGGGCTGGAACGGATCAATGGTATTTCAATTAATTTCAGTTGGGAAAATTGATCTGATATACGAGCTCGGCTAAGGAACGAAGTAAACTCGTAAGTCAAGGTACCACTGTATATATATGTGAGTTTGTGTGTGTGTTTTTGAAAATAAAAATGTGTGTGTATGTTTATTATGTATATGTGTATATAATTATGTATGCATTTATGTATGTATGTATTTAAGCGTGTATGCATGAATGTATGTAGTCTGCATTCAATAATTTATATGGAGGTTGGTCCGCAACAACGTTTTCGTTATGTCACCGTTTTTCAGATTAGGTACACAACTCCAGCCTAGATGACTTACATACATACGATCTACTGCTACAACGATTCAGGACAGGATTTCAGTTTGTTGAAGAGGTTTCGGAATTACTGATGCAGAAAACACCGTCTTTGATTTACTAGAAGAACAAAAAAAAAAAAAAAAGATGAAAAAAAAGGTGTGGAGCGAGATTTAGCCCAACGCGAGCTCGAGGTATTAGATCCAACCACTTAGCACGCAATGTGTGACAATAAATACTGACATAGTTCATCACGGCATCTTTAATTACATTCACGTAGGTCGTTTTATCGACTTGATTCTGGCTCGAGTTCAAACTAGTATTTAATTCAGATGTGTTAAAATATTTTAAAATTTATTACTCTGATATTGGAAAGAGCAAATGTGTGTGTGTGTGTGTGTGTGTGTGTGTGTGTTAAAAAATAAAAATATAATTCAAAAACGAAATGAAAGAGGAACAGTATAACAATAGTATTAAACATTAATAAATCTAGTGTCATGAAGTCTTTGCAAAAAGAAAAAGAAAATGTAAAAAATAGATTTATATGACAATAATTTACTGTACTGGAACGAGGTACAACTATTTCTCTTTGAAGACATAACGGGAATTATATTACAGTTGTAAGAAATAATAGAATTTCATAGTCCGTGTCAACAAAAATAAGAAATAAAATAAAACACAAAACAAGAATAATAATCAAGAAACAAATCAAAACTCAGATATATTTATTGCAGAATGTACCTTTTTTTTTTTTTTTTTTTTGCCAAACACATTTGTTTTTACCAGATGAAACGGGTCATTAACAAGTATGTATTTAAATTTAGCAGTAGAAATCTGTATGAATATACTATTTTGATTCTTTATTTTATTTCTTTATTTATTTTTATCTAGTTATATTTTGTTAATTTAATTTATGTATGTCATTTTTATGTTACTGCTGTTAATACCAGAGACAGCGTTTTATTCCATTTTCTGATTTGTACCAAACATTTTTTATTCAGTCTGTTTGTGCTAATTATTCGCACAGGTTGAGAAAACAGTCACTGCAGACAAACGTGAAACTGTTAGTTTTTGCTCTATGTTTTCCCACTGCTGCTCAGTTCAGTTCTAGAAACACAAAACCTGTCATTAAGGCAGTAACGGTTGACAGAACCATTTCGTTTCCTGAAATTAAAAGAACAAAACGTAACTGGTATTAATATTCATATAACATAAAAGCATATTAATAATATATTATTCAATATTATCTTCTTTTTCTTTAAATGAATAATTATATTTAAATTATATGTCCATGCATCAGGGGTTCTGCGATTCAGTTTGATATCTGTTTCTAAGTCTATCGTGTACTTGAAACTTTAAATGGCATAGACAAAACAGACATACACAGTAATCCTAGAAAACGGATTCTACAATCTTATTTCGTTAAACAGTTATTTAATCTACCTAACGTTAATAATAAAGAAAGAAATAGATGCAAAAGAAAAAAAAATAATAAGAAAAATAAAATATATAATTATATATGAATGTTATGTATTTATATATATTTATTAAATCCGTCCACTATTTAATAAACAAACAACATGATCAACAACAACAACACTATATAATAAAATCAATTAAAATAATTTACTGCGCAATAAATTAAAGATAATCGTACCTGCACTAGTGGTATTTTCAGCTGAAAGTAAAATGATCTGACTGTTAGAAATCTTAATACTAATTATATTAACAATGAAATCAACCATAACTGTACAGAAATATAATTGTACTGTCATAGTAAACATTACGATAAACACAAACAAAAATTATCTACTGAAATGAAAATTTAAAATAAAAGACGATTTCTCTTAATCAGGATTAAATGTATGTAGACTAAGAAACAGTACATACACTGAGAAACAATTTTATTTACACAAATGTATGGGATGCACACAAAGCCAACTGTGTTAATATCATCACAAAGATATCAGTGCTCGAGTTCTCTGCGTTGTACTCAAAGTTTAACTTAGACATATCTCTTTCATTTCAACTTTAAGAAATATATATATTTTTTTTACTTGACGTTATGGTTGTGTTAATGGTTGTTGCTGTTGTTGAGAGGTCAGCCGATGCTGCTGTTGTTGAGCTGGCCTCTGCTGTAGTTTCATCTATAAAATGAAATTCACATAACATGAATAACTCAATGAAGTTACGTATTCATGTACTATGCTTTTACTTTCATCATGAACAGAGCTGTATATAAATATTTATTTTTAGAAAATATATAGCTGTGTGAAACATTATATCATGCACAGTTACGTTTTCTCGTTAGTTTAGGTATTTCCGAATGTATGCATGTACCTGTCTATATGTTTTATGCATACATACATATATATATATGTATTAAATATAAAGTATAAGTCACCCAGATATGTATGTATGTATGTATGTATGTACGTCTGATGCCGCTGTCGAGACTCGAACGTATGGTACCCTTTCGCCCGCTCTCCGAAGTCGGACGACGTTACCGTTCGGCGATCAAGATAATGTATGTATGAATGTATGTGTGTATGTAGTTACCTTTATTCTATATATATGTGTGTGTATGTGTGCAGGTATCTATATATGTATGTATATATGTATGTTTATCTTTAGAATCTAGTCTAGAGATGTTTACTAAAATTAAATATTAAATAAGAATTACACTAAATATTAAATATACCGTGTAAAGATATACTAAATATTAAATATATTATATAAGGATGCATTCAATATTTAACATATTATGTTGTAATATATATTAAATGATGACTAGAAAGGAGAGCAGTAAATTGCGATATCTAAAGTATTTGCAAAACCTACTTACCATCGCCATTGTCGTTCTGAGCCTGCGTACCTAAATGAAAAACATAATTTACACATTAATTCAATGTATATATATATATATGTATGTATCTGTGTAATATTATAGTAAATACTATATTAAATATGTATGTATGTATCTATGTATGTACGTATGTACGTATGTGTGTATCTATGTATGTATGGTAGTCTACATTCAATAATTTATATGGAGGTTGGTCCGCAACAACGTTTTCGTTATATCACCGTTTTTCAGATTAGGTAACACAACTCCAGCCTAGATGACTTAGAGTATATCCATCTGTTTGTCTGTCGGTCTCTTTATCTACTATTTACCTATTTATGTCTTACTCTATATATTTATGTATTAGTCTATATTAGGATAACTAGCTGAAAGACACAGAAGCGTAAGAAAAAAATAAATTACCTGCTGCAAATATAACAGCTGAAAAGAGGAAAAAGAAGGAATTGGCATAAAATTGGAGGAAGATACTGCTTACAAAAGTATGTACAGTATTCCCTCGCTATTCGCGGGGGTTACGTTCTTTACCCCCGCGAATAGCGAAAAACCGCGAATATTGGATGCAGTTTTAAAACGTCTATTATGAGATTATATACGGTACTAAATGCTTCCCAAACACTTTCTAAAGACACTCTTACTCATTAATACAGTAATAATGTAGTAATATTGCATGCAGTTATGTATTTCACTAATGTAGTAATGATAATGTAAACACATTTTAATTTTGTACTGAAACAATATTTTAATCAGAAAGAAACGTAAGTGCAGGAGGACAGTAACACCGCATAGCATAGTTACCCATACAGTATTACTGTACCGTAAAGTCATTTTCTATGCGTACAACAGAATTGACAGAAAGTGAAACAAATTTAAAGGCAAACAGACAGATAAATACAGTACGCACAGTTCAGGTAATAATAATACAATTCAGTAATAATATGCAATTAAAAACATTATTAATACACGGTCACCAAAAATATGCACTGTACATATAGTGTATGCATTTATAAAAAAATACGTACTGTATTGCAATAATAATTGAAAAAATTTGATGTTGTTTGTGCTGTCACCAATAATGAATGATAATAAAATGATGATGAAATTTGCAGTGCCATACGATGATGATGATAACACTAATGTACAGTATGGCACAGCTTAGCTGCTGCTTTACAGCACTTTAGGTAATTATTCCTACTCTTCAGGCACTTAATATATCTATGACCTACAAAAACCCGGTTTACCGAGCATTTGTTTTTATGACGTTATGACGCTAGCCTGGTATACCAGCACACGATGCGAATGGGTTAAGAGCCTAACCCGCGAATATGCGGGGCCGCGAATGGGGAACCGCGAATAGGTGAGGGTATACTGTACATATGTATGAATTTTTGTTCTGTATCTTCTTGAATGAAAGAGAGAATAATAATAAAAAAAATTAGCGTATTAAAGAAATTGCTACTTAAAACTACTGCTTGAGAAATACTTCTAAGTTATAGCAGCTTTTAATAATAGCAACGAAGATGTATGATTACGACATACCACAAAATAACGCAGTCACGAAGAGTTGGTTGTTCATGGCAAATCTGGAGTTGGGTATGGCTAAACACTGCAGTGTTTGGAATGTATTTGGAATGTATTTGCTTGGAGTGTAGTTGTTCAGACAAAGAAGAATATAATAATTTTAGCTGTGACTCATGCAATGTTGTAATATCTAAAAATGCAATAAAGTTGCTGACGTGACTCTCCGAAAAACCGCGATATTCCTTTGTTTTCAAGAAACAGCCTCGTTGAAAAAGAATCGAACCATAGATGTATTGATATGAACAGATAATTGTGTGTGTGTATGTCTGTATATGTGTGTGTGTGTGTGTATATGTGTATGTGTCTATATATATATGTGTATGTGTGTGTTCGTGAGTCTATACTTATTTGTGTGTACGTGTGTGTATGTATGTGTGTGTGTGTGTGTGTGTGTATGTTAAGACCCATCGAAAATGTTCTAATAGTATTTCGAATCTCGAATGTCTTCGCAAAAATCTCGTGAATCAGATGCAACTGACGAAGGAATATTAGGAAATTAGAAATATGAAATAAATGTCCTCTGTAATGGGTGTACGTACGATTACTTAACATGATTACACATGAGGCTGCAGTCGAAATAATGAACAAACCGATCAGCAAACTAAACAACAGATAGTTGTGTTAAAAGTATTATTTGGTTGACAGGTGATTTCAAAGTGTGAGGTGTCCAGACACTACATTATTCGAAATTCTGAATAAACAGAAATCGAATCGAATCGATTCTAAGCTTCGTCACGATTCGAATGTAATCGAATATTCGATGCTTCGCAGGGCCACTTTATATATAAATTATTGATACATTTATATAAATGTTTTTAAACGAACGAATCAAACTCTACATATGGTCGTTTTGGGTGTGGTCATGTTTTGTTTATTTATTTATTTTTTTTCTGTTTTTGTAATTCAGTAAGCAATGAATATATTTATCTAGCGGTTTTATTATTTTTTTTTTATTGTTTTTTTTTTTTTTTTTTTTTTTGGATAAATCATTTTATCTAATCCTTATATTTAATTTGTTTCAGCTTTTCTCATATTTCATCATTGATGAAAGGTAATTACTTTTTATTAAAACTACTGCATCAGATATACCAACCCACACTCACACATATACAGACATATATACGTACGTACACACGTACATACATACATACATACATACATACATACATACAAACATACATACAAATATAATATTAAAAAAAGATATTTGTCAACATATAAAGATGGATATATTAATATATTTTGTAAGTGTGTTTTATATTTCAGATACAACAGAAACTTCTACAACTGATAAGTAGTTAGTAAAATATATTGTTTGCATGGATTCGATCTTATATTAATTAGAAATCTGTAGATTAGATTTAATTTTTAATAATATATTTCTTGAGGCTAGATTTAATGCTAAGGTATGATTTTAATAGAATTGTTTGAAAAACTTAAACACACACAAACACTCACACACACCTAAACACTCACACACACACACACACACACACACACACACACACACACACACACACACACACACACACACACACACACACACACACACACACACACACACACACATAAGACAGAGAGTGTCCAAAGTCCTAAATCTACATACTTGCCAGTGCCAGGTTTCCCACCAAAAAAAAAAATAGATGCACGCAAAAATGACGAGAGACAAAAGAACGGCGTGCTTCGTGGGAAGGGATGATTACCCTCGGTTACTGAGCAACCCTGTTAAGGGTTGTCGCGTTGGCCGGAGGGTAACATCGTCCGCCTTCGGAATGCGGGAGAATGGGTATATATTGTTGTTGTTGCTGTTTGTTTATTAAATAGTGGACAGATTTTATAAATATATATAAATACATACATCCATCTATAATTATTTATTATTATTATTATTATTATTATTATTATTATTATTATTATTATTATTATTATTATTATTATTATTATTATTATTTTCTTTTGTATTTCTTTCTTTATTTATTTATGTTTGTATTTTTTTTTTCTTTATTTTTCTTTAATTTTTTTAACGTTCGGTAGATGACATAACTGTTTAACGAAATAAGATTAGGGAATCCGCATTCTAGGATTCTGTATATGTCTGTTTTGTCTATGCTATTTAAAGTTTCAAGTACACGATAGACTTAGAAACAGATATCAAAAGGATGGAAGATATTTCCAAATTACAGCAACAACGTAATAACAAATAAATAAATAAAATAAATAAATAAAATAGATTAACGAAAGTTCTATTAACCCCTTTTGGAATTTCTAGTAAACTATCAATGATTAAATGACAATAATTTAATTTTGTTTCTTGATGTTCTTTCATTTGTGTGAAAAAACCTGCATGTATCTGATGAAGACGTTTGTTCTGAAATAAAGATAACATCATAGTGAAGATCAAAAACGTGATTACGGGTGATTACGGGTGTATGGCGCTAAGAAGTCCGCCCAGACTGATAAGTAGATTTGTCACCAATCAACGACTAATTACAAGATACGTAGAATGTGTGTTTGATATCCCGCCGTAGCGTAACGAGAGAAACCGAGTCGCGCTGTTCAAGGTCAGGTGAGACAGCTGAGCTTACCCGGTCTACGGTTTGTCAAATACAGAAGTATCTTGGCTGCCATTCCCTACGTCCTGATATTTTACCTGGTATGTTGTAGCCTTTTAATCCAAGAGATCACCCAGGACAATAAATCAATTTCAAATCTTCAATTGTAAGAGCCGGGGAGGGTACGTTTTGTTTTGGTATGTAATAAAATATGACTTAATACTGGCGATGGGACAATGTCACATTCTATTACAGTATATCTAGTTTCCGACCTTGTTTAAGAATCAGAAACACGGAACATAAGGTGATAATCGCAAATCGCGTTCATTATTCTAAATCATTATTCACACGATAGTAGATGTGAACAGTAAATAATCACAAATCGTAGATATAACTTCTAGACTTCTTACACAATATGTTGATTACTTTATTACTTTTTATTATTTATATAATAAAACAAAATAATAATAAAAACATAAAAAAATAAATAATAATCATAATAATAATAATAATGTATATGTGTATATATGTGTGTATATGTATATATATGTGTGTGTGTGTGTGTGTGTGTATGTATGTATTATGTATGAGTGTATATATTTATGTATGTATGCATGCATGTATGTAAGTTTGCACGTATATGCTTATTTCTAAACTATCAATAATAGAGATTAAAAATTTGAGGGATTATAAATTTGTTCATCGTAGTACGTATTTGTTTAGACGTACCAGATTATTTTATTATTATTATTATTACATTTTTTTATTATTATTATTTTATTCTTATTATTATTATATTTTTTTTTTTTTTTTTATTATTATTATTTTATTCTTATTTTACTATTATTTTTTTTTTCTTCGTTTGATCATAGAATACCTTCTCCTTGTGTAAAATTATTCAACTGTTAACAACAACCGTCTTTGATATACAGATTCCTACACGATCTGGTGTCGTGAGTTTATCAGTTTAAACAGGAGGCAGTCTTTTCTTTCTTGACTAGTTAGCTGATTTATATCTGTGAAAAAAAAAGTGTGGAGCGAGATATAGCCCAACGCGAGCTCGAGACTTTAGATCCAACCACTTTGCACGCAGTGTGTGACAATCAATACTGACATAGTTCATCACGGCATCTTTAATTCATTCACGTAGGTCGTTTTATCGCGTCATGCATTGTCGTTTTGCAAAAACAAAGGCTGTTGTCTAAAATCTGAAACACTCGACGATTCTGGCTCGTGTTCAAACTAGTATTAAATTCAGATGTGTTAAAATATTTTAAAATTTATTACTCTGAAATCGGAAAGAGCAAATGTGTGTTTGTGTGTGTGTGTGTGTGTGTGTGTGTGTGTGTGTGTGTGTGTGTGTGAGTGATAAAAAAATAAAAAAAATATATAATTCAAAGACGAAATGAAAGAGGAACAGTATAAAAATAGTATTAAACATTAATAAATCTAGTGTCATGAAGTCTTTGTACAAAGAAAAATAAAATGTAAAAAATTGATTTATATATTTATATTGATTTATACGAACAATTATTTACTGTAGTGGAACGAGGTAGAACTGTTTCTCTTTGAAGACATAACGGGAATTATATTACAGTTGTAAGAAATAATAGAATTTCATAGTCCGTGTCAACAAAAATAAGAAATAAAACACAAAACAAGAATAATAATAAAAAAAACAAGTCGAAACTCAGATATATTTATTGCAGAATTTACCTGTTTTTTTTTTTTTTTTTTTTTGCCAAACACATTTTTTTTTTTCTTTTACCAGCTGAAATGGGTCATTAACAAGTATGTATTTAAATTTAGCAGCAGAAATCTGTATGAATATACTATTTTAATGCTTTATTTTATTTATTTATTTATTTATTTATTTTTATCTAGTTATATTTTGTTAATTTAATTTATGTATGTCATTTTTATGTTACTGCTGTTAATACCAGAGACAGCGTTTTATTCCATTTTATGATTTGTACCAAACATTTTTTATTCAGTCTGTTTGTGATCATTATTCGCACAGGTTGAGAAAACAGTCACTGCAAACAAACGTGAAACTGTTAGTTTTTGCTCTATGTTTTCCCACTGCTGCTCAGTTCAGTTCTAGAAACACAAAACCTGTCATTAAGGCAGTAACGGTTGACAGAACCATTTCGTTTCCTGAAATTAAAAGAACAAAACGTACCTGATTGGTATCATGATGAGATGAGAAGCAAATTGAAATTTGCTCTGTGGAGCAACTCAGTGTTTCAACTGTGAAATTGCCGATGACTCTAATCGGATGCTGTGACGTTTCTGTGACATTTCTAAACTGTGAAAATGTCTGAAAAGAAAAAGAAAAAGTGACTTTTATTCAGTATCCTTCCGAAAGTGTTGAAAATTCTCAGAACGAACATTAAACTCGTAAAACTCGGTTTTTACGAAGACTAAGAAATTTCAGACTTCTGCTGAAGAAGCTTCTACCTTGAAGAACCCGGTATTTTTTGTACAATAAGAAACTTCAGTCTTGGTTTTTACGGTTAATTTTTATCTTCAGAATATCATAACGCGAAAGAAAAATAGATTTGGTTGCTGAGTCAAAAACTATAACGATAGAGCAATTCGAAAATGAAAATCGCGGTTTAGAAATGTTTTTATTTAACGGGTTTGACTTCCACTTGTATTTACTAACGCTTCTCAAGATCTGTCCAGTATCCTCATTACCTTGAAATTTCTCTTGACAGTTTTGAAGTTTGCAGTGTAAAAACATGAATGGATAAACAATTTAAAAGTAAACATCAGTGGATTAAATAGAAAGAAATGGTTCACAATTTACATCTAAAATCATCCCGCTAAACAGTCGATCAACGGTAAATACAAAAATAAAAATAAAACCCGAAAAATCAGGAATGAGCGTAGTCCACAATTATTAGGCCGAAAGATCGTTAAATATTCAATAATAAATATCAAATATCAAAATTAACATTTATTTAGACAATATTCATGAATAATTGATCTTCATTTGTTTTCAATGAGCAGAAGCATAGTTTAGGATAGGTTTTCTATACGAATTTGCTTATTGTATTCTAAAGTCGTTAAAATTTCCTTTGATGTGCTAAAAAAGATGTTGTTTGCATCTAATGAAAACATAGCTTTATGTTCTGAAATAAAGATGCATTCAGATCAAAACTTGTTTTATTGTTGTCTTTTTGATGATATATCGCATAAGATATCTATTTACTTACATTTAGTTAGTCATCCATTCTTTCGTCTACCGACTGCTATCGATGTAAAAAAAAAAAGAAGCAAAACAAATATTAAAATAACAATAAATTAACAATAAAATAAAATAAAATAAAATAAAAATAATAACTTTATTTATAGGAAAACCAAAGAAATCTCATATTACTTTATTACGACAGCTACGGTAAACAAATAATTTGTTTATTGTAGCCTAATTGCAGTTATCTTATGATCATAGCAAGTGATATCATTACATTAATAAACAGTGGTTTTAAAAATCATTCAGATTTCAGATAACTGTCTGTCATTGTGTTGAACAGCTGTTCTACGCAATATGAGTCAGATAATAGGATCAACAGTACAGATAACATGACAAGTCACGCTAATGTTTCCCTAGCAAGATAATAAGTTTGATCGCACACACACAG
The DNA here is from genome assembly GCA_012295275.1 of Chrysomallon squamiferum. NCBI lineage: Eukaryota > Metazoa > Mollusca > Gastropoda > Neomphalida > Peltospiridae > Chrysomallon > Chrysomallon squamiferum. The sequence continues at coordinate 11,916,249 of CM022673.1, read as the reverse complement.
AGAGACACATGGAAACGTAGTTCCATAAAAAGCATATACATATACATAATAGACACGTCCACTGAAACATGTATGCACAGACACAATACGTTCGCACACATATACACACATAAAAGGGCTAGATAACAAAAATACATATGTACATAGTTATATACGGGAGTAAGTTGCAATTCAAAGATTTTATTAATTGTAAATGTTTCTTTTTGTTCCAAAGGGAACAGTGTCAAATTGCTAAGGTTACCATGGGAAAACATTCAATTCTTTATTCAAACCCTTGCATGCTCATTTTGTCCATTAGTTTAGAAATAGGGAAGCATAAAAGGGTTATCGTTCAAATTAATTTTAGTTTTTGAAATTACAGGGGAAAAAATTATAATGACAATCTGAAAGAAATGAGTAAATTTCCAGAAAAAAAAAGGAAAAAGAAAAAGAAAAGAAAAGAAAAGACTGACAAAGAATTGGGGAAGAAGTAAGAATATTTTGAACAAAAAAAGAGAACAGAAAATCTATAGTTAGCAGAAATTACGGTTACTCCATGGTTTTTCGAAATTAACCAATGCATAATAGAGATCCGTGTTAACACAAAATAAACAAATTATGGAATAAAAGTTAGTGCATGTTTAATTAAAATAAATATTAAACAATTTTAATTATATATATAAAAAAAATATTTAATATTTTTTGTCAGTATCACGAAGTAAATTATTAATTATAACCAAACATTATTAAACTTTATCTTAATTTATACTGTACATATTGCATGAGTCATTTGCACAATACACTTTGGACATCACACTAACTAAAAATTGACACTGCATATATTTACTAATTTGGTACTCAAGTCCTGCCCAAAAAATGAACTATCTGTGAATTTTCCACGTCCAGATAAAACAAATTTTTTCATCAAAGTCATCCTGTCATTTTAAACTAAGTTCTAATTTCGTAATGCATTTGTACTTCTTCTTCTTCTTCTTCTTCTTTTTCTTCTTCTTCTTCTTCTTCTTCTAAAAAACCAGGATATGGCTGAGATATTCGATAAAAATATCGAGAAGTAAATACATAAAATAATCAGCTAAATATATATTATATATATAAATATAATGGTTTTTACCTCTGTCTCATTGTCAATTGATTTTTGTGTACATGAAAACAAAAAGAAGAAAAAAAGACATTCCCTAATGAGAGAGAGAGAGAGAGAGAGAGAGAGAGAGAGAGAGAGAGAGAGAGAGAGAGAGAGAGAGAGAGAGAGAGAGATATATTTTATTTAACTATCTATAAAACAAATTTGTATAAATTAATTTACCGCTACCACGAAAGATGTTTTGTTCATGTTATACGTTATTTTGTATGTTATTTCTTGATATTATTTCGTTTGTTTTGGTGTTTTTTCCCTTAAACACATTTGACTTTAATCTTTAATGTAAGCAATATGTGGTGACTGGTGATCGGGACGATTTTATAAAGACCTGGTTACTAGGTTACTTCTGTGTTTATATGTATATACATAAATATTATAATAGAACGAAAAGAGAATTGTGTTTATAATTGTTTATAATTGTAATTTTGATTGACAGTGAAGATTGTGAAGATTGTTCACATCTGTCCTTCTAGTATAATTTGACATTAAGAAGGTATAAGGACTCATGTATCAAAATTCAGAGTCTATTATGAGAAAAAAAAAAAAAAGAATAACAAGGTTGACATGACAAAGGGTAGTTTTGAATAAACGCCTGTAAATCAAAACAACAAAAGAGGCTAAGGTATATTTGGTGTAAATCATCTCCTACTGTGACCGGCTCTGACAAAACGAGCACGATGTATCTCAAACTATCATCTTCATCTGTTTCTATTGTACAAGTTTAACTTAGACTTAACAAAAACACATTTTGAATAAACGCTCGTAAATTGAAACAACAACACAGGTAACGTATTTATACTATAAACATCTCCCACTGTGACAAAATATGCATGATGTAAATGAGGTATCATCTTAATTTGATTGTATTGTACACGTTCAACTTTTAAGAGCGTGGGAAATAAGTATAAGGTTTTTAATATCATCAGTAAAAAAATGTACTATCAGGCTTATTTTAATAAAATACAAATCACTGAGATTATTACTATACAGGACTGAGCTTGCGAGCCACGGCTTGACAAGGAAACAAGTTTGACTGCTGAGTCGTTTTCACAAGAGAAGAAAGGTACATTACAAATTAACACAGATTTGAAGAATGATTACAATGTTTAAATTATTTTTGTTTTGTACTAAATTATTAGACGAAACACCATTCTAACACCCTGAATATCATTTTAAAATATAAATTTTCACAGAGATGCAATAAAATAAATAAATAATTTTGAAGATATAAAACAAAATAACAAATTTGTCCTATGAATCTACAGAAATATTAGACCACGTATGAGACAACTGGACAGTTGGAGAACAAAGAGATATGTGATACGATATTTTCCATGTTAGTTCATGTTTGATTTACATCGGTTCTCACGATGATATGCACAGTGGTTAACTCCATTCTTTCGTAACTAAGCTAAACAAAAATGTCATGATTTAAATGATCACGTAGACAGAAAATACTGGAAGGTAAACGTGCAGTCAGAAAACGTTAGAAGACCTTTTCAAGAAAAACTTTAGAATAACTCTAGTGTAATTATGATTTACAGAACAAGGGTGATATTTTTTTTTCTAAGTCATGTAAATTCTTCCTTGTAATTTTTATGATGCATAAATGGTAATATAACTATCAGCTTAATGTTATTTAATTTTCTATTGTTATTATTTTTATTATTATTATTATATTAAAATGTAACAATACGAAACTTTCATTCCACTCGTCACCACTGAATTAGTTGCTCACTAAATTAACTGCTCACTGTCTTGACAGCAGCAAAAGAGTAATAGAACTGCTTCAGAGATCTTAACAGTAGCAATTATCTCCACCAGTTTATCGCTGGAGCGAATAAGTCTAACATTATAATTTATTTAGTTGTTGTAGTTTTAAGTAAGGGTTTAGAGTAGTCTGGATTCGAAAGAGTTATAATTAACCACAGTAAAAAAAATGAACATATTTGTGGCAATATTTTCAGACCTAACTCGGTCGTAATTTAATTTACAAATAATTAGATACATCGATATATGAATGTGGAATCTGAGCCTGAATGTAAAAATATACTCACACACCTACATACTAAGCACATGCATACAATAAGAATAATAACACCATAAACGATGTGTTTATCCACAAGTGCATTTTCGAAAGTTCCCGACAACCATCTCTCTCTCTCTCTCTCTCTCTCTCTCTCTCTCTCTCTCTCTCTCTCTCTCTCTCTCTCTCTCTCTCTCTCTCTCTCTCTCTCTCTCTCTCTCTCTCTCTCTCTCTCTCTCTCTCTCTCTCTCTCTCTCTCTCTCTCTCTCTCTCTCTCTCTCTCTCTCTGTATCTAATCTAAGATTATGTGCAGTCCAAATGCAAAACCTTTTGCATGTAATATACAGTTTACTTCAACAGCTTTCAGTTAAACGGTGTTCAGATATTCGTATGTTTACTTGTATGTAAAATAATGACTAACTGCTTAATGTTTATTTATTTATTCATTTATTTTAAAAAAGATACTGAAATTCAAAACAATTAATATAAATATTAACTGATATGTTCTGGTAATAAAAATAATAGCTTTTTTTTTTTTTATTCTTTCTTAATATAAAATTTAATTAGCGTTTTTTGTTAATTGAAATATCCACTAAAAAATTTCAGTTAATACAATTAATTAATATTACCCTAAATTTTCATTTCATATGTACATCACCTGACTATACTTTATAAACGTTCTGCAAACTTCATTACAAATAAATGTCTTTAATGTTGTAGCTGCAGTTTGGAGATTAGTATTTTAGCTCTATCCCGTTCTAGCTATTGCCGACAACTTATTTTAACAATGACTGGTTTGTTATTTAAATTCATGATTATCGGTAACTGGTAAGGATAACACAGAGTAGCATTTTTCAAAAATTATGTATTTAATTAATTAATATAATAATTAGTTTAGAAATATATATTTATTAATAACCTTTTACTGATGTATTATTTCTTTCTTTCTTTCATTAAAAAAAAGAAGTATACAAAAGTTACTAAATTTAATCATCGTGCCACAAGCTTATTAATCGTGTTTTAACATTGATCTACGATTACCCAATTAAATGTACACAAATAATATTTTAAAAACGTTCTGAATGTAACTGTTTTACCACAAAAGAGATTTTTGTACAGTTACTGACAACTCGATGAAATACGTCAGTGTTTTATGTCTGATATTCACCAAATATAAAATATAATACAACGACAAAACAAAACGGTATTGTTCGTCACACTCGATCCAGTTCGAGGACCACCTTTACAAACCCACCACCTTTGTTTAGCTTAATCTGATAATTCCTTGAAGTTAGGGATGGGGTGTCCATCTCCAAGAGATAATACTTTTTTTTATCAGACAGAGGACAGTACATTAGGAAGATCTTTATTGTTGTGTGTGTTTTAAATTTTTTTTTCTTCTTTTTTTCTTTTTTAACCTTGATTATTAATGTCGTAATTTCTTATCACAATATCTTTTAAAACTAATAAGATGTAATTTTAGTATGGTTTCATTGTGTGCATAACTTGATGTATCTGTTTATCATAGCAACCCGCTGAAATAAATGTCAGTAGGCGAGCCAAGCTATCTCAGTGTCACACAGAACTTGGCAGGATTTAAACCAGTAAAGTTTTTGAAACCGTCTAAAACGCCATCATGAAAACAGCAATTGTAATTGTTTTTCTTGCCTGTAAGTATTGTTTTATATCTGATTTAATAAATAAATAAATAAATAAATAAATAAATAATAATAAAATTAAAGTGTATGTAGGAATAGTTATGTATGAGAACCAAAGAATATCTGAATGTTTTAAAATATCAAAACCCGCTAAAGAAAGAATGAAACCAGCATTTGGTTTACGAAAAATTATGGAAGAATGTTTGATTTTTAAAATCTTTATTATTTTATTTTATTTTATTTTATTTTATTTTATTTTATTCTTTTCCTAATTCATTTTCTATTTATTTATATATATATATATATATATATATGTGTGTGTGTATGTATGTAGGTATCTAGTTTTAGGATTTTGAATATTCTCTGTCTTATGTACGTCCGAATAGACTCTGCACACAGACAATATTCGGGAACGCACTGGCGCAGGGGGACAAAGTCCAATCACGACCTCACAAACTCGTCAGATTCCGCTGACGAGACTAAGTATCGAATTAATTAATTTGCTAAAGCATATACCTAAGTTCATTGCTTATGTTTTTATTTTCAGGCATTGTACTATTTTCTGCAGCTGTTGTTGAAGGTAAGTACAAATACAGTTCTATCAAAACAATTTTGTTTTCATGTGGATTTCAGGAACATTGTCACTGAAAACAGTATTAACGAAAATAAACATTTTAAAATTAATCAATTAATGTTAAACAAAAACTAGTTTTCAAATTAATCAATTAATATTAAACAAACCAATTCTAAAATTAATGTATTAATATTAAACAAACCGATTCTTAAATTAATTTTTAAATTATATTTTAATATAGAACAAACAAATGTGCCGTATTCTTTATAATCATCATCTTTATCGTTACTCTTCAGTTTTTAATCCAAATGTTTTTTCTTCTTATCGTCGTACATATTATTATTATTATTATTATTATTATTATTATTATTATTATTATTATTGTTGTTGTTGTTGTTGTTTTATTATTGAATTATTATTTTCATTGTTATTTGTTTTGCTATTTCTTTAAAGGAATATTTTCAGATATGAGCTTCAACTATGAAATTTATTTTCTACACCTGTAAACAATATTTGTCCCATTATACTATTTTCTGCAGCTGTTGTTGAATGTAAACAATTTTGTTTTCATGTGGATTGCAGCAACATTGTCACATTTTAAAATTAATTTATTAATATTAAACAAACACTAGGTTTTAAATTAATCAATTAATATTAAACAAAATAATTTTTACATTATTTTTTAATATAGAACAAACAAATATGCCGTATTCTTTATAATCATCATCTTTATCGTTACTCTTCAGTTTTTTATCCAAACGTTTTTCTTCTTATCGTCATACATATTGTTATTATTATTATTGGTGTTGTTGTTTTTCAGCATCTACTTTACCAGGTAATATTTTCATTGTAGCTATTTATTTGTCGCTATTTCTTAAAAGGAATATTCAGGTCAGATATGAGTTTCGTATAGAACTATGACATTTATTTGGTACACCTGTAAACACTGACTGTCCCAAACACACACACGCACGCACGCTCACATTCACACATACGCACACACATGTCTATCCTTTCTTAAAATAAATATTTGTGTATGTATATATATATAATGATCTCATGCATATATATATTATATTTTCTTTGTCGACAGTCTCTACACCATTTTGGCTATAAATTACACCATCAACGAAGAATGTCTAAAAGTTTCCTATTAATTATTAATTAATGAAAACAAATAGCACATTTTTCATTTCAGCCAATAAAATGTTTATTTTTATTTTATCAGTAAAAAAATAGCACATTATTATTATTTTTTCATTTCAGATTACCATTATTCTTGTTTTCTCAGAAAATTCTACAAGTAATATTTTATTTTATTTCTATCATTTAAAACCTGTAAACACTGACTGTCCCAAAACACACACACGCACGCACGCTCACATTCACACATCATGTCTATCCTTTCTCTCTCTCTGTATGTATATATATAATGATCTCATGCATATATATATTATATTTTCTTTGTCGACAGTCTCTCTCATTTTCTATAAATTACACCATCAACGAAGAATGTCTAAAAGTTTCCTATTAATTCTCTCTCTCTCTCTACTCTCTATGTTTCTTTCTCTTTCTCTCAACTCTCTCTCTCTCTCTCTCTCTCTCTCTCTCTCTCTCTCTCTCTCTCTCTCTCTCTCTCTCTCTCTCTCTCTCTCTCTCTCTCTCTCTCTCTCTCTCTCTGTGTGTCTGTATATATATATATATTTAATTATGTTTCGGACCATATTTTGTTTCTCTCTGTCCAGTACCTATATTTATATCTGAGTGAGTGTGTGTGTGTGTGTGTGTGTGTGTGTGTGTGTGTGTGTGTGTGTGTGTGTGTGTGTGTGTTTGTGCGTTCGTACTTACACGTATATTTATGTCTCGGTCTGTCTGTCCTTTCTTAATATATGTGTATATTTTTGGGTGTGTGTATGTACATGTGTGTGTGTGTGTGCGCGTGTGTGTCTGTGTGTTCCAAATTGTGTGCAAATCTTTAATCTTTTCTATGATTTTGTTTCCAGCCAGCCAAAACAATACAGGTAAGTTACATTTTATTTTTATGTTTGTTTGTGTGTGTATATGAATATATATATATTATTTGATTTTATTTATTTATTTGATTTTATTCTTATTATTATGATTTTTATTATTATTATTATTATTGTTTCTCAGAAAATTCTACTGACGGTAATATTTTCATTGTAGCTATTTCTTTGTCGAATGGTAGTAAGACATTTATTTGGTACACCTGTAAACACTGACTGTCCCAAACACACACACGCACGCACGCTCACATTCACACACATGAACCTACATGTCTGTCCTTTCTTAAAATATATATTTGTGTGTATATATAATGATCTCCTGCACATATATGTATATATATTATTTTATTTTTATTTATTTATTTATTTTATTATTATTATTATTATTATTATCATCATCAACATCATCACTGATATATCTTAAACATCTCAATTTCAAACGAAACTGAACTCTGATTTCTTTTTTCCAGGGAATACGATATTCATGTCATCTACGACATGCTTGTTAGCTACTCTTCCGTATCTGATACTGAACTAAAAGTACCGCGGACGTAAAAGAAAACACATTTTCTGAAATAAACTGTTTGAACCTGCGCTTCACTAACTATCCACCAATGAATGAAAGACGAAGGAGTACATCATAACTATGTTTCCTTTATTTTTATTATAATGATAACTGCGATGACCCTTTCGACATTTAAATCTCCTAATGATCCACGTCTTGGTAAAAAAATATGTTTTGCGTCGTTTGGAAAAACTCTATGGATACTTAACATTACTTTCTCTTAAAATTTTGTCTATTTAAATAGATTTCGGCGTAAACTGTCTTCAGGGGTACGTCTGTTTTTCGTGATAAAATTATATTAAATATTAAAAGGTTGAAAGTGTCAATGCAGCATTAAATAATTGATGGAAAAGTTAAAATAGTTTATTACTATCAAAAAAGAGTGTTTGTGTGATAATTATAAAATAACTGGTCTTTTCGCTTTTTATATATATATATATGTTGGAAATATTTTGTTATTTACGAAATATATTTGCTGTGAAGAAAGAAACGAACACAACTAATTAATTAAGTGTCAAACAATAGTAAATCGAATAATAATGTAATAGAATACATAGGCATTAATGAAAATTTATGAAGAAAAACATTTTATCAGTAAAATCCTAATATCGAAGAATTTCGACAAAATAAATTAATTAATAAATAATTATTTAAAATAATTAAATAGATAAATAATCAAATGTACAAATTTCGAGAACTAAGTTACGGTTTTAAAGGAAAGAAAATTAAATAAATTAATAAAGAAAGAAAGAAAGAAAGAAAGAAAGAAATATAAAGTAGTAAAAATGGATTTCTAAAAGCTATAAAACTATTGAAACCGGCAGTAAATACTATTGTTATTATTTACATAACTGAAATTATAAAAACAGTATTTTTAAAAAGTTTGTGTTAAAAAAATCTGTGTGTATCTCATGATGACGTCAGTTCTGAATTAAAGATACATTTAGATGAAAACATATTCTGTTGTTATTTTCCAAAACTTTTTTGTTTTTCTTGCTTGTTCCTATTTGCGCATGCCCGCTGCTGTTATTCTATGTACGTCACAATGGTGATGCATATGCGTACAAGCCTTCATCTTGTAAACGAATGCTTTAAATAGAATCAGTTCACGTAATGTGAGATAACTCTGGACATCCTGACACGAACATGAGGTTTTGTTTTGAACTGAATTATTATTTGTAACGGATTTTTCCAGTGTTAAATAGTTTTGTCAGTGATGTTTTCTGTTACAGCTGCATTATGTCTTTACATACTGGAAACGTGCAGTAAACTAAACTAACATAATCTGGCAGAGATATTCCGTCCAATCACTTCGGTACAATTAAATGAGTGATTGCCAAAGAATGATTGCATTTTTGCAAGAAAGCCAATTAAATAAAATAAGTCCAACAGAGTTATCTTCCCTTTAATTTATTGTAAAATTTTTATTAATAGATATTTTTATAATTATTATTACTATTATTTTTATTTATTTATTAATCTATTTTATTGTTCTTGTTGTTGTTGTTGTTTTAACTGAATTTTCTGCATTGTCCGGATTTGTTCCTGTCTTTTGGAAAACAGAAACGGTAATTATTTTTCATAAGAAAACAAATTTAAATATAAAAAAAAAAAAAAAAAAAGAATGGAAAAAAACAGAAATATAATTCTTAAATTCATAAAATAGAAATATATAAGATATTACATTATGAATCATTATTTTCATCATTCGTACTTTTATTTGACTTTTTATTGTTTTCGTTATTGATTATGATTTACTTATTCATTTATTTATTTATTTATTTATTTATTTATCTCATTATTGCGGGTATTCTTGTCGAAAATATTATCCAGTATCAAAAGAAACGCCATTCAGTAAAATATGACTGAGTAATTTGTTTATTCACACTGATAAATTCGGGAAATGACTCCAATATGTCTGCCTGTCCGGATGTTTTTGTCAAAAAAACAAACAAAAAAAAAACAAACAAAAAAATTTATAAAAAATCTAAAGTGGTCTAATTAATTAATCATAAAGAATCATAATCGTGAAATTACGTAAACCTTTTTCAGTTTGAGGGATGTTTGTTTGTTTGTCTGTCTGTCTGTCTGCTTCTACTTTCTTTCTTTTCTCTCAGTAGTTATGTTTGTTTTTTTTATAATTTATTAATGTAATATTTTTGTTGTTGTTTTGTTTATTTATTTATTTATTTATTTATTTATTTATTTATTTATTTTATTTTTCTTCTACTATCATTATTGTCATTTTCATCATCATCATACTTTTTTTTTTCTTTTTCATTTTTTTTATCTCTAAATTTAAGGATTTCCGTAGAATTTCAATGCTAATGTCATTGGTCACAGTCAAGGGGACAAAACTCCAGAAACAAAATAAAAAAAAAAGATTAGGTCCTCACTACTTACCTACCTTTCTTCATTTAAAAAATATTTTCTTTTTTCAGCTTCGGTTCCTAATTCTTCTTTTCTTCTGTGTTTTATTAATTATATCTATTATTCATTCATTCATTTCATTTCATGAGTCTGATTTTGTTGATCTTTCTGTCGAAAACATAATTATATTTTGCAAGAACAGCGATTCAGTAAGAATCTAATAATATCATTAATTTATTAGGCTGTCGAGAAATTTTACCTACCCCTATGCAGAATAAGAAGTTTCAAAAGGTGTCTTGAGGTTTGGTGGCTTCTTGCTTGTATGATACTACCAGTTATTTTTATTAAACTTTTAAAACTAATAGAATATATATATATATATTTATTTATTTATTTAAAAATAAACGAAACAGAAAAAAGAATGGACATAAAAATGTGGATTTCAGGGATGCGTTTATAATTAATATCTGAAATAATCCCAGATTTAAAAAAGGAAAAACATGGAAACAAAAAGTATATAATATCCGATATTTTACAATGAGCTGTAACATTATATTCATGATCAATATAAATAATTACTTCGGTGTCTCAGAAGAGCAAAATAACAATTGGTAAGGTACAGTAATTGCCAAAATGTACGCAGTTCGTAAAGCCCTGAACGACAATAAACATTCTACTGCATCCAAATACATTATTTTCAAGGAACCACTAATACTGTTACTGCTACTACTAACACCATTACTGTTTGTTTTTTAAACTGTACAGAATATTATGCAAAATTGACAGTTTAATAATTTATTTCCCACCGAAGTCCTGCTACGAATTTTGTGACGTGTTCTCGCACAAACAGATGACGTTTGCGTTGTTAAGATAAGTGACGTAGCAACAGAAGCAAAATCTGTCATTAATAATTTAGGGTCAACAGACTGTCGTAAGTTTTATTTATTACAATATTTTCAAAATGAAAAGTAGAGAATGATTATATCTCGTGTTATCTTTATGACCGATTCGTCGTGAACTTGATTTATTAGATATAAACAGGACTTCCTTTTTACTTGTAAAGATTCTGATTCGTAAATTAATGGCCAATGACATCTTTCCTACCTTTCCTCAAGCTAAAACGGTCACCTGCGACTGCGAAACTGCTCACGTAAATACGAACCTTTCTACGCCAGAAACCAAATACACGTACGTAACCATTTCTTAACGATATTTGTATCAATCTGAGGGAATACTTCTGACCTGAAAATAAAATGTGGTAACATTAATAAATTTATCTCTTGTCAAGAATAAAAGTCGCTGATGACTATATTGAAATAGAAGATTTTAAAAGAGGAGATGAAACATATTTTACAATGAATTATATGATTTATTAAAATACTGTAGCTATGACATAAAATCAGTAAATTTACATATCACTTTTACTTTCACTTCGATCTTAATTAATGATGTAACCTTTCATATGCACTTTAAATTATTACACACTGTCGTACACAATCACACACACACACGCGCACGCGCGTATTAGCGTAGTCTTGGTACAGCAAATGAATCCAAAGACTGGGGCGATTTATTGATAATGATTTTAAATGTCAGAAAAAAACATTACTCTTTCACTAAATTGTTATTTGTAAATTAATATCAAGGTTCAGTTTGTAATGCATGTATTTGCTATGTAATTGAAAACAGTTTGAGAAGAATTTAAAAAAATGTTCTATTAACTTTAATCTTCATTTTATCTATACAGTTAACTGTAATGTAACTTGAAGACTCAGTTTGAAATTTATAAATTTAATTTTTTAATTAATAAATTATTTTCAAAAAAGTACTACACAGAAACGGATTTTTCTATTACGTTGATTGTTTTGAATTAAAAATACGATAATGACATAAATTTACTTTTAATTTATTTGCTGAGTTCTTCTTGTTAATGAAATAAACGTAATCGCTATGGAGTCATGATTATTAATAAGTATTGAACTGACTGATTATTATGGATTTAATAATGTTGAACTATCTCATTGTCATTTCATTGAATAAAAATTCGTTCACGCCAGATCCTTTGTTATTTTTGTTTCAGTTGATTCAGAATGTTTATATGTTAATGCTTTTTTATATGTATTTATTCGTTTAATTTTGTTTTCTTTGATATTTATTTGTTTGTTAGTCCATTTAAATATTAGTTTTTTATTTGTATTCTTGTTATGAGAGACAGAGAGAGAGAGAGAGAGAGAGAGAGAGAGAGAGAGAGAGAGAGAGAGAAAGTTCAGTAAACGTAAGTTTAATTTTTATGGAATTCTTGTTGAGAGAGAGAGAGAGTCTTCTTCTTCTTCTTCTTCTTTTTATTATTATTATTATTATTATTATTATTATTATTATTATTATTATTATTATTATTATTATTATTATGAAGTTTCTAATGAAATCTGGATGAATATGCACCAGTGATTATATATAACAGAACAGCAAAACATATTCCAGTTTCTTTTACAAAGCATCTTCCTCGATAATTAATTTTCTCGTTAACAACAAACAAAAAAATAGCACATTCTTTGGTCCATTGGTGACAGAGTTGTGCAAGGACTAATAATAATAATAATGATGATGATGATGATTATTGATGATAATAATAATAATAATAATGATGATGATATTAAAATGAATAAAGATATTACTGACTTGCGTATTCAAAAAATACGTGCATTATTCGTGTTACTTACAGAATAAACAAACCTTTATGCCGACGCGTTACTTGATATAATATTCAGCATGAAATATTCTGTAAACAAAAAATCTAATACCTGTAATCTGTATTGCGAATTTCTGTGGTTGTCTAACCTACTTTTAAAGAATCAAACGTGTTCTGTAATCCTGAATGTCCAGGAGTTTTTATGACACGGTTTGGTAGACTGTAAATAATATTTATGAGAGAAAGAAATAAGAGATATTTCCTTCAGTTTTGTTCATTTTGATTATTTCCATTTGATATTCTCAATCTTTTTTATATATTTCAGTGTAAAGTGTATGTCAGTCGTTAATCATCGAGTTCCAGTTGGAACGGCAAAAGAGGAAATAACAACTAAAGGATATTTTTATTTCGATTGTTTCGGATGTAGCAAAAATGGAAACGGGAGAATTACTGTTTATATTTCTATATGTGTATGTAGGCATGTGTGCGTGCGTATGTATTTATAAAATCCGTCCGGTACTTAATAAATAAACAACATGTACAACAACAGTAACAATACACATATATAGCTATAATACAATTTATCATCATAAAAATTAAACTCCAAAATTTACATGACATAGAACACAAAATATTTTATGCCCACAAACAATATCACACTTGTTCTGTAAATCATGATTACACTAAAGTTATTCTAAAGTTTTTCTTGAAAAGGTCTTCTCACATTTTCTGACTGAATGATTACCTTCCTATATTTTCTGTCTACGAGATCACTTAAATAACGATAATTTTGTTTACCTTTATTACGAAAGAACTGAGTTAACCACAATGTATATCATCGAGAAAAGCGAAGTAAATCAAACATATACAAACATAGAAAATATCGTATCACATACCTCTTTGTTCTCCAACTGTCCAGTTGTCTCGTACGCGGTCTAAAATTTCTGTAGATTCATAGGGCATATCTGTTATTTTGTTTTGTATTTTCAAAATTTATTTATTAAATGGTATCTCTATGAAAATTTATATTTTAAAACGATATTCAGGGTGTTAGAATGGTGTTTCGTCTACTAATTTAGTACGAACGAAAAATAATTTAAACATTGTAATTATTCTTCAAATCTATGATAATAAATAATGTACCTTTCTTCTCTTGTGAAAATAACTTATCAGTCAAAACTTGTTTTCTTATCAAGCCGTGGCTTGCAACCTCAGTCCTGTTTAGTGGAAGCAATAGCGATCATGATCTCAGTGACTTGTACTTTATTAAAATAAATCTTTTAGTAACTCGTATTTTATTATAGAGTAAACAAATGTATATTTTTTTACTAATGATATTAAAAACCTTGTAATTATTTCCCACGCTCTTATTTAAAAGTTAAACGTGTACAATACAATCAAATGAAGATAATACCTCATTTACATCATGCAGATTTTGTCACAGTGGGAGATGTTTACAGTAGAAATACATTACCTGTTTTGTTGTTTCAATTTACGAGCGTTTATTCAAAATGTGGTTTTGTTAAGTCTAAGTTAAACGTGTACAATACAAACAGATGAAGATGATAGCTTCAGTTACATCGTGCTAATTTTGTCAGAGCGGGTCACAGTAGGAGATGATTAACACGAAATATACCTTAGCTCTTTTGTTGTTTTGATTTAGAGGCATTTATTCAAAAGTACCCTTTGTCATGTCAACCTTGTTATTCTTCTTTTTTTTTTCCCCCATAATAGACTCTGAATTTTGATACAGGAGTCCTTATACCTTCTTAATATCAAATTATACTAGAAGGACAGACGTCAACAATCTTCACAATCTTGACTGTGAATCAAAATTATAATTATAAACAGTTATAAACACGATTCTCTATTCGTTCGATCATCATATTTATATAAAATACACAGAAGTAACCTAGTAACCTGGTCTTTATATAATCGTGCCTATCAGCACCCACTACATCTTGCTTACATTAAAGATTAAAGTCAAATGTGTTTAAGGAAAAACATAAAATCCAAAACAACAAAATATCAAGGAATAACATACAAAATGAAAAAAGTATCTTTCATGATAGCGCAGGTCTGCGGTAAGTTAGTTTATGTAAATTTGTTTCATAGATAAAATATCTCTCTCTCTCTCTCTCTCTCTCTCTCTCTCTCTCTCTCTCTCTCTCTCTCTCTCTCTCTCTCTCTCTCTCTCTCTCTCTCTCTCTCTCTCTCTCCACCGAAAACACTGATATGCACCAATAATTCTGCATAAGATAACAGCAAAACATATTCCAGTTTTTTTTACAAAGCATCTTCCTCCATAATTAAGTTTGTCGTTAAGAATAACAAACAAATACAAAATCCGACAATTATCCTATTTTGTAATGTTTGGACACGGCATTCGGGAACGAAGAATAATGATGTCCCGATTGAACTGGTCTTTAACACTGTCTGATTGACAATTGATATTTATGTACATGAAAAAGAAAAAAAGAAATTAAAAAAACAGATATTCCCTAATATTATACGTGTTTGCATTTTATTTCGGTTACCAGGTTATAATGAAAACAAGAATTCTTGAACGAAACAAAACAGATGGGGAAAAAAGATTTAAAAGTTATTAGTGAAACATACTCAGTGAGAGAGAGAGAGAGAGAGAGAGAGAGAGAGAGAGAGAGAGAGAGAGAGAGAGAGAGAGAGAGAGAGAGAGAGAGAGAGAGAGAGAGAGAGAGAGAGAGAGAGAGAGAGAGAAAATTTTATTTAACTATCTATAAAACAAATTTGTATAAATTAATTTACCGCAACCACGAAAGATGCTTTGTTCATGTTATATGTTATTTTGTATGTTATTCCTTGATATTTTTTGTTTTGTTTGGGGTTTTTGTTTTTCCTTAAACACATTTGACTTTAATCTTTAATGTAAGCAAGATGTAGTGGGTGCTGATAGGCACGATTATATAAAGACCAGGTTACTAGGTCACTTCTGTGTATTTTATATGAATATGATGATCGAACGAATAGAGAATCGTATTTATAACTGTTTATAATTATAATTTTGATTGACAGTCAAGATTGTGAAGATTGTTCACGTCTGTCCTTCTAGTATAATTTGATATTAAGAAGGTATAAGCACTCCTGTATCAAAATTCAGAGTCTATTATGGCGGAAAAAAAGATAAGAATAACAAGATGACACGACAAAGGGTAATTTTGAATAAATGCCTGTAAATCAAACCAACAAAAGAGGTAAATCATCTCCTATTGTGACCCGCTCTGACAAAATCAGAACTATGTATCTGAAACTATCATCTTCATCTGTTTCTATTGTACATAAAAGCATAATTTGAATAAAGGCTCGTAATTTGAAGCAACAGAACAGTTAAGGTATTTCTACTGTAAACATCTCCCACTGTGACAAAATATGCATGATGTAAATGAGGTATCATCTTAATTTGATCCTCTTGTACACGATTAACTTTTTAAAGCGTTGGTAATAATTATTAGGTTTTGATGTAAGTACTATAATAAAATACGAGAAAAGAAATACAAATCTGGCTATTTTCCTGTCAGTAAAAGATTTAATTTAATAAAATACAAGTCACACAGATCATGATCACTACTGCTTCCACTATAGAGGACTGAGCCAAGGCTTAACAAGGAAACCAGCTTGACTGGTCAGTCGTTTTCACAAGAGAAGAAAAGTACATTATTAATTATCACAGATTTGAATAATGATGACAATGTTTAAATTATTTTTGGTTCGTACTAAATTTGTAGACGAAAAACACCATTCTAACACCCTGAATATCATTTTAAAATATACATTTTCATAGAGATGCAATTAAATAAATAAATAACTTTGAAAATACAAAACAAAATAACAGATCTGTACTATGAATCTACAGAAATATTAGACCGCGTATGAGACAACTGGACAGTTGGAGAACAAAGAGGTATGTAATACGATATGTTAGTTCATGTTTCATTTACCTCGGTTCTCACGATGATATGCACAGTGGTTAACTCCATTCTTTCGTAACTACGCTAAACAAAAATGTCGATATTCAAGTCATCACGTAGACAGAAAATATAAGAAGGTAATCGTGCAGTCAGAAAACGTTAGAAGACCTTTTGAAGAAAAACTTTAGAATAACTTTAGTGTAAACATGATTTACAGAACAGGTGTGATATTTTTGGTGAACATAAAATATTTTTTGTTTTATGTCATGTAAATTCAGTGTAATTTTTATGATGCATAAATGGTAATATAACTATAAGCTTATTGTTATTTAATTTTTTATTGTTATTATTATTATTATTACATATATATATATTGTTGCTGTTGTTGTACATGTTGTTTATTTATTAAGTACTGGACGGATTTTATAAATACACACGGACGCACATATGTACTTAAACACATAGAGAAATATATGTAGAAATATAAACAGTAATTGTCCCGTTTCCATTCTTGTTATAGTCGAAATGAAAATGTGCTCTAGTTGTTATTTCCTCTTTTGCCGTTCAAACTGGAACTCGATGACTTACGACTGACATACACAATACACTTTTATATATAAAAAAGATTAAGAATATCAACTAGAAAGAAATCGGAAAAATATATCTTATTTGTTTCTCTCGTAAATATTTTTTACAGTACACCAAACCATGTCATAAAAAATCGTTGACATTCAAGATTACAGAACGTGTTTGACTCTTTAAAAGTAGGTTAAACAACCACCAGACACTTTTAACAGAAATTCGTAATATAGATTACAGGTATTAGATTTTTTGTTTACGGAATATTTCATGCTGAATATTATATGAAGTAACGCGTCTGCATAAAGGTTTGTTTATTCTGTAAGTAACACGAATAATGCACGTATTTTTTGAATACTCAAGTCAGTAATATCTTTATTCATTTTAATATCGTTTTTTTTTTCTTTGATATCATTCTTCTTCTTCTTCTTCTTCTTCTTCTTCTTCTTCTTCTTCTTCTTATTATTATTATTATTATTATTATTATACTTGTTCATAATACAGTCGTTGGCTTACGAAACATCAATCATAATTTCTTGCGAATCTCCCAAAGAGCAGAAACTAATCTAAGCAATAGAAAATAAGACTATCGGAACGTATCAGTTATATTCTTGTATTACAGAGGCATTGATTGCACTGCTGCGGTCTTTCCCAGGGGTTTGTTTCTTCTTCTTTAGAAACCCCGGGAGATCTTCAGCACATAGCTGTGACATCTAAAGAAAATGTCATGGTCCGTCAGTTTGAAATTCGGCTTAGATTAATAACAGTCTGAAATCCGAGCATATTGTTCAGAGGGTGCCTTTACACAGGTTTTTAAAACAAAAAATAAAATAAAATAAAACGTTGAACACAAATGTAAGACACCCAAAATAAATTATTCGTGTTTTATTTTAAGTGGCGTTTAAACACGATTTTTGACAAAGCGGACTCTTAAAGTGCAGCTTCGGTAATTAAGGAAGAAACAATCTAAATGTATTCTGCTTACTTCCAAGTTATATTTTATTGTATTTTGCCGTCCAGTTTTTATTATCAAAGTAGATAAAAATGTAATAATAGTAATATTAATAATAATAGAAATAATAATGAGAGAGAGAGAGAGAGAGAGAGAGAGAGAGAGAGAGAGAGAGAGAGAGAGAGAGAGAGAGAGAGTAGCATCGAAAAATATAGCGTTGACGGAAAAAGCGCAATTACTAGGCAACCAACCGTGTAAAAGTTAAAAAGTATTGTGAGTGTGTTCATTATTATTGTTGTTCATGTTTTTCATATTATTATCATTATCATTATTATTATTATTATTATTATTATTATTATTATTATTATTATTATTATTATTATTATTATTATCGTCATTATCATCATCATCATCATCATCATTATTATTATCATTAACTGTTATAAGACCTCAGTAATAATTACATTTATCTGGGAATAAACAAGTCAGGCATGGCTCACTGGACTGGTACACGCCGTTGTTGTAGTCGTAACAATACGAAACTATCATTCGACTCGTCACCACTGAATTAGTTGCTCACTGAATTACACCCCACTGTCTTGACAGCAGCAAAAGAGTAATAGAACTGCTTCAGTGATCTCAAAAGTAGCAATTATCTCCACCAGTTTATCGCTGGAGCGAATAAGTCTAACATTATAATTTATTTAGTTTTTGTAGTTTTAAGTAACCGTTTAGAGTACTCTGGATTCGAAAGAGTTATAATTAACCACAATAAAAAAAAATTAACTGTTATACATCGATATATGAATGTGGAATCTGAGCCTGAATGTAAAAATATACTCACACACCTACATACTACGCACATGCGTGCAATAAGAATAATAACACCATAAACGATGTGTTTATCCACAAGTGCATTTTCCAAAGTTCCCGACAACCGTTTCTCTCTCTCTCTCTCTCTCTCTCTCTCTCTCTCTCTCTCTCTCTCTCTCTCTCTCTCTCTCTCTCTCTCTCTCTCTCTCTCTCTCTGTACCTAATCTTTAAAAAAAAATATTAAAAAACCCAACGTGTTAATTTCTGTTGTGAAAGTATGATCACTGTAGGATTTCACTCAAATCAATTTTTACTGTTCTAGAAGAATAAAGGAAACTGTATTTAAAGATGCACTCAAAACAACGTCGGACGTGTGATTCTGGATAACTCACACACAGAGAGAGAGAGGAAACCCGCTGCCGCCATTTCATGGTTATTCTGATTATCATAAATGAAGATTTTATACGTAATTTCCCACAAACAGGATAGTACATACCAAGGCATTTGTTATAACTTTTGTGAATCATTCCTCCGTCAAGCGGAATCGATCTACGGATTGTCTCATTAAAATACGCCCCACTCTCTTAAAGAATACTGTTAAATCTGACAGCATATACTTCTAATAGTTAATTACGAATAACTAAATAAATTTAATTATGCAAATTAGTAAAAGACATTACAGTTAAAAGTTCTGTGTTTAAGATTATGTGCCGTCCAAATACAAAACCTTTTGCATGTAATATACAGTTTACTTCAACAGCTTTCAGTTAAACGGTGTTCAGACATTCGTATGTTTACTTGTATATAAAATAATCACTAACTGCTTATGTTTATTTATTTATTCTTTTTTTTTTTTTTTTTTTTTTTAAGAAACACTGAAATTCAAAACAATTAATATAAATATTAACTGATATTTTCTGGTAATAAAAATATTAGCTTTTGTTTTCTTCTTTCTTAATATAAAATTTAATTAGCGTTTTTTGTTAATTGAAATATTCACTAAAAAATTTCAGTTAATACAATTAATTAATATTACCCTCAATTTTCATTTCATATGTACATCACCTGACTATACTTTATAAACGTTCTGCAAACTTCCTTACAAATAAATGTCTTTAATGTTGTAG
>CM022673.1:11855787-11890787 GCA_012295275.1 Chrysomallon squamiferum | reverse complement strand
AAGTCCAATAAAGTTATCTTCCCTTTAATTTACTGTATAATTTTTATTAATAGATTTTTTTTAATAATTTTTATTACTATTATTTTTATTTATTCATTAATTTATTTTGTTGTTGTTATTGTTGTTTTTGTTTTAACTTAATATTCTGAGTAGCCCGAATTTGATCCTGTCTTTTGGAAAATGGAAACGGTAATTATCTTTCATAAGAAAAGAAATTTAAATATAAAACAAAAAGAAAGAATAAAAAAAATGTAATTCTTAAATTCATAAAACAGAAATATATAAGATATTAGAGTCTGAAGAATTATCTTCATCATTCGTAATTTTATTTGACTTTTTATTGTTTTCGTTCCTAATTATTATTTACTGATTTATTAATTAATTTATTAATTTATTTATTTATTTATTTATTTATTTATTTATTTATTTATTTATTTATTTATTTATTTATTTATCTCATTATTGCGCGTATTCTTTTCGAAAATATTATCCAGTATTAGAAGAAACGCCATTCAGTAAAATATGACTGATTAATTTGTTATTTCACACTGATAAATTCGGGAAATGACTCCAAAATGTCTGACTGTTGCAGATGTTTTTGTCAAAAATAAAATAAAAATTCAATAAAATCTAACGTGCTCTAATTAATTAATCATAAAGAATCATAATCGTGAAATTACGTAAACCTTTTCAGTTTGAGGGATGTTTGTTTGTTTGTCTGTCTATCTGTTTGTTTCTACTTTCTTTTCTCTCAGTAGTTACGTTTTTTTAATAATTTATTTATGGAATTTTTTTGTTTGTTTGTTTCTTTATTTATTGATTTATTGATTTATTTTATTATTACTACTACTATCATTATTGTCATTTTCATCATCATCATACTTTTTGTTTCATAGCTTTTTCTCACTTCTTCATTTTTTTCTCTAAATTTACGGATTTCTATAGAATTTGAATGCTAATGTCATTGGTCACAGCCAAGGGGACAAAACTCCAGAAACAAGAAAAAAAAGGAAAAAAGATTAGGTCCTCACTACTTACCTACCTTTCTTCATTTAAAAAATATTTCCTTTTTTCAGCTTCGGTTCCTAATTCTTTTTTTATTCAGTGATTTATTAATTATATATATTATTCATTCATTCATTTCATTGCATGAGTCTGATTTTGTTGGTCTTCCTGTCGAAAAAATAATTAAAAGAGACAACTGGAGTTTCTTAATTTCTATGATGTTAATTTTTTCTTCATGGGTCTGATTACATATATATTTATTAATTATATATATTATTCATTCATTCATTTCATTTCATCAGTCTGATTTTGTTGATCTTCCTGTTGAAAAAATAATTATATTTTGTAAGAACAGTGATTTAGTAAGAATCTAATAATATCATTAATTTATTAGGCTGTCGAAAAATTTTACCCATCCAATTGTTATACTGCTTCGGAAATATGCAGAATAACAAGCTTCGAAAGACGTCTTGAGGTTTGATGGAATTTTGCTTCTATGATATCAACCAGTTCTTTTTATTAAATTTTTAAAACTAATAGAATATATATATATAAAGGACGAAAAAGAAAAAAGAATTGACATAGAAATGTGGATTTCAGGGACTGCGTTTATAATTAATATCTGAAATATTCCCAGATTTAAAAAAGGAAAAACATAGAAAGAAAAAGTATTTAATAACAGATATTTTACAGTGAGCTGTAACACAATATTGATGATCAATATAAATAATTACTTCGGTGTCTCAGAAGAGCAAAATAACAATTGGAAAGGTACTGTAATTTCATAGTGGAAATGAAATTTTGATTGTTTTGCGATATTTTGCTGATACAGTTTCACCGTTATATGAATAATAAATACACTGTTGCAAAAGAAAAACAAATAACTTTCTCCGTAACAATTACGAAATGTATCCGTCATAGGGAATTAGTATCATCTTAACGTCAGTTTAGAAAGAAGCATTGTTAATTGGCTTAAAGAAATCTGAGACAGTGTAAAGGTTATTAAATACATTATTCATCCACATCTACCAGATATATACTTCCAGTCACGTCTTGACAACACAGTCGTTTTCAAAATTAAAGACAATTCGTTTATCGTAAAAATGACTCTTCTTCATTGCAGTATTTTCTTACTGATATGTGTACTTAATCAAATGACAGGGTTTTTTCTTGTGGCATCGAAAGAAACAAACCAACGAAATTTGGCTGATGGTTCGAGATTTTCTTCAGTTTCTTGCGCCTCGGAGTGTGCAGCAAATGCTGAGTGCAGACGAGTTTATTTTCACAAGGGCAGAAAAACATGTCGCATAGTAACAACTGACGACTCGTTCGAAGAACCGAAAGACGCCATCTGTTATCAAAAGAAAACTTCTCAAGACGTTCTGCAATCTGAAATGAGTTTTTCCGTTTTCGAAAAGTGTCCTCCTGAAGATATTGTCGTAAACTGTAGCGAGCCGAGTAAAATAGAGAACGCCGACATGATTTACAGTTCTCTCGTACCGGGTTCGGTGGCAAACTACCAGTGCAGAAATTCGTTCTCGTTTTGTAAAGGTTACTTGAAAAACAACATTACCTGCCTGAAGAACGGCTCGTGGACGGAACTGAGCACGTGGTGTTTCAGAAGTGAGTTTAAAAATTTACAAAAACTGTGGAGCAGGAAGCTTGAATGTCATCTGACTGTCAACAGCGTTCTAAAAATAACCTTCAAGATTAACGACACAGCGCCAGCTAAAGGGCTGTCCATCACACTGAAGACGGAAAGCACAACTATTTTTTACCTTCACATTAAATTCGTGTTTTCGTCAACATGTACTTTCCAGATATCGTGCTTGGATTTTTATGAAAGGAGGAAGCAGTTGAAAGCTAGAAGCAGATGTTCCATAATTTCCAGTGTCAGATTGTCAATACAGAAGAAAGAGTTCGTTATTTACATTGAAAACAATTCAGTTTGTCACCACAATTTCTCATCAATCAATATTGACGAGATTCAACTGGACTACGAGGGAGTAAAATTGAACCATTTTCTTATAATACCTTAGACAAGGAAGAACTATTTAATATTTTCACCGAACACTGTTTAGATTGATCCTACAGTTTCAGTATTAATAATTTTCTTGTGATGGCCCGTTTCAACGACATCAGTCTACGTTATTACGAACTGCTGAGATATGAAAATCATTTTACGTTCGTAATACAGAGTGAATACGGTTTGTTGCAAATTACACAGTTTAGTTGTTATTCGCTTAGAAATAAAAAAAAAAAAAGCAATTGTATAAGAAACTAACTTCGAAAATGTATTATTTTTATTGTTTTTGTTGTTGCTGCTGTTGTTGCTTTTGTCTTCGATCCCTGGTTGGGTATAATCCGCTCATCTGACAATGTTTGTTTTTTAAACATAAAAAAAAAAAAATGTCGGTTAATTGTTTTCGTGTGAAAACAGAAATCTATCCTGTCACTTGAATAACGCAAAATTTAAGCCTATTTCTTTAAGCAAACCTCTAAACTGAGATAAAGTAATAAACGGTGATGCAGTAAAGTATATATTTATTTGTTATATTAATAATCTGTATACAGTATTTACTTAATGAAGAATGTCTTCCTCCGTGATGCATATGAAAGAGACAACTGGAGTTTATTAATTTGTCTGAAGTTAATTATAACAGATAAATCAAATGGTGTTTGTGGAGTGTTTGGGGTGTTTGTTTTGTATGTGTGTGTGTATATGTGTCTGATTATATATATATATATATATATAATTGTAAACCTGACGCAGCTCTTGATTAAATAATGATAACGCTACAAATTATGATATATAAATCAGCAGTACACTTTACATCGTTAAAACTAATATGAGTAATATATTACACGATAAACGTCGAAAAAATAAATAAAAATACAATACAATTTCACCAGTAAGAACTTCCACCAATAAACACATTATTATTATCATTATTATTATTATCATCATCATCATTACAATGATCATCATCATCATTAGTAGTAGTAGTAGTATTGTTATTAGAATAATCAGATATTAGGTTGTTTGTCTTACAGTGAATATAAAATTATTTTGAAACTAACATGGTAGAAAGTACAACTTAATATCCCGTTCTGGCTAAACCTCAGATTATACTTTCACTAGAAAGTATAACATAGATGTCAATAAACAGACAGTAACTGATTCTGTCCTCGTCAGAAGGTCTTTACCTGAAAAATATAAAAATAATAATAATAATAATAATAATAATAATAATAATAATAATAATAATAATAATAATAATGATGATGATAACGACAATATTAGTAGTAGTAGTAGTAATAGTAACAATAATAATAATAGTAATAGTAATAATAATAATAAAGATATTATAAAGATATTATTATTAATAATAGTACTAGTAGTAGTAGCAGTAGTAGTAATAATAATATTTATTATAACTATAATTATAATAATAACAGTAATACTAATGACAGTAATAATAACAAAAATAGTAACAACAACAACAATAATAATAATACCAGTAGTAGTAACAATAACAACAACAACAAAATAATAATGATAATAATACAACTACTACTACTAATAATAATATATTTTTAAATTCCTTTTTTTTTTCTTTTCATTTTTTTTTTTTTGAACTACATTTATGAAAGATTCGACGTAATTATTATATAAGTATATAGTTTGGACGGTATCCTCCCATTTGTTACACATTCCTAGTGTCACACGTTAAAGCATACACAAATCACGGCTGCAGTGTAGTCATACCAGTTCTAACACAATGAACTTAGGGAATAATTAAGCAAACCGCTACTAACGATTAAGAATAATATGAATTATTATATCACTTTTATTACAGATGCAGCACCAGGGAATACATTGCAGTGTTATACCTCATATCACTATATAAATCTGTTTATCCGAGTTCAGCCGGTAACTGTAACATTAATAATATAGGAGTTTCTTTAATTAGTCCCTCGCTGTCTAACAACTGGGTGTGTAACAAATGGAATGTGTGATTAATGGGAGACAACCCGACAGTAAAATAAAGGTGAGAAAGTAAGCCCCCTTGTCCTTTGCGGGTGAATTAGTGGCTTTACAAGACTTTGTATTGCAATCAAGTCAACAGAAGGACATTCGTAGAGGCCGGTTACGTGATTTTATTTATTTATTTTGTTTATTTATTTATTATTAAATTTTTTTAAATTTGTGGGTTTTGATTAAGTTTATTATTATTATTATTATTATTATTATTATTATTATTATTATTATAGTTTATTTTACTTTTATTAATTTATTTATTTTATTTTATTTTATTTTATTTTATTTATTTATTTATTCATTTATTTATTTATTTATTTATTTTGGTTTGGTGGGTTTTTTTTGTCGTTTTTTTGTTTGTTTTCAGGGTGTTTTTTTTTTTTTTTTTTTTTTTTTTTGTTGTTGTTGTTGTTGTTGTTGTTGTTTGTTATTTTATTTTTTATTTTTATTTATTTATTTATTTATTTATTTTTTACCTCCGCTAGTAGTTTCTTCAAAAATCTGGTTCATTTCCGTGACGGTAGGATTCTTATTCTGCTGACTAATCTTTGATGTAGTTTTGTGTGTGGTACCTTAAAAATGAATTGAATAATAATATATATAATATTATGCTAACTTTCTACGTAACAATTCAGTCACTACATTTTTAAGCAACGCAGTTTTTCATAGTGCAGGATAAAAATTTATATTTATCATTTATATAATTAATTACACCTGTCGTCCAGTGCAAATTATAAATTCAAAATCTGTGTTAATAAAAATTATAATTTTTTGTTGCAAATAATACTTTTTATTATTAGAAAAATATTTTTAATAAAATAAGATGAAACGGAATAAGGTAAATAAATAAATAAACAAATAAATGAATAAATAAATAATAATAATAATAATAATAATAATAATAATAATAATAATAATAATAATAATAATATTATTATTATTATTATTATTATTATTATTATTATTATTATTATTATTATTATAAAAATCAGTTTGAAAATTCCAGTTCTAATTATTATATTTTTCTAATGACATTTTACAAATTCTAAATTCTAATATTTCGTGTTTTTTTTCTAAATTATGCAATTTTTAACCTGACTATGCCAATAATAATTATTGTCATCTTAATATAGATAAATAAATAATATATATATATATATATATATATATATATATATATATATATATATATATAATGTCGATTTGAATACGGTTGTTACTATGATTGCGTTTCTCACCAGTGACTGTAGATTTGATCTCTGTGCTATTCTTCATAACACTGTTAGTATTTTCGTAGTTGGTGTTGGTGCTGTTTTTCTCTAACGTTGTGGTCCGTACAGGCATACCTGAGTCTGTCACAGAAACTGTTGACGAGGTCGTTTCGGTGGAATTGATTATACTGTCTGTATAGATGGTGGTTTCAGTTGTTGTCCATTTTGAGTCCTGATTGTTTTGTACGTGGGTAGTTTCTGCTGATGTCATCCATTTTGAATAACCCTTCTGTTTTTCAGGGGTTGATTTTTCAGTTGTCATCCATTTTGATTTTTTCGTTTCATTTTTATCATCGGAGCTTACGGCTGTGGTTGATTTTGAACCATTCGGATTATTTGTGTCAGTAATTCCTTCAGTGGTCGATTTTGGTTCATTGTAGTTTTTGTCAGTAGACATCAGTTTTGAATCATCATCATCAACATCAACGCCGACAGCTGGTATTTCGGTAACCACAGATTCTGAATAATATGTATGATCTACATCATCTGTTGTCGTCATTTTCCAGTCATTTTGGTTTGAAGGTGAGTAGTTTGTGCTGTTGTCATCCATTTTGAATAGTTAGCATGATCGGAAGAAGTTGATTTCGACTGATCTCTGTGATCTTCATCGGTTGGTTCTGAATCATTGTTTTTGTGTTGTACGTAATCAGTCTTGTTAGATGTCTTCCATTCTGTATAACTACTTCGGTCTTTATCAATAGTGTTTTCGGTGGTCGTCAGTTTTGAATCACTTTTTTGCTTAACGTTTGTTGTTTTTGCAGTTGTCATCAGATTTAAGTTATCTTTTTGTTCAAAGTTTACAGCTTTTGCAGTAGTTACTATCGGTTTTGAATCATATTTTTGTTGTTGCAAGTTCGTAGTTTTCGTTGTTGTTGCCAGTCTGTGATCATCTGTATTATTTCCATTATCTGTCTTGTTACTGTTTCAGTTCTGAATTCTTGTTACTGTTCGTCAGTTCTGAATCCTTACCACGGTGTTCCAGCGTACTTTCTGCAGTTACCATCCATTTTGTACTGATCATATTTGAATAATTCTTATGTTCTGTTGGCGAAGTATACCAAGCAGTGGTTGATCCGAAGCCATTCGAATAATATTTAGAAGTCTTTTTGGAATCCTTCTGGCGATGTTCGTCAGTAGTTTTTGCAGTAGTCGTCGATTTTGAATCATTCTCGTATTCTCCGTCAGGAGTCGTATGTATATTCATTGATTTTGAGCTAATCGTATGAGTCTTTTCGGTACTTTTTTCGGCGGTTATCAATTTTGAATCATTCTGACGATGTTCGTCAGTAGTTTTTGCAGTGGTCTTCGATTTTGAATCATTCCCATGACGTTCAGCTTCAGTGGTTTCGGTGGTCGCCCATTTCGAGTTCAGATTTTCATTCTTTTCAGTGATGATCTTTTGTTTCTCAGTGTCGTTCATTACTGTCGTATATTCAGTTGTCATTCGTTCAGTACTGCTCACTTCAGTGGAGTATCTCTTGGTGAAACCAGACTTATTTTGACTGGATGTACCTTCTAAGTCGTGCACTTTCCGTGTAAAACTCGTGTGTTCAGTGGTCATGGCATGCATTCTGTCATCTGTAAATACGTCGTTTGTTAAAAAGCAAATGTTAATTTCGAGAAACATGATTAATAATTAAGTAGGCGAAGCTGAAACAGAATAAAGTATGTACCCACCAAAAGAAAAAAATATAAAGTACATAACAGTAATAAAGAAGTATTTTTCATTGTGTGTGTTTGTATGTGTGTTTATATGTGTGTTTGTGTGTGTATGTGTATATGTATATATGTCTGTAATAAAAAAAAAATAGACTGACAGTGAGAAGGTTCTAGTCCTGGCAAGGTAACATATCTCACATCACTATGTTAAAATGTAGCTAAAAATAAAGACAAATTTAATAAATAGTTAACTGATTAATAGCGATGACGATGATGATAAGTAATAACTATTAAAAATAACAACAACAACAAGAACAACAATAATAATAACAGTTATTATTATTATTATCATTATTGTTGTTATTATTATTATTATTGTTGTTGTTGTTGTTGTTGTTGTTGTTATTATTATTATTATTATTATTATTATTATTATTATTATTATTATTATTATTATTATTATATGGAAACTAAATTAAATAACACTTACAGCATACAAGAGCCAGTATGACAAATCCTGTTTTTATCGCAAACATTATCATTACTTCTGAAACAAATCTAGCTTTCTCTTTACCTGACGTGTGACCAGTAACTAATGTCTTCTAGCTGACGTTACAATATATACATGTATATCAACTGTATAGTGTGGCTTATTTTCATGTTGCTATAGTTTACTGATGTAAACAAAACAAAAAAAAGGGGGCGGATCTTGGTATTTCAGAATTCAGAAGAGGTTTTATAAAAAAAAAAACTATTCACTGTTTATTTTGATAAATAAATAAATAAATAAATAAATAAATAAATAAATAGAAAGATAGATAGACGATCAGATAAATAGATACATGGATAGACAGGCCTACAGCCAGGCAGGCAGAAACACAGACAGACAGACAGACAGACAGAAGATAAATACATACATACAGAGACGCATAAATGACATGCGAATTTAGCCAACATTTTTCTGCAATGCGTAATTTCCATTAATACCAATAACAGGATTTGAACTCAGCACCTACAGAATAAATCCATATAACCCAGTTTCAGTCGCATTACATGATAAAAGACAACAAATACTTTTATCGCCGTTTCTATGATTAAAAGATTACAGCTGAAAATACTATTAATTTCTCTAAATGAAGAAATCGTGTACTGGAAGCGGTATCAGAAGATTGTCGATATCGGCACTGTTTTTGTTCTTACAGAAAAATCTTGACGTTGTAAAGGGAGATAAACGTCACCGATAACTCTTTGACAACAGAGTTAAGGTACATTCGTTATCGGTTTTCTTCGGCTTTCTTCGGCAACACGCAAGCTCATTGTTAAAAATAGCCTTTCGTTTTCTCTTACGCTCAGATAATGTTTGTTGATTTATAAATTTCAAACCCTCAGAAAATAATCTTCGTTTTGAAGTCGTACATTGTAACGGCTTAACAAATGTGTATATTCTAGATTTTTTTTCTTTCTTTCTTGGTTAACACTTACACATGAAATATATTATTTGAATATATTCACATAAAAACTAACACATATACGTGCGTATGGACATTAGAATGCTCTGGGCTGATGTTCAATAATAAAAACTTTCCTCTGAAGAACTGTGGGTCAGCAAGATCAATACAGCTAGCTGTGGTCATTACGTAATTTACCGTTCCAACAGCGTAGATCGAATACATACGTACATACACATATTCTTAGCTATTTATTTACACACAATTAAAGTCTAGGTAATAAATAAAAGTCTAGCTAATACATTTGATAATTACACATTAACTGATTTGAAGTGTACAACAAATGTGTAATCATTTATAACAGATATAACAGATCTATTTTAATACATAGACAAAGCATATGATGTGAAATATAATACTATTTTATAAGATATATTTTATAAGATATATCTAATATTTATGATATATATATATATATTAATTATTTATCTTAGATATATACAAATACATAGTGCACATTTAAGGTTTTCCAAAAATTATCAAAAACCAGTTACCAAAGTCATTGAATGTATGGGTTTATTGCCAAATAAATATACATACAAACTAAACATACATACATCAGTAACAGCGACAGATATATAAATATAAAGATTTAAAATAAATATGAAATTAGCGATATTTTATTTAGATAACACCTACGCAATATAATGTTCTAAGCGTCACATTGAATTATATCAATGATGGTCAGTTTTATAAATATTAAAATAAAATATAAATGTGGATATATTAATTGACAATTGTTGCAAAAATACACAATATTCACTTTATATAGGTTAAATTCAACAGCATAATAAAATTAATCTTTTGTTTGTTGTAAAAATTAGTATAAACGGATTTAGGTTGGTTGCATGGTGTTGTTTTTTTTTTTTTTTGTAATAAGCATCCTCATTTTATCATCATCATCAATATTATTGCTGTTATTATTAGTACTAGTAGTAGTAGTGATAGTAGCAGTAGTTGTAGTAGTATTATAGTAGTAGTAATAGACGTAGTAGTAGTAGCAGTAGTAGTATTGTAGTAGTAGTAGTATTGTAGTAGCATTAGTAGTAGTATTCATTTACATATATTTTATTTCTTTTAATTTTTTTATCTACGTTAACTCTAGTCTTATTTTGTTGTTATTGTTGTTACAGCGTTAAACAGATTTTAGTTACATCAAACATTTTTGATTTTATAAAATATAGGTCGGAAAAGACAACACATTAAAAATTTAACTTATTTAGAAATTCGTTTCAAAAAGACGAGCGACAAAAAGAATCTATAAACTGAATTCTTTTACATATCAGATCATTTTTATAATTTTTTTTTTTTTTTTTGAGATCTGTTGTACAAATATTATTCCCCGAAAATTGTTCGGTTGTTTTATTTCATTTTATTTTAATTTATCTTGATTTTATTTATATATTTATTTATTTATTTTTTTTTTTTTTTATATATATATATATATATACTTTCGGGGTGGGGTGTTTGTTTGTTTATTTGTTATTCAGAACTAATTATTGACATTTCTTTTTTCTATTTTCTCTTTTCTTTTTGTAACAAACAACGTTTATTATAGAAATGTGACTGTATAAGCTAAAACAGCAAAGACTCCTGCCAGAAATGAAGTCATCCTCAAACAAAGCGCATCATCTGAAATTTAAAAATATTAAATTAACATTATAATTAAAACACACATTATATCCATACACATATATAGAGATAAACGCTGTAAGAAAATAAATATGTTTCTGCGACTCGGTTAAAATGCCTCTTTTTTTGTTTTAATTATTATATTTTTTTTTTCTTTTTCTTTTCTTTCTTTTTTTCCCCATCTATTCTTAGAAACAAAATGGACTTATTTGTCGCTAAGCAAATATTGTTTATTTTATTTTATACTTATCTAATTAATATCACTGGAACAATGTTTTCTTAAATTAGAATATAACAATCAGGATTTGGTTAAATGTTAATATATTTGCCTGAGACATACATCGGTGATCTGTACTGTGTTTTACTATAATTCTATCAGTAATCAAGGTAAGTACATTTCCACCTGTGCAAATCAAATCGTTTTGCAAGGTCTAGCAACGTTTAAATTCAAAATGCATTGAAATGTCGTTGAACGTTTTATCGCAGTGATATTTAAGTGATATTTAACCATTGAATGTAATTATAAAGTGGACACGTACTGCACAAGTCTGGATTGTTCATGAATTCTTTCGACATACTCTTCACAGTTTCCCGATACTGTGATTTCTGTCTTGGGCTGCACGTGTTGCTCTTCTGAGCTGTCAATTCCTCGACGCATTTCGTCATGTCGTTGACGATCCTACAACAAACCAAATTAAAATTTACCATACCTTTGAGAAGCGTTATTCACGTTTATTTAATACTTCATATTCTCTTCATTCAGTCAACTTGGTTACATCATGAGAAGATTTAAACAATGTCATTACGTCATCATTTAAGAAAACTGCTTACGTGTAAATTAAAGTAATGTATTTACGTCGTCTGAATTATTCAAGCACATCTTAAATGGCTTTTGAGTCCTTAAATCTGTCAGATACAATGTTAGAGTAGAAAGTTAATAATAAGAAAATGTCTACTCAGATGTCAGTATCGTCAGTTATCATTCTTTCTTTTACAATATGACTTCACAGCAAACCAAGTTATGAATACTATCTATCAACTGGCTTCAACCCGTCACACTTAAGAAGCCTATTTATAACACAGTGGCGTGCAGATATCCATTTGGTATCCATTCTCGGGAAAGAACTTAATAAATTTGTTTGATTTTTATTTAAATCGAATAAAGTGTTTATTTTATATTTCATCTGTGTTTACATATTCAAAATACCTTCCTTTCTCGTAATATTTCTCTTTTGTTTTTTTTTTTTTTTTTTTTTTTGTTGTTTTTTTTGCGGGTGGGGAATGTTGTGTTATTTTTGTAAGATATTATTAGCTAACAAACTTACTGACAACTTTGTCCGTTGTTTCCAATTTTTGAAATCGGCGCTACGCAGCTGTCAAAACCTCGATTACACTCATCCAGCGAGTAGAGTTTTCCTGAAATTCAACACACCAGTACCTTAACATTACTTACACGATTTAAACTCATCAAACAGCTGTGTTTATAAAATAAATAAAACAGATACTCCTACGTCAGGTTTCGTGCAACAATTTAATTAAAATTATATATAACATAAGCTATAAAAGAGTAAAAAAACATCATTTAAATTTCAATGTATTGCAAAGAATGAATGTTTACGTTTTGTAATAACTCAAAATATTTAACGGCCAAAAGATATGTTTTTTTTTTTTTTTCTTTTTTTTTTGTTTTGTGTTTGTGTTTATTTTTTTTTTTTTTTTCTTATATATATATATGTCACTATATGCATGTATATGTACGTTTTTATGTGTGTGTGTGCGGACGTGCCTGTCTTTAATCTTTAAAAGTTAGTTTCTCTAATAAAACAATCACTTTAAGTAAATCAATTCAAGATTTAAATATGTTATATTTTTTGCAGCTCGTATGGTATTATTAGCTTAGAATGGTATGAAAAAAATATATATATATAAATTCAAAACGCATTTAAACTACACTGTTGAGATACACAAGAATTTTTCAAAATCTCTGCTTACTTTCATCACAGAAGTAGAATTCTGCGTTGGCCACAGACCTCGTGTTGTCTACTGCATTTTTAATCTGGGACACAGCCTCAGTGCTGACACATGCCGTTGTGTTAGTTGACATGCATGAAAAATACTGATCAAACAACCTGGAAACAGAAAACTGTAAATTTTAACATTAATCGTATATATTTGTAACAGACAATGACAACAAGAACAACAACAGTAACAACAACAACAACAACAATAACAATAACAATAACAATAATAATAATAATAAGAAGAAGAAGAAGAAGAAGAAGAAGAAGAAGAAGAAGAAGAAGAAGAAGAAGAAGACGAAAATGATGATGACGATGACGATGATAATGATGATCCATCTAGCGAAAATCTTAGTCTAAACAGATAATTACTGACAGTCATTTTTAAACTATATTTTAGTTATAGCTTGCCCTATTTTGTAATAAATTTCAACACACAATCCAATATGTATTGGAGTTAACAACAATGAAAAGTGTGATATTTTTATACGTTTACTTACGTGCAAGCAACATTAAAATCTGTCGTCATTTCTGCTTCGAAATAAAAGTTGCTGCAGTAAGACACTGCACTTGCGCATGCGTCCGTTTTGAATGCAGGATCGTCGGCATTTGCTGAAAATAAATAAATAAATAAATAAATAAATAAATAAATAAATAAATAAATAAATAAATAATTTAGAAGAACTGAATATTAGGTTCAATTGATGTTAGTTTTTAATTATTTATTTATTCGCTACTTCGTTTATTAATTTAATTTTAAATTATTCATTCATTCTCATAATTATGAGAACAGCCACTTTCGTTTTCGTTCATATTATATATTCTTTCTTATCATTATACGAAAGGTTTACAGGAGCAATGTACTCAAAAGACTGACCCTCCGTTGTTGTTTTTTTCCTAAAACGTTTGTGTGTGTGTGTTTGTATTTAAATTCTGTTTTGAATTTTAAATTTATGACATTTAAAATCATCCATCTTGGATACATTATACTGAAGGCTTTGTTCTGTGAGAAAAACAATATCAGAAAATCAATTAAATAAAATAAAATAAAGAATATGGTGGGCTTCGGTTTTGGGATCCGAACCATTATCTTTCCAGTCTAGAGAACAGTGGCTCAAACACTATAATACCAATACTTCTTTTTTCGTAATTACCTTTTAAAAAAAAACCCCATTAAATCTGTAAAACTATTTCTATATCAATTACGTCAAAGATAATCCTACCTAATGTACAGTTATATTCTGACCCCTCGTATTTGTCAATGAACGAATTCATGGCGCCAGCAATTTCAGCTTTGGAAACCATATCGCATGAAGCCGTTTCCATGACAACGCAGGTGAGAGACTTATCCACAGCTCTGTGGAAGATGAAAAAATCAATTTTCAGGCTTCAGTTTTCTTTATACTTGAGTATTTTACTATATAGTTACATAATTAATTTCCCACATGAAAATCCATTACACCATAAGTATCTCGGTTTTTTTTTTTCTGATCCTTAAAAGTAGTCCATGACGTGAAAGCCTTACGTTACTGTTCTGATAAAGAAATCAAAATCGTAGAATTGTCTTGTTTCATTGAGCATTCATTAACTTACATATCTCTGTTTATATATATATATATATATATATATATATATATATATATATATATATATATATGAATATAGATTTCAGTGTGAATAAGCTTGATATTTTGTAAATAAGAAATAATACTTACTGACAAACCAAACTGGTATCCGAACCGGCCGTTGCAATTTCATCCGCCATTGTTTCTGCGCACACGTTTAATCCTGGCGCGCATTCTGTTACTCCGCAGATAACTCCGTTCAAACCTTAAAATAATTATGCGTAATAATTTACTACTGCGCTATACTTTCACAGATACACAAATATGAAAGATAATAAAAATGATGAGTTTTTGATGGGTTATATCGATGACGATTAGAAAATGATAGCAATACTATTACTGTTACTACTACTACTACTAGTACTACTATTACTAATAACACTAATAATAATTATTATTATAATAATAATAAAAAATCGAAGACGAAGAGAAAGAAGAAGATGAAGAAGACGAAGAAGAAGAAGAGGATGATGATGACGATGATGGAAAT
Organism: Chrysomallon squamiferum; assembly: GCA_012295275.1. Lineage (NCBI taxonomy): Eukaryota > Metazoa > Mollusca > Gastropoda > Neomphalida > Peltospiridae > Chrysomallon > Chrysomallon squamiferum. The sequence continues at coordinate 11,875,537 of CM022673.1, read as the reverse complement.
GAAGAAAAAGAGGAAGACAACCTTAATTTTTTTAATTATCTGTTTTCTAGAAGGAACATAAAATCATTAAACTTTCTTTTTAATTACAAAACTTTTAAAAGAACTTACGTAGCAGCAGGAAAAACCAAATTAAGAGAACAGCCATCTTTGTTCAGATCTGAAACTTGCTTTGTGTTCGAAAACGTCGCATTGAATAAACTGTTACAGGAAGATGTTCTGGCTTTTTTATTCCAACAAATAAACATAAAAAAAAAAATAGAAGACATTCAAGATAACATTAAACAAATAGTTCATACATTGTTTGTTTTACAAACACCTGATCAGTGAACTCTTCCAACATTTTGTTTGACTTTTCATTTAGAAGTCACGACCTTCTCTGCCGTAATTCAGTTTCCCATGAGTGTCAGTTAAATGAAAAAAAATACTTGTTTATATATACTGAAATAATTACCTTTTGAAATCAGTGTGTCATTTAAAAAGACTGTCAACAAAAGCAAAAGAAACTTCTGTTATGTTAGAACAATAACCGGTAAAATTCGTGTCACTGATACTAAATTTTCACACATTCGTGTTTATTTTATTTCTTAGATCTCATCATGTTCATCCGAACAGTAATGTTTATTTTACTATTGAAATGATAATTCTGTTTCACTGCAAGCCTCTGTCCCCAGTCGCTCCTTGTTTCGCCTAAACAGAGACGTAGATTGATAGAAAAAACAGTCTCCGTGAGAGCTACATTGAATTAACGTTCACAGATCTATCGTAAGTCATTCGATATCGTATGTCACGTTGACACATAGCTGGTAATGGACCTGTAGATAAAAATTCAATTTTCTGACTTTATCTTTCATTAATATATTTTGCCTGCATATAAATATAATTTATATTTATCCGTAGAAAAAAAATCGATATCTAATGAGATATTCTAAATGTATTGATATTATTCTAATAATATTAAAACTTAATTATTCGTTTTTATTCGTGTTTTTATCTATGAGTTATTTCGCACACCTGCTTATTACCACGAGTTGATAGGCAATGGTTATAGTACATTTATATCAGTGGGTAAACAGGTGTGAGTTTCTTCTGTTTGTAAATCATTTACATATGTAGTAGTGGTGGTAGTGGTGGTAGTAGTAGTAGTAGCAGAAGTAGCAGTAGTACTAGTACTAGTAGGGCAGTAGTAATGTGACTTTTCACTGGTATTCTGTGGTCTGCTTTTTATTTGTTGTTTATTATTGCTACCATCATCGTCATTATTGTTATTATCATTTATTCCTGTATTTATCCACTTCTTTAGACACACACAAAAGGCTGGAAGTTAAACATATAAAGAGGATTATGTTGAGGACATTACAGATAAACCAAAGAAAAAACACACAAAAATACCAGAAGAAACAGAAAAATATACAGAAACTAAACAGTTTGATATATAAAAAGAAAAAAAGAAAAAGAAGATTCCTTTGTTCTACTTTAAATTAATATAACTTGTTGTTTTTTGTTTTGTTTTGTTGTTTTTCTTTTGTTTTGTTTTTGTTTTTCTTTTGTTTTGTTGTTGTTTTTTGAAGGACTGTGGGTTTTTGGGGAGGGTTTTGTTGTTTTTTTGTTGGTTTTATTTGTTTTATTTTGTTGGTTTTAACTCAGAATTTATTTATAAATATTTCACTAGGACCTTTTACACGGTATGTCTTAGACATTTTCTTTTATGTTAAATTATCTTTTACAAACTGAACTGATAATGATTAATAACAATCAAAACTAAAATAATGTCACGTATCACTAAATAAACTTCATTCATTCATTCATTCATTCATTCATTCATTCACTACTGTTTCTTCCATTTATTCATTTTTATTGATTATTTCATTCGTTCTTTATTCATTCTTCGGAATCAACTTATTTGACAGCAGTGGTTAATCAGATACGCAGTTTTATAATCATGTAGGTTAAGCTGATAGATTTACTTTCGTTACGTACAGTATTCGAAGCTAACATGTTACTAGCCAGTGGTTTGTTTTTGTTTGTTTGTTTTTTATTATTAGTATTATTATTAGTAGTAGTAGTAGTAGTAGTAGTTGTTGTTGTTTTTGTTGTGGTAGTAGTAGTAGACGTAATAGTAGTAGTAGTAGTATTTTGTAAAAGATTATCATTATTTCTATATATTGTTTTATTCGTTTGTTTCTTATCTCTGTGAATTGTCTGGGTGCGGAGACACAGAGAGACAAAGAGAAAAACATCGGGGATGTTTCATAGTAAGTCTATAAATGACAGGATCAAATGATGTATAAATATATACTAATTAACACAAAACTGGTAGAACATAAAAAACACGGGATAATGTTTTAAACATGATTTATTAGCAAAAATACCGAATAAAACAGATTAAAATGAAATTTTACTTTTTGCAAAATCAGTGGTTTACTGATATTACTGTTAATAAACATTTTATATATATATATATATATATACAAACAAATATAAATATTTTATTATTTCATTGCAATTAACACTTGAAAAATAAGTACTTCGCAATTTAAATACATTCCTTTTTTTTTTTTTTTTTTGCATAAAATACTATAAGTAAATCTCTTAGAATATGGAATCAGTATTTTCATACAAATAGCACAATATAATTATTTGTAATAAAGATTTTGGTTACAGATATAAACATTTATGAAATAACCCAATTTCTCTGCTACAAACCAAGGTATTTTTCTTTAATAAAATAAGCAAAGAAAACATTTAAACATTTGTCACATGGAAACGAATGAGTCATTCATATTCCACGATCGTTTTATTTTTAAAAAGCAAACTAACTGTGTATATGTGTGTGTGTGTGTGCGTGTGTGCGTGTTTGCATGTATCTTGTATAATATATGACAATTTATGTGTGCATGTCCAAACATATAATTCTATCACGAAAAAAAAAAAAAAATAAATAAATAAATATAAAATAAAAAGGTGATAATAATAATAATAATAATAATAATAAAGTTCAGTATTATATACATAATATAGAAGGGATATCTTTTTTTATATATACTTTCCTGCCTTAAATATCTTCAAAACAAAGGCATGTTATACAAAAATCATCATTATTTGTTAATCTTTGTAAAAAAAACATAACACCAAACCTTTGCGCCAAAAATCTTACGTCATATTCTAAATATCCTGTTGCGATATTCTTATGGGTATTAAACATGCAAAATTTAAAATGTTGTTTTTTTGACAACATGCATCACTCACTTTTGAAATAACGATGAATATAAGTGTTAAATATATAAAGTATGTCAGTATCATAGCATGATCGAGAAAACTTATAATTATATACGATCATTTTCCTTCTTACGTAACTTCATGAAAAAGTCCCGACAGACTGAGCCAACATAAACCTGTTTCAACACTCGCGTTAAAATTACTGTAATTCATTTTAACTTTTGTTTTATATACGACATTACGTCATAAAAAGAAAGCTTCTGTGAAATTATTCACGCTCTTTATTATTATTTTTTTCTGATATATTAACGAAGATTTTTTACCAGAAATAAATTAAATAATAGCTTGAAGTATTCAAAATATTTTTAGGCAATTTTTGTAGGACCATTACAAGCATACTTTAATGTCAAACGTGCTCATCTAAAGCTGCAGCTTATAAAACACTAATAAATCAAAAGCTTAAAACGCGATTCATTACAAAGTAATTGGTCATGGATTTATTATCACAGTTACCAGCTTCTACATCATCATCATCATCGTCGTTGTCATCAAATACACGACGGCTGCAAATACAATTGCTGCAGTCGAGGGAGTTGTCGTTGAGCATCCGTCGTCTGAAAATATAAAATTAAATACAAATCAATGATTACTTTTTTTTAACTGAAGACAGAATAATAGTTATGCATTTTAAAATATTTTTATTTCCAAACAAAGGTCCGTATACACAAACATAGATATATTCGCATATACGCACATACATTTATGAATATGTGCACACAGTTATAATGAACACAAAAAATTATAAAAAGTAATCAGAAATTAATGTCAATATAATAAATTAATTTATTATTACTTATTATTATTATTATTTTTATTATTATTTATTATTATTTTATTTTTATTATTTTTTTTATTATTTTATTATTATTATTTTTATTATTATTATTATTATTATTATTATTATTATTATTATTATTATTATTATTATTATTATTATTATTATTATTATTATTATTATTATTATTATACAAACCATATTTCATTGTGATGTGTCCGCTTCTATCTTCAGTGGTTTCTTTCTTTATGGTATTAGCTGTAGTTGTCCTTGGTAATTTCTTGGTAGTGGCTTCTAAATGTTGAGGAAACATAAAATAATATTGTAAATTAATAACGAAAAAATACTTATGATCAAAGAGAGAGAGAGAGAGAGAGAGAGAGAGAGAGAGAGAGAGAGAGAGAGAGAGAGAGAGAGAGAGAGAGAGAGAGAGAGAGAGAGAGAGAGACTGTATCGCATCACTATATGCACATAAACTACATTCAAACAAATAGAATACGAACAAATATACATACATACATACTACTACTACTACTACTACTATTAATATTACTACCACCACAACTATTAATACTAATACTACAGTTACACATACTGTAACCAAAATATCCATAAAATTATAACAATTAATGTGAATAAAATAATTAATTATAATTACTTGTCATTATTATCACATCGTCGTCATCATCATCATCATCATATTATTATTATTATTATTACTGTGATGATAATAATGATGATGATGATGATGATGGTGATGATGATGCGAAGACGACAGACAAGAAAGAGCTGTGTATGCCTATCTATATGTATGTATGTATGCATGTATGAACGGATGGATGACTGGGTGCATGGATATTTTTATGCATAAATTTACCTGTTTTTAGCGTTGATGTTGTTGTTGTTGTTGTTGTTGTTGCTGCCGTAGTTGTTGTCGTCATCTCTTCGGTTGTTTTTTCATCTAAAACAATTCTGTAATTTATTTCTGTCTTTTTTTGTGCTTTGAGATTTATTTTATTTTATTTTATTTTATTTTATTTATTTATTCGCTTGTTTGTTTATTTGCTTTTTTTTTTATGTGTGTGTGTGTGTGTGTGTGTGTGTGTGTGTGTGTGTGTGTGTGTGTGTGTTTAATTTATGTTTATATGCTTTCATATTTTATGTTTGTATATGAATATGTATTTATTTTTCTTGGATTTTTTTGTTTGTTTGTTTGTTTGTCTGTTGTTTTAGTTTTTGGTTTTGTTTAGATATTTATGTTTGCTTTTGTTTCTTTCTTTTTCAACTAACACTGCAATTTGTTCATAGTTCGTGTGTGCGAATTTAAATACTTGTGCTATATATGAAAGTAAATAATATGTAAAACACAAATCATTAAAACGTACTTGTCGTTGTCGGATTTGTTGTAGTTGTTGTTTTTTCAGTAGTTGTTGACTCGTCTGCAATACAACTATTTTATTAATCTTGAATATTTTAATAAGAATAAGGTTATTTGTTGGTTGTTTTTTTTTATATATATATATTTTAGTGATTATGTTTCATCACATGATAATTTAGTAGTTGTTGTTGTAGTAGGAGCAGCAATAGTAGTAGTAGTAGTAGTAGTAGTAGTAATAGAAATGTTTATATTTCAACATATTATATCGACAGTTATATTTCAACCATGTCAGTGATATTTTTTTCTCTCAGTTTAATTATTTTATTCATCGAAGTAAATTTTCCTTTATTTGACCTGACTATTTTTTTATACTACAAAATAAAGTAAAATTTTACCTGCAGTCGATGTGGTGGTTGTTGCTGTTGTCTTAATTGTTGGTGTCGTGGTTGTCGTAGTTGTACCTGCAAAACCATAAACTTGTATTCTGGATGTATTTTCATTTTGTTTTGATGTTTCGTTGTATTTGTATTAATAAACACACTTATCATTGCTTACATATAAACGTCTGAATTAAAAGACTCATATCGTCACGTAGCGAGAGAAACTGAACCTAGGAACCTTTACAGATTCTTTATATTTTAAAACTGAAAAACTGTATTTTCTTCTTACGGTTCTTTATTATATATATATATATATATATATATATATATATATATATATATATATATATATATATATATATATATATATATATATATATTATAACTTACAGTAAGCATATCAACAGATGAATTTGTTAAAACATACACCAGTTAATAATTAAATATCAACGATTGTAAACTGTACATTTACTTATACACGTCCTTTGTCGTAAGTCGTTCGTTAATTTTTACATTTATTAATTACTAATTCAGTATATTAATACCATAAACTGCACATTTACTTTACAGAAAATGTTCGTGATTTATTTACATTTATCAATTACTTACACTGATCATTCAATGCTACAATCTGTGGTAAAATTTGATTGGCTGTTTTCAAATACATGTCGTCATCACATATTCCCTGTACTGACTTCAGACAATAGTTGCTCGCTGATATTAAACTGAAATGTTAACAATGTAGATAGATAGATAAATAGATAGATAAATAGATAGATAGATAGATAGAGATAGAGGCAAACAGACAGGAATATACACTTACATATTTTATATATATATATAACACAGTATTACTATAGTTACTTGTTCAATACAACGGTATAAATATACAGAACATGAGGACGAATAATGTACAACAAGTTCGGGATGAAGTCAAAAGCACAAAACTGTTTTAATAAGATAATGCTGTGTTATATTCAATTATTTTCCTTTTCATTTGTTTTTATCTTGATAAACAAGAATTTTCTTTTATTGGTGTTACTCTTATTTTGTTATCGTAACTGTATTAACTGTAATAACGATAACAATAATAACAATATTAGCAGCAATATTAACAGCTACGGTTGTTGTTGTTGTTGTTTTATGTTGATATATTAACTGTTTACTTACCTGCACGCATCAGTTACTGCAGAAGCTTGCGAGGAATTGCAGTCTTTGAACAAATCCATGCACGGGTTAGCTGTAAGACAGACATATTTTACTTATTAAACACAACGGTGAAACATGCCATGTACTCCGTCTCCGAAATTAACAGATACAAAACCAGAAATAATATGTCCCTGTGCTTGAATTCGTGAGATTGAGATATAATAATACATATTTGTGATTCCGTCAGTGTATGTATGTGTGAAAATATATGCGTAATCATGCGTTATAGTCATACACCCAAAAAAATAGATTCTAATATATTTTATACATTCATGATCCAGTGAACAATAATACGGGTATTATACGTAAATAATATATATATATATATATATATATATATATATATATATATATATATATATATATGTATGTATGTCTGTATGTATGTATACGTGTGTTTGTGTGTGTGTGTGTGTATACGTATATATATTATATAAGTATATGCACACCGATACACACCCCCTAACACATCTACACACCTACACATACACACTTTTATACATGTAGATATAATACACATATTAACATACGTATATCATAAACATACATACATTATAAACATACACACAAATATACATACACAGAGAGCTGATACGTCGTCTAGGAACAAACATGTTCATATAATTTAAATATTTCTCTTGCCTGAGCCACAATAAAACGGACTTCCATGGAAATCCCTCGACAGATTGGCTACGGAATCTTGGTAAAGGGCAGATAATCTAGGACTGCAGACGGAACTAGATGGCGCTGTTAAATTTTGTACACATGCGTTGATTGACTCCAAGATTCTGTAACGAACCAGTCTAATTATTATTCCCTGTATTTGCATAATGAATTTAGCTGATATTTGTAATCTTCCGGATATGATGGATATTAAAATTATTTCCATTATGATGATCTTTTTTCTGACTTTAGTGGAGTTTTTTGTGAGGTTTTTCGATTATGTTATTTGTCTGTTCGATTCTTTTCTAGTGAACTATTCAGACATCAATTTTTTTTTTTTTTTTTTTTTTTTTTTTTTTTTTTTTTAATGGATACAGAAAGAAAAGTGTAATCTATAAATAGATACTTATATCACTTACGGACACGCTTGGCTGGATGTGTTCATGGTGACACCGATGTTGGATATAGGTGATATACACATGTCAAACCCACCATCACACGCCTCTAGTACATACTTCTCCCCTGAAACAAAATATAGTTGTATGTTTTGTTACCATTTGAAATAAAATATCTACGTATGTATCTATGCATGTATGCATGTATGTATATATATATATATATATATATATATTTGTTGTGTGGTGTCTGTATATGTGTGTGTGTGTGTGTGTATATATATATATATATATATATGTATGTATGTATGTAAGTATGTATGTATGTATGTATGTGTTTGTTGTGTGTATGTCTTTATACATATATATGTATATGTGTGTGTGTGTAGTATAAGAATCACACAGAAATACAGAGACATATTAAAAAGAAACACTCACTTTCCTCACAAAAGAAGGGGCCGCCATTGGCTAGTGACTTAGAGCTGTTAACTGCGTTGGTTATAGCGTCAACACTCGACTTGTCAGTGCAGGACGTGGTGTTAGACGCCATGCAGTCGAAATACGTGTAAAATAACCTGAAATAAACGTTCCTGATATACAGAGATGATCTGCTCGCAGTCTTCAACGTGTACGTTTATTAACACTGGTTGTTTAAGTGACAAGCATTAGTCTTTTGAAAAATAGATCGTCGTGTTTTTTTTTGTTTTTTTATCACGTTTTCAATTAATACGTTTTTCGAGTTGTTTTTATTTTTTATTTATTTATTTATTTATTATTATTATTATTATTATTATTATTATTATTATTATTATTATTATTATTATTTTTTTTTATTTTATTTTTATTTTTTTTTTACACTGAGTGAATTTCGCTTAAAAAGGTTTAAATAAGAACGATAAAATTAAATAATTAAACTACTTTCAAATTTCAGCTTTGAAAGAATAAAATAAATAATTTGTATTACGTGTAAATTTCTGACTTATAAAGGATAAATGAATAATTTATACTTCTTTAAGATTTTCCCATTTTGAAAGGATGAAATAAATAATTCACACGACTTTTAAATGTCCTGTTTTGAAAGGATACAATGAAACAGTAGGTGAAAGAGACATTATAGAAAATTGATAACTGAACAGAAAGATGTTCTGGATTTCATATTATTAAAATTCAAGGTTAACAATAATCACTGGATATTTCATGAGACATAGATTATTTTACACATATTTTAAACAGTTATAAATTAAACAAAATTCATCCATTGTGTTATCACTTTATACTTGGTACATTATGGACAGAAAAAAAAAAAAAAAAAGATTTAAAAATACAATTTTCAGTTTTACAATAAATGTTTTTATTTTACTCTTACCCGCATGCGTCGATGAAGGACTGTGCATACTGGGCGTCGTAGTAGAAGTTGGTGCAGTGAGCCATGGCGTCGGAACATGGGTCAGTTTGAAACGTGGGGTCGTTGGCACTTGCTGGAATTAAACAGAGAAAGTTTACTTATCTTTATAAGTAAAAAAAACTTTAAACAGAAAGAAATCAGTTTCCAAGAGAAACATTTTTAAATACGGCTCGAAAAAAACAACAATGGTTACAACTTGGAAATTAAAACTTGCTGTCATTAAAAGAAAATCTCGAATCAGAAGAGTATTTGTTTCTGTTACAAAATGAAATATATAAATAAATAAACAGATAAATAAATAAATAAATAAATAAATAAATAAATAAATAAATAAATAAATACAAAAGAAAAGAAATATCTGCTGGTACATAAAATAAAAATGGATTTCGAGTTTAGAGACGGATACCATCATTTTCAGATTATTCATATATTCCAAAATCAAAAACAAATATTTCGAAATTCGAAACATTCTGGTCGTTTAAAAAACAATTTAAAAAAAAAAATAATAATAATAAAATAAAATTAAATTAAATTAAATTAAATTAAATTAAAATAAAAAATAAAAAAATAAAATAATAATAATAATAATAATAATAATAATAATAATAACAACAACAACAACAACAACAACAACAATAATAATAATAATAATAATAATAATAATAATAATAATAATAATAATAACAACAACAACAATAATAATAATAATAAAATTAAATAAAACTAACCAATAATAAAATTAATAAATTAAAAAATTAACAATAACAAAAATTCGACCAGGAGACTGTCAGTGTGTACAGACACTTACGTAAAGAACAGTTGTATGCGGGGCCCTGGTATGACTGGATGAACGGCTGCATGGACCCGGCTATCTCTGCCTTGGACAGGCGGTCACAGTCTGCGGCGTCTTTGGCAATGCACCCCAGCGACTTGTCTACAGCTCTGAACAGAAACACAGACACGTCACTACAACGTAACCCTCACAACATAGACTTACACAGCTATTTTATATATATATCTGTGAAAACCGTATGAATACAAACAAAAATAAATAAATAAGTAAGTAAGTAAATAAATAAATAAATAAATGCATGAATGAATAAGTAAATAAATAAGTAAATAAATAAATAAATAAATAAATAAATAAATAAATAAATAAATAAATAAATAAATAAATAAATAAATAAATAAATAAATAAATAAATAAATAAATAAATAAATAAATAAATAAATAAACACGTGTCTTATAATCTTTTGCCTTTAACTCCTTGATTTCATCTGCGTTTGATATGCCAATGTTAATAGAGTAGTGGTTTCAATATATACATACATACATACATACATACATACATACAATATACGTACGTACGTACGTACATACATACATGCATGCATGCATACATATACAGATACAAGCATATACACGTACATATACACACACATACTTAAGCAGACATACAGAGATAAACGTCCATGATAAATTATTTTATTTTGTACTCACTGACAAATGAGGTTGGTGTCGTTGCCTGCCGCTGCAGTTTCTTGGAACATAGTGTCAGCGCAGTCGTTGATGCCTGGAGCACATTCCGCTATTGAGCCGTAGACGTGACTAATACCTGTAAATAAATAAATAAAACATAAACATATTACTCATTTCTCAGTCTGTGTGATTGTCACTCTTTCTCCCTGTCTTTGTCATTCTATCGCCTCGTTTTTCTGTTTGTTTTTGTCTATTTATTTCTGTCTGTCTCTGACTGTATTATTTGTTGTTTGTTTTTTTTAATTATTTTTCTATGAAATTGTTTTCCCTTTTAGTATTATTTTTTTCTCTTTTTTTTTTTTTTTTTTTTTTTCTGCTTATTTCACTCTGTGTAATTTTAACTCTCTCTCTCTCTCTCTCTCTCTCTCTCTCTCTCTCTCTCTCTCTCTCTCTCTCTCTCTCTCTCTCTCTCTCTCTCTGCCCCTCCCCTCTCTCTCTATCTCTCCCTTTTCTCTCTCTCTCTCTCTCTCTGTAATCATCTTCCCAGTTGTATGTGTGTGTGTGTGTGTTTGTGTATGTGTCAGTGTGTGTGTGTATCAGTATGTGTGTGTATCAGTGTGTGTGCGTGTATGTGCGCATACAGAACAAAACCATCTTTCGAACTAATGGAAAAGTGTAATAAATTATTTAAGAATTATCAAAACGTTCAGACTTCTGATATCATAACAAAAAATTAGTTTAAGAAAAAAAAAAAAATTAGTGTCTGGATGAAACAACAGCAAAACCACTATTCTTAAAAAAAAAAAAAATTTATTCATTCAGTTTCTGTGTGTGAATGGAAAAATAACAATACTGAGTCACCGACGTGGAGTGAATCCAAACCTCCACCGTACATCACGCGAACCTTTTATCATTTAAACCACATCTTTGGCCTGTTGGTTTTTAAGGTGGTTTTCTATTTTCTTCCTTTATTTTTTTTTTTTTTTTTTTTTTTTTTTTTTTTTCAATCCTTTATCTTTCAGAAAGTGTTAAAATGAAAAGAGAATGAAAGATTAATTTACAATTAATTGTCCTACGACAGCTACGTGGTGGCAAACATCGTGACTGCTAGGCGTACAGACATCATCACGTAGTGGGCAAGGAAGAATTTGTGTGACACAGTTTACAGTTTTTACTGATGCAGGAGAACAAATGGGTGGCAGGCGGGATCTAATCCCTCGATCTACAAATAGTCTCTTTTTTTTTAATCACGTACGTATTCCCGAGGTCAGATCACAAACATTTCTTGAATGGTTTTGGGAAGCGTGTTTGTGAATTGTTGGAATTACTGTGTGTGAAATTTTGTGGACAGTGGGGCCAAAAAAAAAAAAAAAAAAAAAAAAAAAAAAAAAGGAAGAGAAAGAAAAAAAAAAAAAAAAAGGTAAAATAGAATGAATGAATGAAAAAAAGGAGAAAAAGTGTTCTGTTAGGCATATTTATATGTGTGTGTGTGTGTGTGTGTGTGCACGTGTCTATGTATGTATACGAGTTTGTGTGTATGTATGTGTGTATATGTGTATGTGTGTATATGTATGTGCGTATGGATGTATATGTGTATGTATGTGTGTATATGTGTATGTGTGTATATGTATGTGTGTATGGATGTATATGTGTACATATGTGTGAGTGTGTGAATACGTTTGTAAATAAATAATTGCATTTGTACGTTAATTTTGTTTAAGTAATTTTTACCTATTCTATTCTATTTTATTTATTTATTTATTTATTGATATTGTATAAAAACTAATAACACTATGGTTAAACTGCCTGTAGTCAGACTGTAGCTTCTGTGATCGCTTCTTGTGACCGTCTGTTAATCAAACCTAATTTGTAAAGTTATAGTTCCATTACACTCGCTTTCTCCTTTCTAACACACCAACAAACTAACACTAACAAGGGCAGCAGACAACCACGTGAACCCAAACAAACGTATTTAGACATTCAACGACTATATGAGAATTTCTAAACCTATTTGCATATTTACTACCCGTGGACGATCTACGCATTACAATAAAATAAAGATCGAGCCACTGGCGATTTTTTTTTTTTTTTTTTTCTAATCTCTCAGTCTCATCGATATTGGTCGATAATCGTATATCGCCTCCAGCAAAATATCTTTATAATGATGCAAGATATAAACGATTTGTTGGCCGGAGAGTAAATTATCAAGATGAAATAAATATATTATGTCATTTATCCTGAATCAGGTTTACTTTGTAAGCAGTTTACCGTTTATCTGAAATCTTTGGAGACATATTTATTTTGTAATTCGGAAGTGTCCTGATTTCACAGTGATAGCACTCAACAGGACGACATTCCTCAGTATGATTCTCAGCAGGTTTTAGTGGGGAAAAAACCCGTGGAGATTAAAGAGGATAATATTTTCACCATGTCTGTTATTCGTTAAATGATTCCTATAGTTTAATAACATGATGAATGTGAAAAAAACATATGCGTTTTTACTAATAAAAAGTAAGGATATATATTATAAAGACTGTGCATGTGGGTGTATGTATACAGAGAGAGAGAGAGAGAGAGAGAGAGAGAGAGAGAGAGAGAGAGAGAGAGAGAGAGAGAGAGAGAGAGAGAGAGAGAGAGAGAGACGAATTATATAGCAGAGCAGTTTAAAAAAATAAGTTAATAAGTTTATTTATTTTATTATTATTATCATCATCATCATCATCATCATCAAACGTCTTGCATAAGGAAAATATTCGATAATACAAAACACTTCTATGAATAAAATATATGCCTTACGCTATAATCGAACAATGATGCAAGCAAACCAAACAAATAAAGACGTAAATAAATAAATAAATAAATGCAAGAATTCCTATTTTCTAAATTTGTGTTAATTGCGGATAACATAACTCTGTTTCTCCCCAGTGATTCAACGTATAATATCTGTAAGTAAATTACAAATTTAAAACGTAAATAAACAGTTAAAAAGTAACAGTAAAATAATAAAAGCACAACACAACAGTATTGTCAGCAACAACAGTAAAACAACAGTGAGGAACAGCACGAAAGAAACTCATCTTACCTCAAGTTCTGGGCATTTTGACGTCATAATGGTTAATGACGTTTGTCTAGCAACGCTGTCTTTTTATTGTTTTCACATGTTGAATTATTATTATTATTATTATTATTATTATTATTATTATTATTTGAGATTATGCAAACATAAGAATAGCACCACTGTAAACAATGAAGGTTATTTATCTTTATTTTGTTTTTATTATTATTATTATTATTATTATTATTATTATTATTATTATTATTATTATTATTATGACTTCAGGGTGCGATTATGATTTTGTAAGGCGGAATTCCAAAACAATACGAAAACGTTTATGAGTCACAGTTCTTAGCACTGCTGTCTCTTTGCCAAATATTACCATCTTATCCACTACGTTAACAAACCAAACACTTCATCTCCAATATCATTCAGACCATGTGGGGACATCTGTTTATTTATTTTATTATTTAGGATTAAGGTGTGGAGTCCGTACAACTGGAAAACCATTATTATCCTCTCCTGTACTTAGATACTGATCTCTCTCTCTCTCTCTCTCTCTCTCTCTCTCTCTCTCTCTCTCTCTCTCTCTCTCTCTCTCTCTCTCTCTCTCTCTCTCTCTCTCTCTCTCTCTCTCTCTTTCTCTGTGTCCGTCTGTCTGTCTGTCTCTCTATCTCTCTCTGTCTCTCTGTCTCTCTCTTTCTCTTTCTATCTATATATCTCTCTCACACACACACGCACACACACACATTTTTTATTTATTTTATACTGTGCTACCTACATCGAAACAGGGATTCTTAAAATCAGTTTAAATTATATCTGTTTTTCTAGCGATTTTTAGACTTCAGAGGTAAATAATTTTGTCACGCAGTAACTAAGTCAGCCAAACACTGAGTACCAGCCTGTACCTCCACTTACAGCTTTATACAGTTTTATTTGCTGTTGCCGTGGTAACGGTGGCGGTGAAGAGATAAGTAAATAAATAAATAAATAAATAAATAAATAAATACATTGTCTTTAACTATCTTCTTTCCGCAATATTCTATTCATTTTTTTTTTTTATCTGTAAATTATTTATAATGGTTTGATCGGTGTTATTAATGAAAAAGGAAAATAAAACGTAAACTATGACTATTTTTACATAGAGGACTTTTTGGAAAGAATTTTCTAGGATATTTTTTCATATTTATTTTTTATTTTTTTTTTTTTTGAGGAAATATATTTCTTGTGATATTAATAAACAAACAAACAAACAATAATAATAATAATAATAAAATAATAATAATGATAAAATAAATATGTAATAATGATGATAAAATAAATAATAATGATAAAATAATAATGATGATGATGATGATGATGATGATAGTAATGATAATAATAATAATGACAACAAGAACAAGAACAATAATAATCATATTAAGAAAAGAAAGAAGTAAGATTTGTTTTGAGAATAAATGTGTTTACGGATATATATCGCCTCTAAGATATATCTTCGTTATTCTCTTTAATCATAACTAATATTCATCAAATTAATATAACTTACAGTTACATACACCATATAATTAAATATTACTTTTTTTTTTTTTTTTTTTTAATAATTTTTTTATAAAATAGATATATATATTTTTAAATAATAACATTTAAATATATATATTATTATTATTATCATCATCAATACATATGTAGACTATAAAATGATTAAAAATAACTTACGTAGAGCTGCCAGAATACAAATAATGAAAACGGCCATCTTAATCGAAAGTTTAAAAATGTTAAATATCTTGATATTTTCTCGTCTGGATCAAAAGCACACCTTTCCCACTCTGTCAGTATGAAGATCTGATAGACAGTAACAAACAGAAGTCTTCAATATAAAATCTGTTACATTCCCATCATTTGACTGGTTACAGTTCGTAAGTACTTTCAGATAGTCCAGTCGTTTGTATCACGTGACAATTTTTATAAAATCACGAATCGGCGCTGGACGATCGGAGATACGAGCACGTGCTGGTCTGTTTAACGAATCGTTTTCTGGTTGAGTCTAGACACCTCTGTCACCATTTAGAAAATAAAATAAAAGAAGTGTACACTTCTGTAACTGTGAGTAATAATGAATTTTAAGTCAACAGCCACTAATCGTTAAGCGATGAATCGAATTAAAAAACTCGACCGTGAACTCTTTTTTTAATCTTTTCACATTTACGTTTGGTCACGACGCGACTTCGTTTGTTTTCGTTCCAAACCGTCAGCGAATCTTAGTGCAAAATAATATTTACTTTTAGCGATATTATTTTTTTCTCTCTCTCTCTCTGTCTTTCTTTTTGACCTTTAAAAACATAAATTATGAAATGTAACAGAACTCGTATCAATTCAGAAATGAAATTCGTGTCTCTAATAATGAGTTTTGCAATCTACTACTTCACGTTTGTTAGGGCTGACGAAAAATCTGTGCCGTCCGTTAAAAGAAGGTAAAAATGGCGATCGAGCGCCTCCCATTTTCACACCTGTGTTATAATTAACCTTTACATAGTCGTACGTGCTACTAACAAAATTAGCCCCATCTCTCTTTACACATCTCGTTCACAAAACAAACACGTTTACAGCTGTAAATAAACACGGTTTTAAAACACGCTGATAATGTGCAGTTAATGCTGTTCAGACCAATGAATAGTTTTTTTTTTCTTCTCTTTCTGTCAGCGATATGAAAGAACGTTCTTGAAATATATAATTAAAAACAAATTTTAATTAGAAGAAATGTTTGACTCGTTGCAATGCTTTTGAAAACCCCTAAAAGAATATGGAAATATTTTTGTTTCAATTTTTAATGTTTAATTTTAATTATTTTGTTTATTTGTTTGTTTGTTTGTTTGTTTGTTTATTTGTAATGTTTATTTATTATCTATATTTTACTTACTTTTTGTTTATTATTGTTATTATTATTATTATTTTTTTTATTATTTTACCTTTTGTTATTACTACTGTTATTTCTATATTTATTTATTTTTACTGTTTATTTATTTATTTTTTTTTACGTACTTACTTTTTTCTTTATTATTATTTTCATTTTTGTATTTTAACCTTTTGTTATTACTAATGTTATTTATTTATTTATTTATTTATTTATTTATTTATCTATTTATTTTCGTTATTGGAAACATCCATGAAAATTATCGTTGCATTTTAATATTTATTACCGCTGACAAAAAAAAAAAAAATTAAAAAAAAATGGCGTTCTAGAACTCCTTCAGGTGAAATCACGGGGCTAAAAAAACAAAAACAAATAAAAAATTTAAAAAATTAAAATATTTTTTAAGATAAAGTTATTTTAATGCGCGGAATTAAGACCTGCCGATTTGGACACAGAAATACTGATAGAGTTACATCATTGGACGTTGACTTCAGTTTCAGAAACATTTATCTATCGTATTTTAACACTGTTACGGTTGGTATTGTGAATTAAGTTACAATACTCCCACACTGTTTATAAAAATCTACTTTATAAATTAGATATAATATTACCGCAGGTATGACATTTTTTTGGTTTTTAATATTGTTATAATATTCTAATATGTACGTATATACAAACGTTTGCGCGCGCACACACAAACACTGATACACACGTACGTACATACATACGCATACATAATAAAAACGATTTTGATGATAACGAATATAATAAATAAATAAAATACGTAAAGATTATTTCAAATGTTCTTACATTTCTTACCGATATTACATTTTATAATGTTTTTAATCAAACAACCGATCTGATTTCAAATTAAAATTATTTTTTCCTTATTTCCGTCTTCTTAAAATGCTATCTCATTGTATATTGTACAAAGCTGGAATATTTTATTGTATAAGTACTAAAGATATAAATCTATAAATGATCAGAAACTAATTTTAAATTCATTGCTACTACTATTAATTCTACCATCACTACTACTACTCCTATTGTCACTGCTACTAACACCACCACCACCACTTCCACTACTACTACTGCTACTACTACTATTACTACTACTACTGCTACTACCACTACTACTACTACTACAACTACTACTATTATTGCTACTACTACTATTACTTCTACTAATAGTATTACTACTGCTACTGCTACTACTACTATTACTACAACTACTACTACTACTATTAATACTATTACTGATACTACTACTACTGCGGCTGATGCTGCTACTACTCTACTACTACTAGTACTACCACTAGTAATACTAATACTAAAACTATTTTTGGTACAGGCTGAAGATCCATTATCCGAAAAATTTCGAAATCCAAAACATTGTATGACCAGCATAAATTGTAAAGTCTTGCAGGTGTTGAATTGTTTTGCATTACCCAAATTTATTTTTTTTGCATAAAATTATTAAAAATATTATATAAAATATCCTGTTTGTATAAGTTGTATATGAAATAAAAGAGGAATTCGTATCTAGACTTAGTGCCTATTCTCCCGCTTTGTTCTTATATATTAAGATTATCTCTCGTATCATTATGACAGACAATTTTGTTTTTATATTTATTTATTTATTTATTTTTATTATTATTTTTTTAATATATATCAACCTGTGGCAGTTGAAAAATTTAATACTAATTACTTTTGAAATGTCTTTCTTTTTATATTCATTTTTTTTTCCATTTATTCGTTCATTCAGTCATTCATACTTTCTTTCATTTATTAATCCTTTCTTTCATTCTTTATTTCTTTCATTTCATTTTTGTTCATTCATTTATGTTTTCACCCATTCATTCTTTACTTCTTTCATTATTTATTTACTTATTCATCCGTTTCTTCCTTCCTTCCTTCCTTCCGTCCTTCATTCATTCATTCATTCATTCATTCATTACTCATGCATCACATACAATCGCTACCACGCACAGTATATATATATACATATATATATATAAACGTTTCAATTCTTTGGCCTGCGTACTCAAGTGTGTCTACATGAAATAAGACTGTTGCGTCTGCGACCTTGATTAGCTTACTGTACGTGAAATGTCAACCGTCGACACATTTCTAACATAACAGAGATACACAGATACAGTGGCATAACGTCAGGTGGTCACTGTGACCAGGGGACAGCTAACATCACAGACAGTCCAGTGACCTGATCAGTTTTAGTGAGATCCGCAGGCTAATCTTGGTTCACTCACGTCTCGTCTCATTTACTGCCGTTGTCACCGTCAGTTATTTCCCGTTCCAGACAGGTGCGCTCTATCTATGGCGCTTGTTCTCGCTTTGTGGTTTTGTGAGAAAGGTTGTGTTTGTGTGTGTGTATGTGTGTTTGTGTGTGTGTTTGTGTGTGTGTGTTTGTGTGTGTGTGTAAAAGATGTTTTTGCTATTAATATACACATGTATGTATTACCTACAAGTATACGATTAACATTACTATTTGATAAACACTTTATTCGTATGCTGTAAATAAAATAATTTGTGAACATTTTAAAACAATTTTTATTCATCTGATTATTATGACCATGAGATCGGTCAAAAAAAAAAAAAGATACATATATCTGAAATTATTCCTACAAAATAGTGATATACATGTGACTAAATAGTAGTTTGACAGGCAATGATAATGATAGTAATAATAATAATAATAATAATAACAATAATAATAATAATAATAATAATAATAATGGTAATAATAATAATAATAATAATAATAATAATAATAAATATAATAATAATAAATATGATAATATAATA
>CM022673.1:11835787-11850787 GCA_012295275.1 Chrysomallon squamiferum | reverse complement strand
TCACGTAAAAAAGAAAAAAAAGAGTTTTTAATATAGTGCTTTAGAAATCGAGTTTGATAACGGGTTTGTAAAAATAGTGGTATATAAAATTTCCAGTATTTGCTGCTTTGAAATGGCTTTTACCTTAAGCTCCGTTTTAGTACAATAAAGTTGATGTTTAATAAATATTACAAAGGTTTTCTTTATACAAGTCTTCATGATAATAAATGCAAAACGAAAATAACAGTATATGTAGTTTCAGCTTTAAGCTCCAGTTCAGTTTCGTATTATTATTATAGGTGTTTAAAATATTGTTATTTTCAGAAACAAGTATTTATGATATTAACAGACCTGCAGAAAACAATAACATATTAAGTTTCTAACAGGAATTACAAGTCCTTTTAATTACAGGTGCTACAAATTTTTTTTTAATAATATCACAGATTTTCTTAAACAAAGGATTTATGGTAATAATAGAAACTTGAAAAAAAAATAGTTTAATTGAGTTTAATTTTAGATGTTAAAAATGTTATTTTCAAAACTGATCATAGAAATAATGAGTGTGAGTGTATCAAATTTCAACGTTAATCTCCAATATAAGAAATATTCAGTATAGTCTCCTTACTATTAATTAACATTTTTATCTAGACTTGATGAGCATATTACAATTAACTATATGAGTTTATAATACTGCACTAACAATAACCTAGAACAGTTATACAAGTATTAATTGCAGCATTCAGTACTTTTGAATGTACACACTCAAAATACTGTGTTGAAAACATCTGGAAAAAGCAGCTTGATAGAAACTCCTGCTCAAACAAAATTCAGTATAACCAGTTTCATGGTTCTGAAATATGGTGTAGAAATTTTGTAGAACCAACATGCAAATACAACATTTACTATAGTTATCTGCATGAGTTTAAAACAGTGTGTCCAAAATTTGTCTTTTGTTGTTGTTGTTGTTTTATTTTTATTTTTATTTCTTGTTGTTGTTGTCGTTCTTATTGTTGTTGTATTTTTATTCTTATTTTTTGTCGTTGTCGTCATCTTTGTTATTATTTTTATTATCTTTATTTTTGTTTCATTATTATTACATTTTATTTTATTTTATTTTATTTATTTTATTTTATTTATTTTATTTTATTTTATTTTATTTTATTTTATTTTATTTTATTTTATTTTTATTTTTATTTTTATTTTTTTTTTATTTTTATTTTTATTTTTATTTTTATTTTTATTTTTATTTTTATTTTTATTTTTATTTTTATTTATTTTTTATTATTACTTAATTTGTATGTTTGGTTTTTTTTTTTAGTTTTTTTTAAATTTTTTCTGTCGTTCTCGTTTATTTTTGTCGTTGTTGTTTTATTTTTATTTTATTACGTGTTGTTGTTGTGGTTGCTTTCGTCATAGTGTTGTTGTTTTTCAATCATCGTACTTAATCACAGTTTTACTTCGCGAACTTTTACTTGCGATGTAGGCAACATCCTTTTCTAAATATAAATTACGTGTTCAAAATATCGGGGGATCTTTTTTTTTTTTTTTTTTTTTTTCTCTTGATAGTTTCCTGGAATAAATGTGTTTCCAAAGAAAATCTTTTCCGTTCTAATGAAAATTTGACTGTCTGCCAAAAATGAAAGAGGGAGTCTGTTTTCATCTTTCTGTTAAAAATAATTAAAACTTTAAGACTGTTAAATGCGTTGTTTTGAACAAGTTAACCTTTTGATAATGTTTTGATGCAGCGTTACTCTCCTACAGGGAACAAACCTTACCTGATAAATTGGCAGAGATTGGAAGGTAAGAAGAAAAGAAGAGAAACAAAAGAACGGACTGATGAAGGAACAACGAATGAAAGAAGGAAAAACAGATAAATGAATGAATAAATATTTGTATTATTTTAAAGTTTCGTAAATTACGAAGTCTTAGAGAAAAAACCGCAATTATCGTTTAATTATGTATTTATTGAATAAGTTAAGTAATAAATGAATATTTTAATAGATCCTCAAAACAATTTGATATTATACAGTATCTGTAATAGTATAACTGAGAAACACACATACACACAACATTCACACACACACACACACACACACACATATATACATAATACAAGTTTGTGACAAAACACAGGCTGTAAATGTATTTTTCAAACTGTTAATATTTCTGTTCACGAGAAAATATGAAACAAAGATGGCAAATCGTTTCGAAGATATTTCATCATTATCATACTTAATAATTAGCAAAGATTAGGAAATGAAAACAATCAGTTAAAGTAAAAAAAAAAAATATATCTATATATATATATATATATATATATATATATATATATAATTTTTTATATATATATATACTTGATCACATATTAGCAAGTTTTAACAATAAAGAAATGAAACAGTTACTTCACAGCACACAAAATTTCTAAGATATTCGTTTACGTCTTTAAATGTACACTTCAGTCGTTATTAATTACTAACGTATTATTTTATAGCGGAGAATTCTCAGAGATGAAATCCGCTGCTATATCGGTACGGGACGGCCTCGCTTATTACTCGCCAGAGATCTTTATTACCATCTCCACTTAGCCGCGAAAAACAAGCTTCTATAACCGTTCACACACACCAAGCATTCTTGAACGGGGAAATTCTCTAATGGGCGATCCAAGGAGGATCAGCTTGAAGAAATTGTTTCTAAACATTTATTTACGAATAATAACGAAATCAGAAAACGGTAATCCCCAGGAAAGCTTCTTTTTCTTCTTCTTTTATTTCACCGCTATAGAACAATGTAGCCGCGCAGTTCCGCAAACTTCTGGCAAATGTCAAGATGAAGCAGGGAACCAATTACACTTGAGACAAAAAAAACGTAACGAAAAGAAAAAGAGAACCACGCCCTGCTTTTGCTTGTATGATTCCTGTTGTCTGTTTGGTAAAAAGGCGACTACGGGAGAAGTGGAAACATGAAAGAGTGTAGCAGAATAACGTCTTCAAGTAGAAAACGCCAAATGATGAATGGACGTTTTGATGGATGAGAGGAAAAACGAGCAAAACAAAGCAAAGTCTGGCTTAGTATTTTGTACCATCAAATAACCATCAGTAACAATGTGATAAATCAAAACTGTCTTAGAATACTGCTACTACCATTACTACTACTACTACCACTACTACTGCTCTAGTACCTCTGCTACTACTACTACTGCAACTACCATTACTACTACTAATATTATTATTATTACTACTACTACTACTACTACTACTACTACTACTACTACTACTACTTCTCCTACTACTATTACTACTACTTCTACTACAACCACTACTACTACTGCAACTACCATTACTACTAATAATATTACTACTACTAATACTAATATTACTACTACTACTACTACAACCACTACTACTACTGCAACTACCACTACTAATACTAATATTACTACTACTACTACTACTACTACTACTACTATTACTATTACTACTACTAATACAACCACTACTACTACTGCAACTACTACTACTAATAATAATAATATTACGACTATGACTACTGATACAATTCTACAGCTACTATTACTATCACTAAATTACTATTATTGTAACTACTAATACTACATTTATTACTGATAATAATAACAATCGAACAACAACTACTGCTCCTATTATTATTATTATTACTACTGCTGCTACTATCATCATAATCATCATCATCATTACCGTGATAACTATTATTATTTTTTATTTTTATTGTGTTGTTGATGCTGATGTTCACTGTTTTATTAATATTCAGATAAAACTAACATAAAACCAAAACAACAATTCTTGTTTCTGTAACAAACCGAGTACAGTTTATACGAAGGCAGATAAAAATACAGAACACATTTTCTTACTGATAAGAATATAAACTGGGTTAAAAGCGGCTGAAATCTCTCTAGAAATTGCATGGGAAAGTTTTAAAGTGTCAGCAAACGATGTCTTTTTTGAATTAAGAATCACTTAACCAAACAGTTTAGAAAGTGTCGCTTGTCTCCGAAACCCGACTTATTTAACAACTTAACATCGTATACCTTTTGCTATTTACAGTTATTAGGTTTTAGGTATAATTATACATACATACATATGTGTGTGTGTATGTGTGTGTGTGTGTGTGTGTGTGTGAGTGTGTGTGTATGTGTGTATATATATAGACACACACACACAGAGAGAGAGAGAGAGAGAGAGAGAGAGAGAGAGAGAGAGAGAGAGAGAAATGTATATATGTACATTAAGGGCATTTCTTTTCTGTATAATGTGTTTTTCAAAGAGAGAAAAGTAAAAACAATATTTGATAAACCAATAACAGTACGTTCATAGACAAAATCCGACATGCAATTTACTAAGCATCTAGCATATATTCTAACCAGTATACTAAGTACATACTTGAAGCTACTATCGGGATTGCTTACATAGACGAGTACTGGTCTTATTAACTTACTAAAACAAATTATTCCAGACTTGGGGCCCTAACCGCTACACGATCCTACAACTTACGGTTTTGAAAACAGACGAGTTAACCGTTGAACGTACCACTGTGATATTTACCACACGGAAACGCTAGCTTGTCTTAACACCATGTGGAAAGATTGCACACGTAACTTTAAACATGTTTCTGATGGTGTTAGGTCATACGGCTAAAAATACAACTCCACAACCACCGCAGGAAAATGGCATTTCTGATTAAGGGTGTGTGTATACAAGTGAATGTTATCTTTGTTTATAAAATACTGGCTTGCAATTGCAGATGTTTTCTTCGTTACAGAATAGCATTGCAATAGTCCTACAGAGTTTCCCGTTATACACAGATAGACAAAACAATATGTATTTACACACATACATACACAAATATACGCAAACATATCTACGTAAATGCAAATATACATACACAGTGATGTGTATGTAAATACTTCCATTCGTATATTCTTACATACATATACACGCACATACACATATTTTTATACACATATGCATACTTATATATGGATATAGAGACATCTAAACAGATATGTAGAAAGCACACCGACGGTTATATACAAAATTAAACGCAGTAGTTACAAACATATATCCTAAGTGCACATGTACGCACGCACGCACACACACACACACACACACACACACATACATGCATACATACTTATACAGGCATCGAAATTTATCAAGTGTACGATTCCCATTATTATTGTTGTGAAATCCCTTACATACATGCATGGTGAACAGTATAATATATTTGTTATTTATCCATATCATTGTTCTCATTGTATTAATACTTTGTGTATAGGTATAGTGTACTGCATTTAATAACTAAACAATACAATAAAACAAATCATGACAATTTGTGTGTTTTTTCATTGTTTTACTAAACTCATCAAACAATATTGATATGAGAATCTGAATCATGAACTTGTTTCAGTTAGCACTGTGAGTGGTCACTGTCATCAGTGTCTGAAGTATCAACTGTTTCACTTCGAGCATCTTCCAAGTCCTCTGAATCTGAGGTTGTAGCAGCAAGAAAGTCCTCTACACACATTAGTTCATTGCAGGTTATGTTTGTCACATCTGAACAGGGCACAGGTAAGTATGGGTCTTGTGAGTCTGACAATGAGTCTACAGTCAGGTTGTCTATTGTACAAGATCTGGTCTTTTTCTTTGTTTCTGCATACAGGGAAACAGCTATGTCTGTAAGTTTTTGTTCATATGAAGGATCACAGCTTATAAGTGCAGGCAGGTTAACTCTAATCACCAGCAAATCATCCAGTGTAGAATTGGACATGTTCAACCTGGTATTTGTCAACTGCTGATTGAGAGCGCTTATGCCCCTCTCAACTCTTGCACTAGCAAGTGCAACCACCAAGATGATTTCATTGACAAGAAGAATGTGTGGATATTCAGAGTGATGGTGTCTGAATATTTGACAACCACATGCCTTGTTTACTTTGGAAGTGAATGAATTTGTTTGCCACAAGTTTCTTTAAACCCCTCCATTCAGCAACAGCCACATCTAGGGCAGTATAGTGAACAAAGTCCCTACATGAGTGGTCACTGTCCTTCCCCACTTATAAACTGCACCCCATTATTCTTCTGTAACGTAATCAGGGACTACTAGTCAGACACAGGTCTCTCCTGCATAACCAACCACAATGCTGTATTGCAATGATTCTTAAATTGCTCTTTACTGTTTTTTCAAATAATTTTCCAGTGGAATTAGAACATGTAACGTTACGATTTACTTTCACACTATCAGAAGCTGAATTTGTTTGAGAGTCTGAACTGTTTTGTGAACATTTCTTTTTTGTCCAGTCGTGCCTTTCACATGCCTTTGCACATTTGATTTGTGCATGTAGCCTGTGACGTCATCGATATAGACAAGTAATCCGTCAAGCGACTTACCAGTTAAATGTCTTAACTTGGCTTCATTTCTCATTGCCGTTATGTTTTCAGTACAAATTTTGCATTGTAGTTTTTATTTTTTTTTTTTTTTTTTTTCATTTACTTCGAACCAAAAGTCATTTGTGGAAAAATACATTTTAATAATACTGTTTCAAACTAAGTGAGTGTTCTCGACTTATTTCGATACACGCTTATACAATAAGTGCATATGTACACCATATAAACATACATAAATAGTACACACTATAAATACATACATTCTGCGTCGTCTACACAAACAGAAACAAAGTCAACAAACAAGACAGAACATAATGCACTTTCGTGTGTTGATATTGGTTCTAAATTAAGCTAAGTACTTAGCAAACTTATTTCTGTAGATACATCGTTAAGAAAATAAAATAAAAAATACATAACGAAGGTTAACGACCGAATCCCGATTTCTTTTTTTTTTTTTTTTTTTTTTTTTTTTTTTTTTTTTTTTTGTTTACCTCAAAGGAACAGCGTCTAGGGCGGATCCATTCTTTCGTAAAGAGGATGAAATCAGGTTTGGGATCAATATAACTTTTCATAATAAAATTTTGTTAACATCACCTCCCTCTCATCCTAACAAAAAAAAAAAAAAAAATAAAAAGGCAGGGGCGTAGGGGTGTTCTGTATCAGTGCACCCCCTCCCTAGATCCGCCCCTGGGAGCATCCTGTCGAGTGCTGACAGGCAGTGATAGAGAGTTCTGGGTTCAAAACACCGTTAAATCGTCAATACGCTTTTTTCTTCTTCATCTTATTACTTATCTCAGTGTGCAGCGAGAAGGTGGAAGTCAACACTTCACTGACTCACAGGAAACGAGATAAGCAACAGTAATTACGTGTCTGTCATACCCGTAAATCATTCACTTATTTGAGGTCATTATTGTTAAGAAGGATGGTCTTTTTGAAAATGTATAAGATTGCGTGTGTATATGTGTGTATGTATGTGTTACGTGTGTATTTGGCTGAGAAATGTTAACGTGTCTGTATATGTAAGTGTATGAAGGTGTGTATGTATGTATGTGTGTTTGTATATTATTATGTATTTACGTATATATGTGTGAGAGTACGTATGTATGTATGTATGTAAGTATGTGTCCATATATTTATGTATGTATGCATACGTGTGTGTGTGTGTGTATGTCTTTATGTATGGTTCTGTGTAATTATGTAAGAAATTAATTATCTTTATAGGTAGGTACTAGGTGAATAGGCAGGTAGACAGATAGTTAGATAGATGGGTAGAAACGTAGGTAGCTATGTAGATAAGAGAGAGAGAGAGAGAGAGAGAGAGAGAGAGAGAGAGAGAGAGAGAGAGAGAGAGAGAGAGAGAGAGAGAGAGAGAGAGAGAGAGAGAGAGTAAACCAGTAAAAACTATTTTTCTCGCAATTTGAATTGCAACTACAAATAAAAACTTCAGTGTTAAAGAAATCATTACGCTGTTAACAGAGTGAATATAAAACTGAACATTATCGATGCAGTACACGAGAAAGGAAGCTGGTTTGCCTCTCTGTGTTTGTAACTAGTGTAAAAAGTTCAGTTTTTACTTCTTCCCCAGTTTTTCCAGCTAACTGTTGTAACTACATTACAGACGACACCTGACTCCAGATTACATCGAGAAGACAAACTAAATTACCGAAACATATTTCACGGTTCAAAGCAGGTGGTTTTAGGTAAGGTATGATCATCTGAGTAAATTCAGTGGATAAAACTAAATACAGTTATCATTATTAAGCAATTATCTACCGAGAAAGTTATCCGGAATATAATCTTTACAAGCAATAAATCATTCGTTTAAAAAAAAAACACAAAAAAAAAAAAAAAACACGATACGCTAGGATTCCAAGAATTCCTATATTAAATTTCTTTTGGCAACTGTGTTAAACTGGAAGATTATTTAAAACAAAAGCTAACATACAGGATTTAAAAAACACAAAAATCCAAACCATAAAATAAAGTGAAATTTTATAAGACGATTAAAATGTGAAATATTTTTTTTATAAAAGCAGATAAAATATAAGATTTAAAAAAAAAAAAAAAATAAAAAAAGTGGCACAACCTAAAAAAAAAAATAATAAAAAAAAAAAAAAAAAAAAAAAAAAAAAAGAGTAAAATTTTAAAATCAGTTACGTATATCATTAGGTGGATTTCGGTATATACACTTAACATATCACATTTTAAGTTAAAAAAATAAGTTAAGTAATACAAAACTTACCTTCCCACTTGTTGTAACTTCGGTTCTGACGGTTCGGCTGGGTTGCTGCAGATCGTTTTCTCTCTGTAATCACGGAGAAGTTAACATTCTCACTCGGCCCTCGCGAAACCGCTGTTCACAGTCTGCAAGGCGAAATCTCGCTCTGACGTCAGATATTTCATACCTGACGGGAATGTAAAAAAGGTGAAGAGATAGAGAACTGTTGGCTAAGTATTTATAACCGCGCCTGGACCGTGCGACTAGCCGTGATGGCGTATCGGTTAAACCCACAAAATTCCTCTTTCCTAGGTGGTTCAGTCCTGGGGAAAAAAAAGTCTTCTGTTAAGAAAAATAAAAATTATTATTTTTTTTTTTTATTATTATTTTTTTATTTTTTTTTTTTTTTTTTTTTTTTTTTTAGAATGATACTTTACTTTTTTGTTCTGTTGAATGAATTAATGAATGAATTAACGAATGAATGGATAAACAGATGGTCGGAAGAACGGAATGGGTGGATAAATACATACACGAATATATGGATAAATAAAATGATGGATTTATGAATGGATAGATGAATGCATGCATGAATTTCAGTATCATCGCTTGCAGGTTCAAAACAATTCTTTTCTTTAAGCGGTTACTTTTTTTTTTTAAAGGGATTACGAAGGTTTCCACGATCAGAAATACGCACACAAACTGTCTTTGATAAATCAATGAAGCAATACACTTTATGGGCAGAAAAGACTTCGTAGAATGTCAATGAGAAGATTCGATCTGACGAACCCTCGCACCTCAGTCCAGCTGTCAATGGACTTTCACCACTGCAGTGTCAAAAGTGAGAAATAAACAAAATATATGTTGTGTTTGTCAGTCCTGTCCAGAGATAAATACGAAGGTAGAAGATCACTTTAGTAACTCTCTCACTGTCTGGTATAACTTAGTAGTTTAACGTTGAAAATTTCGGCTAAGAGACACACGTACAACAATGATGTAATCACATTTGACAGGTGGGTACATACGAAAAGTAAAAAAGGAAAAAGAATGTACAGTGCATTTCAAAAATTCTTACCAATATGATAGAGTTATTTTCGGTTTTGAACAAATATTTATTAACTTTTGAGCATTTCGGTTAACATAATATTATTATAACTATATTTGACAAGTTGCTTATGTGAAGTGTAGACCGTTAAATATTTTGAAAAACAGAATGTACAGATCATTTTCAAAATCTTTCCAATCTAATGTTGTTGTTTGTTTTTTTTTTTTTTTTTTTTTTTTTTTGAACAGATAACTATTTTTACTAGTTTAAACACGGGTGATTTTTCTTGAGTAATATTTCATGATGTATATGCAGTGGATATTTCAGAATAAAGTGACATTTTCTTTGTTATTTTTCGATGGTGCGAAAATCTACCTTATTCATTTACAACTGGTACTAAAACACACGAAATCTCGTAAAGACAATCTGGACAACACTGCGTGTAAAACGCCTCCATGAAATTCCTATAAATGTGACGTTTGTTTGCTTATGCTAATACACTGAAACACTGGCACTTAGTTTCGCATAACGTGGCCAAGGCAGGCGTGCTTTGACACACATACTGATAATTCCAGATGCTCCTGAAACATGGAGATATGATGGTGTAAAAAAATGTTTTGCATTAAAAGATGGGAATATTTATTATCTTTACAGTTTTGTATTTTGCGTCGTGACTAACTTGGTTTAAATCAGGAGGGTTTGAGTGAAGACGTTTTCTAATAGTAAAAGCAGCAGTAGCAGTAGTAGTAGTAGTAGCAGTAGTTGTAGTAGTAGTAATAATAGTAGCAGTAATAATAGTAGCAATAATAGTAGCAGTAATTGTATAGCAGTAGTATGAGTAGTTGTAATAGTAGTAATAGTAATAGCAGTAGTTGTAGTAGTAGTAATAATAGTAGCAGTAGTTGTAGTAGCAGTAATAATAGTAGCAGTAGTAGTAGAAGTAGTATGAATAGTTGTAATAGTAGTAATTGTAGTAGTAGTTGTAATAGTAGTAATTGTAGTAGTAGTAGTAGTAGTAGTAGTAGTAGTGCAGTTGTAGCAGCAACAGTAGTAATAGTAATAGTCATTGTTGTGGTTGTTGTTACTGTTGTTGTTTTAGTTGTTGTTGTAGATATAGTAAAGCAAACGAAATGAGAAAAATCAGTTACAATAGAATATAAAAATCCCATCATCGCCATTTTCGAAGGTTTAACTTTGTACTCGTTTGAACGCCGATCTTTTACACCAAACCACGCAGAGAAACTAAAACCACACAAAACCTTTAACCGCTAAATGAAATAAACTGTTAAAAACACCTACATAAATGCTGTCCCGTTTGTTTAAAGCGTTAATAAATACGAAAAACAAAATTAAATTTCCTGCATATTTTAGGTGAAACAAATTCAATATTGATTGAGGCACCATCTGTCTTCGTAGTGTTTCTTATTTCAAAACCTACGAGAAATCGGCGGGTTGTGGGGAGGAAGGGTCTGATATATTTAGTAGTAGGCGCTCCCGAATTAAAAAAATATATATATATCCGAAGAAAAAAATAATGCGACCATTCAAACTACACCCCCACAGAAGGACTGTTATTGCAACATGCAATGGTAACAGCTTGGTTTGGTAAATATATATTTTTTTCTAGATTAATTTATTACTTCGTGATCAAATAAAAGAAAAAAATAAGGTGGTTAATTTTATTTGCTCCATCCCACTCATTTACTGGTTAAAAGTCTTCGCCAAACCAATTTTCTGTTTACACGAAGGAAAAAAGAATCGTTTGAAACAGAAACATTAAACAGTTTGTCTTTATCAAGTCATCTGTATCGTGATGGTTCTAGTTGTAGTAGTAGTAGTAGTAGTAGTAGTAGTATAGTAATAGTAGTAACTGTTGTTGCTATTTTGTTATAATAGTGGTGGTAGTAGTAGTAGTACTAGTAGTACTAGAAGTAATAGTAGTAGTAATAAAAGTAATGGTAGTAGCAGTAGAAGTAGTTATAGTGGTAGTAGTAGTAGTAGTAGTAGTAGTAGTAGTAGTAAAAATAGTAGTAATATTGGATATTATCTGTAGCTGTAGTAATAATAATATTAGTGGCAGTAATAGCAGTAGTAGTGGTAGAGGTAGTAGTAGAAATAGTAGTGGTGGTGGTGGTCATAATAGTAGTAGTAGTAGTAGTAGCAGTAGTAATAGTAATAGTAATAATAATAGTAGTAACAGTAGCAGTACTAAAGATAACAGCAACAATAATAACAGTAGTAATAGTAATCTGAAGGAAAACAGGAAATAAAATATTTAACTGCATTAAAGCAGTCTAATGTTGAACACACGCACTGACTTCTGAGGTACTGATTAATGCGAGTCGTTAGAAAAACATCAAGATTTGTTTTAACAGCATCCACAGTTAATCTGAATTAAAACTGATATCTCTCGTGTTTCCTTAATTTAGCAAATTGAAATCATCTATCCGTTTGTTTCTTGATCTCTCTCTCTCTCTCTCTCTCTCTCTCTCTCTCTCTCTCTCTCTCTCTCTCTCTCTCTCTCTCTCTCTCTCTCTCTCTCTCTCTCTCTCTCTCTCTGTCGTTTTATTTCTCTGTATGCATCTCTGTTTCTCTGTCTCTCTCTTTCACCTTATCCGTCTTTCTCCCTATCTATTTTTCTCTTTATATCAGGGGGTTTATTTTCTATCTGTCTCTCTCCCCTCTCCGGTTTTTATATTTTTAATCTGGTTTATGCTGTTTTAGATTTCGGAAATACAATTCATACGAAGACAGATAAAAATACAGAACGCATTGGCTTACTGATAAGAGTAAAAACTGGGTTACCAATGGCTGAAATCTCTCTAGAAATTGCATGACCTGTATGCAGACTCAACCACAAAGAAGGACACAAATATATACACATATATATAAATTATGGCATAACAAAGAGAAAACTGCTTCTTGTTTTAATATTGGAAAATACTTTTGATAAAATAATGATCGAGAGGATAGTGACATATTCAACAGCGCCACGTCTGTGCATCTGTGTGTGTGTTTGTATGTTGTGCATTTTTTAATTACCCTTTTTTTTTTTTTTTTTTTTATTTTCTTTTAAAAATGTTTTAGTAAATGAAATATGTGAGAAGAGGTTTGTTAACATTAAGAGTTATGTCGCAATGTTGCTTCGTTGTGACTGCAGATTCTAATGACCGTCACATCTGTTGCGTTGTTTTCAGTGAGTTTGAAATAATATTCAATGAACTCAAGGTCAAATGGTATACTTCGAGCAACATATGTATAAAGTGGCATTTATTATGCAATGCTGTAGTGTGGGTGTAGATGACAGTCTGGGAATGTCGTCGTTGTACTTGCATGTGTAGGTGTTGTGCAACGTGAACGAAAAATGTCGTAATCTATTTAATTATTTCTTTTTTATTATCTTCTTTTTTTCTCCTCGTATAATTAATTTTTAAAACTAGATATTTCATTCAGTCATTTATAAATTTATTTTAACTTTTTGTAGTTATGTTTCATTTTTATTATTTTTTTAATGTTCATTCATTAATTCCTTCATTCAACCATTCTTCAAAGTTCATTCAGTTTTTTTTAATCTTCATTCATAAATTCATACATATGTATTTTTTTCAAACACATCCGTTAATGTATTTTTTTTCAAGTTCTATATGTACATATTGTATTCTATAATAGTGTGTTTTAGTGTCTGTTAATATTCGTTTACTATGTATAGTAGTAGTATGTTACTATGCATTCTACTAGTGTGTATTGGTATGTGTTTTTAGTATGTTAGTATGTGTTGTAATAATATGTGTTAGCATGTGTTGTAATAGTGTGTGTTGTACTAGTGTGTACTAGTATGTGTTGTAATAGTGTGTGTTAGTATCTGTTGTAGTAGTATGTGTTATAATAGTGTGTGCTAGTATGTGCTATAATAGTGTATATTAGTATTTTTTGTTATGGTGTGTTAGTATGTGTTATGGTATGTGTTGTTAGTATGTGTTGTAATAGTGTGTGTTAGCATGTGTTCTAATAGTGTGTGTTAGCATGTTGTCTAATAATGTGTGTTAGTATGTGTTGTAATAGTGTGTGCTAGTATGTGCTATAATAGTAGTGTGTGTCTAATAATAGTGTGTGTGCTAGTTATGTGTAGTGTGTGTTGTTATAATAGTGTGTGCTAGTATGTGCTATAATAGTGTGTGTTCAAGGTATTGTAACAGTGTGTGCTAGTATCTGTTATTTGTATGATGTTATCTTACCGAGTGTGTAATATCGGTTGTAACTATGATAATATACTGTGGAGGCAATATATATGTGTGCTTCTCTCTATATGTGTGTGTGTTTGTGTATGTATATACGTATGCTTGCAAACATACAAGATAGATACATAAATACATACATACGTGCATACACGCACACACACACACATACACATATATAAATAAAAGTCCATGCGTATCTGTCCACGTGGATCTGTGTCAGCTGACTGGATTTCGACGTCAACACGTAGATAACTGTTACGTGCGTACTCACGTAGATTTCTCAAAACGTAATGAAAAGAATCCAACAAACCTACTTCCCCATCGCAGTAAAAATGTCGCCTAGTGCAGTATCGATGGAAGCTAACATTTTACAAAAACAAAATTGCGCAAGTTTTGTGAGATTTATGAGGGCGGAGTTTACACAATGACAGATGTTGTGAATGAAATGAAGAACGAGCGAAGAAAAGATGATATTGAAAATATATATAGAAAAAAAAAGAAAAAAAAAAAGAGTATCGGATGGAAAGATGGGGGAAGGAAGAGAGGAGGGAAGGAGGGACAGACGATAATGAAAGGTTGGAGAAAAGGAATGAGTTATTTTACACAGAAGTATATATGGAGATATACACACATACAGACAGACATATTCAGATAAATATACATAAGACACATATACAAAAACACATATACACACGCGCGCTCTTTTCTTTCTATTATCTCTCTCTCTCTCTCTCTCTCTCTCTCTCTCTCTCTCTCTCTCTCTCTCTCTCTCTCTATATATATATATATATATATATATATATATATATATATATATATATATACACACATACATACATACATATATACATACATACAAACATACGTACGTACATACATACATACATACATACATACATACATACATACATACATACATATATACATGCAAGTAAATATATATTTGCAATTCTGCTAAATCGATGATCAAAACCTTGTTTGTATCATGCAGGGAGGTAACTCTTAGCTTCTAAACTGATTTTACATTTGGACAATATTTTCTTTTCAAACTAAACGGTATTTGGTTCCTAAAGTTTCTGGAGAATAAACTTTTACTTACTAAATAGT
>CM022673.1:11793287-11833287 GCA_012295275.1 Chrysomallon squamiferum | reverse complement strand
GTATAACAGATGAATAAATAAGATGCTTAAATGAGCATTAAATAAAACATTAGTTTCTTCTTCTTAGATAATGTTTTCAACGAAAGCGAATTATTTTTTTGTTTGTGTCATAGATACACACATAAAAACATACACACGCACTTGTATACATACATACACACATATATACATGTATTTATACACACACATACATATATTTATATATACACAGACAGACAGACACACACACACATACATACATACATACATACATACATACATACATACATACATACATACATACATACATACATACATACACACACATATACATATATCACAGCCTAGTTGTAATACCATCAAAAATCCACTGTTAAACAAATAACCATTCATATCCTTCCAGAACAATCTGCAGAGTAAACAAAAAATGTGTAATATTGAAACAATCCGCTGCTATGTTATGTGGTTCTGTCGTGAATGAATCAGTCAATATGTCCTTTTGCATTGCTCGGTATATTTTAATATTGACGGCTGGTCAATTTCGTACATATGGCGTTGTGGTGTATTTATGATACGAGTGAGAATATGTTGTTATCTATTTCATTTTCTACTTTAGAAGAGAGAGATTATTTTTTTATACCTCCCATAGAGAGAAAAAAATAAAAAAATAAAAAAATAAATAAAATAAAATGAAATGAAATAAACAAATAAAAAAGAATCTTTGTGTACTGGTTGGAATGGGAAATAAGTCAGAGGGATCATCAGTTAATATTAATAAATATAGTAAAATTATTAAAATTATTTGTAGTAAAATCCGTATTCAGTTTAATGTGAAGTATATATCATTAATAAAATTATTAATATTAAAATCCTATTCAAGTTAATATGAAGTATATATTATTATTCAAATTATTAATAATAAAATCCGTATTCAAGTTAATGTGAAGTATATATTATTATTCAAATTATTAATAGTAAAATCCGTATTCAAGTTAATGTGAAGTATATATTATTATTCAAATTATTAATAGTAAAATCTGAATTCAAGTTAATGTGAAGTATATATTATTATTGAAATGATTAATATTAAAATCCTATTCAAGTTAATGTGAAGTATATATTATTATTCAAATTATTAATAGTAAAATCCGTATTCAAGTTAATGTGAAGTATATATTATTATTCAAATTATTAATAGTAAAATCTGAATTCAAGTTAATGTGAAGTATATATTATAATTAAAATTATTAGAAGTAAAATCCGTATTCAAATTAATATGAAGTATATTACTGAAATTATTAATAGTAAAGTCTGTATTATTATAAATTATTGAAATGATTAATATTAAAATCCTATTCAAGTTAATGTGAAGTATATATTATTATTCAAATTATTAATAGTAAAATCTGAATTCAAGTTAATGTGAAGTATATATTATTATTGAAATGATTAATATTAAAATCCTATTCAAGTTAATGTGAAGTATATATTATTATTCAAATTATTAATAGTAAAATCCGTATTCAAGTTAATGTGAAGTATATATTATTATTCAAATTATTAATAGTAAAATCTGTATTCAAGTTAATGTGAGGTATATATTATTATTCAAATTATTAATATTAAAATCCTATTCAAGTTAATGTGAAGTATATATTATAATTAAAATTATTAGAAGTAAAATCCGTATTCAAATTAATATGAAGTATATTACTGAAATTATTAGTAGTAAAGTCTGTATTCAAGTTAATGTGAAGTATATTATTATTGAAATTATTAACAGTAAAATCCGTTTTCAAGTTAATGTGAAGTATATATTATTACTGAAATTATTAGTAGCAAAATCCGTATTCAAATTAAAGCGAAGTATAATATTATTGAAATTATTAGTTGTAAAATCCGTATTCAAGTTAAAGCGAAGTATAATATTATTATTAATAAAAATATTAATAGTGAAATCCGTATTCGAGTTAATGCGAAGTATAATATTATTATTAAAATTATTATTAATAAAAATATTAACAGTGAAATCCGTATTCAAGTTAATGTGATGTATATAATATGACATTAATAATAAAACTATTTAATACTGGGACATATGATGTCTAGCAGTTACAACATAGATGACAAAGAATAAAACAATCTTATTGAACAAATCGATTATATCACTGGGTTTTTGTTTTTGTTGTATGTTTTTATTATTATATATTTTTAATTATTATATATGTATGTATGTATGTATATATCTTTTTTTTCTTGTTTTTTATGTGATTTTTTGTTTGTTTTGTTGGGCTGTTTTTTTGTTGTTGTTGTTTCTTTATGTTAATGACAATATTTTCATTCACGTGATATAAACCACGGCATCGATCTGTTGCTGAGTGCAGAACTGGCTTGAACGGGAAAAACATCTTTGATATATTGAGCTATAGCATCCCCAAAAGTAGAATAAAACCAAATGATCAGTTTTATCAAAGAGAATATAAATATATATATATTTTTTTTTTTTATCATTTATTCATTGATTAATTTTATTGAATTTTAATTGTTTAAAATTTCAAATCTTCTTATGATAACAAAAATAATCTGTATATAATTTTTTATGATGAGCCTCAACGCATTTTTTTTTTATATTCGTTAAACTTGATACCAATTTTTGTTGATAATAAAGTAATAACAATTACATAAGAAATATAAATATTCAGATTATTTTATTTTATTTTTTATTTTTTTTTTTTTCATACATATACTTTTTGTCTGTTTCTGTTTTTGAGTGTGTGCGTGTGGTGTTTTTTTTTTTTTTTTTTTTTTTTTTTTTTTTGTTTTACCGAAATTTCAATATCTGAAATATTTATTTAAAATTTAAAAAAATTAAAAAAATCCTAGATGAATATATTTGTTTACTGAGTATAAGAATATAAAGACACAAGCGAATCAATCATCATGAAAAATATTACTTCTCCATCTTTTCAACATTAATATCTACTATGTGACGTCATAAAAGATGGTATTTGCTCCGAATTGATATTTGAGTTTACATGGAAAATATAATAATAATATTACAACAACAACAATAATGATGATGATGATGATGATGATGATAATGAGGAGGAGAAGGAGATGGAGGATCATAATAACAACAGCAACAACAACAGCAATAAGAATAATAAATAATAATAATAATGATGGTAAGGATGACGATGATGATGATAATATAATAATAATAATAATAATAATAATAATAATAATAATAATAATAATAATAATAATAATATAAATAATAAAAAAATATATAAATAATGTCCAATCTTTGATATTATAAAATATTTAGCATTAAACAAAAAAAACAAAATATTTTTTTATAAATTAACCTAATTTTTTATTATTGTTATTATTATTTTATTTTTTATTTTTTAGTCATTAATGAGTATTCAAAGAAGAAATTTAAAACCATCTATTAATTAAAGTTTGTTTTCTTTAACAGAGACGCTGGAGTTTATCGATTAAATTTTTCAGCTATTGGACATCAAACATTTCGTTGGGTGTTTTTTTGTTGTTTTTTTCCAGAGGAAGTTCGATGTAAGGGACAAGGTATTTTACAGGAAAATACATACCACAACGTTTGATAAAATCGTGAACATAACCATCTTTCTTTATTAATTAAAATGTTCTTTTTTATATATTACCCATAGTTAGTAATATTGTTATTGTTGATATTGTTGTTGTTGTTTTTATTATTATTATTATTATTATTATTATTATTATTATTATTATTATTATTATTATTATTATTATTATTATTATTATTATTATTGATGTTGTTGTTGTTATTATTATTGTGCTTGCTGCTGGCTTTGTTGATGTTATTATTTATTTTTTTAGTAATATCTTCTTCTTCTTCTTCGTTGTTGTAGCGTTTGTGTTGTCTTCATTATCATCATCATCATCGTCATCATCATCTTAAGTATTGTTATTGACGTTTTGTTGTTAATATTATTAATTAGTATTAATTCACTACTAACATTACTACTAATATCACTAATACTATTTTATTAGATTTATTTATTATTATTACTATTACTATATTATTATCATCATCATCATCATCATCATTATTATTCAAAACAGTATTGTTTAATTGCCGCAGATTTTATTGGCTTGTTAATTATTATTTTTATGACCGATAACGTTTTATTTAAATCATCATATCAATTTTTTTTCAACAACACCACTGTTTGAATATTAATTACTATTTGATAAATATTATTATTAAATGTCATAAAAATTAATCCTTTATTATTATCATTATTAATAATATTATTATTATTATTATTATTATTATTATTATTATTATTATTATTATTATTATTATTTTATTATTATTATCATCATTATTATTTATTTATTTATTTACTTACTTACTTACTTCCTTCCTTACTTACTTATTTATTTATTTATTTATTTATTTATTTATTTTATTGTTTTATTGTTTTCGTTGCTGTTAAAACATTACTGTTATAAAATGCTTGTTTTGTAGTAACACCAATGTTTTTATTATTATTATTATTGCTTATTTTGTTTTATAATTTTTAAAATAATTATCATTAAAAAAAATTATTATTAGTTCTTAGTAGCGCCTGCTTTTATCACTAATTAATTAAAATATTTTTTAAATTTATTTTCAATACATTTATGAAATTAGTGGCGTGATTTTTCTTAAAATAAATTTATTTATTATTATTTCAGGTGTCCTTTTTAAAAAAAAAAAAAAAAATTAATTAAAAACAAACAAACAAAAAATTATCCCAAAAATTAGTAACATTTACAGTGCACATAATCTTTCTTAATTAACACAAAACTATTTTGATAAATTATTTATTATTAATTATCTCCGTCAATTATTTTCAAAACTATAGCTTTTGTTACTTCTTTAAATTTTTATAAATTATTTATAATTAATTACCTTCTTCAATTATTTTTAAAGCAATGATTACATTAGTACTTCAGAACGTTTCCTTTCACTGTCTGTTTTCTTAATCATTATTATTATTATTGTTGTTGTTATTATTTTTACATATCTGCGCCTTTACATTAACTTCAGAAACATAATCAGCTTTAATCCTAAAGTCGGCGTGGGCACAGATAAAGAAATTCATTCATTCTCCTTTGTGTAAGATTACTGTCAAGTGTTCACATAAACATTTCTTTGTGAAATCTCCGATTCTGGAATCAGCGAGTCTTTGAGATGGTTTTCTAAAAACGGGATGTTTAAGACAGAAATAAACACAACGTTGATTCTTAAAGCAATACTGTTAACAAACAATTTTGTTTAACGTCTTTTTTTTTTTTTTTTTTTTTTTTTTTTTTTTTCACTCTTTCGATGTTTGCTTATTACTTTCTTTTTCTTTCTTTATTTATTTTTATTTTTAATTTTTTTTTTTTTAGTTCATTTTTTTCTTTTTCTTCAGTTTTAGCATCATTTTTTTTTTTTTTTTAGTTTCTTTTTATTGTCTTTCTTTTTTCTTTCTTCTGCTTTCTTTCTATTCGCTTCATTTTTCGTTTTTTCTTCATTTTCTTCTTTTTTACTGTTTTTGTTTTTCTTTCGGTTTTTTTTTTTTTTTTTTTTTTTTTTTTGGTATTCTTTTAGTTTTCTTCTTTTGTTTTTTTTTCTTCTTTGTTTTTTCTTTTCTTTCTTCTTTTTCTTCTTCTTCTTCTTCCTATCTGTTCATTCTTTATCCTTATTTCTCAATTCTTTGAATTAATTATTCCATTTTTAATTATTTCTTTACAATTTTCTCCATTCTTTTTATTTTTCTTCTTCTTCTGAATTTTTATTATCTTTTCATCTCCTCTCTGTATATCCATATTTTTTTTTTTTTTTTTTTTTATGTATGCTGTACTTTTCAAAATAGCTGCACTTTTCCACAAGTATTTAATACAAATATTTCTAGAAGGAATAGAAAAGCAATAATCCATTAGCGAAATTAGTAGGATTAGAGAACTAAGTATGTAGATGAGCTGTACTGCTCTTACTAACAGTACTCTTTCTACTGCAGTATTTTACGAATACTATTACTAATAGTACAATGCTACTACTGATGTTGCAACTACTACTGTTAGTTTCAGTACTATTAATAGTACTATTTTAGTTAATATTATTCGTAGTATGATTATAGATACGAACATTATCCTAATAATAATAATAATAATAATAATAATAATAATAATAAATCAGAAGGCTCCATTTTTAATTTTGAAAATGTATATTTTCTAAATTTAGTGTCGAAAAAAAAAAAATAACAAATTTTAAATGAAATATCTAATTACATATTCTGACATTAAATAGTACATTATAGTTGGATTCTTCCAAAACCATTCGCTAAAAATATATACAATTGTCCATCCACTATTTTATTACCATTTGTCCCCTTTGCGTGTTTCATATATAAATGTATGCAAATGAGCCGAGAGACTTAAAGCTAATAAAGTAACATTAATAAATATATATGCATGTGAAATGAAATAATTAAATATGTAAAATACATTAATATACCTATCTTTAGTAACATATAAAAATAAATAAGAAAGTGAATATAGAAATAACAAAAATATTCTCATATTTAGCTTACCCCTACACCCATACACCCATATATATACACACACACACACACACTCTCTCACATATATATATACCTTTTGTGTGTGTATGTGTACAGATAAATAAATAGATAGATAGATATAGAATATACATATTATATCTGTCATATATATATATGACAGATGTACAAACAGACTAACAAACAGAGACCAATATATATATATATATATATATATATATAAACAATACGAACATTAAACAAAATATTTTGTTTTTAAAAAGAATAATAATAATAATAAACGTCCTATCTTTATTTATCACAAATGTACTTTTAGACGTGCAAATATCTGTGACACGAATGTGTGCAGTGTTCAGACATGATGATGCATGTGAAATATCTGCATATAAATTAAGAGTGCCGGAGTGGTCGTCGTAGTTGAGTCAGAGACGCGAGTCTTTATTTCGATCGCGTTCTGAGACGACCGTGCAAAACGCGAAACATCCGTGTTTCGCAGCGCGACGGGCTTCTTTATTTCAAGTCACATCCCGCGGGCTAAAAATAACTCCATCGATTTTTCTCAGCTGAAGAATTGATCTTAACCAGAATTACATCCACGAGCTAAAAATAACCGCCATGTTGGCTATATTGGTAGAGTCACGTGATTGAGCGAAAAGCAAAGCGCCTGCTAGTCGCTGTTACGTATTTTTTTTTTTTTTTTTTTTTTTTTTTTTTTTTTTTTGCTTCTATTTAGCGCGTAGTTTGTTGTGCTAGTGGAGTAGAGTAGATTTTTTTTTAGAAGGCGACGTATATATAAATAAAATACGTTAAGTCTTCCTGAAAATGCAGGAAGATTGTGTCAGAGTGAAAACCACAGAGAAGGGGGAAGGAGGTAAAGAGAGAGACAGAAGGTGAGAGCGACAGAGAGAGAGAGAGAGAGAGAGAGAATAAAAGAGTGAGAGACAGAGTGGAGAAGGAGAGTGAAACTGAGTGTGAGAGAGTGTGATGACTCAGAGAGAGAGAGAGAGAGAGAGAGAGAGAGAGAGAGAGAGAGAGAGAGTGTACTGAATGATCGTTGGTACATATTTTCTATTTAATAAAACGTCAAATCATTAATATTTTTAAGTGAAAAATAAAAATTAATTATATTTGATTCATTTATGAAAATGTATACATTAATGGTGTTTTTAATCTGGATATTCAAATTTTTTTTTTCTATTTTGGTTCAGCTTTTTAAATACTGTGATCATCATTATCATCATCATCATCATCATCATCATTATTATTATTAATTTTATCATTATTATTGCTGTTGTTATTGTTTTTTTTATCATCGTCATCATCCTTATTATTACTACAACAAGTACTAATGATACAATTATTGTTGGTAATACTATTACTATTACTGCTTTTCTACTTTTTTTTTTTTTTTTTTTTTAATATTAGAAAATTAAAGCTAAACGACTGTTTTTAAAGGTAGAGTTTTGACTGTTTATATAAATTTTATATTTTCAACCAGTACATTTAAAAAAAAAATATATAATAATAATAATAATAATAATAATAATAATAATAATAATAATAATAATAAAAACAACAACACTGCAATATAACTAATAATAAAATAATTACAATAATATTTTAAGACGTTACTGAGGGTGTATTAATTATTTCACATCAAAAATACGTTTTAATCTGACACAGCTAATAAAATGAGATATTAATTATTAATAGTAAAATCAATAAGGTTTCAAAGCCTAAGTAAAATGAATACAACGTTACGTTTACAATTTATTAATTTTTAACAGAATGATAAAATTATTATTGCTGCTGTTGTCGTTTTCATCATCATCTTAGTTGTCATCGTCAGCATTATCATCATCCTTATTATCATTATTACTGTTAATTTTATTGTTATTGTTGTAGTCGTTGTTACTCAGTTTTTATAAACATCACTATGATTTTTTATATTATTATTATTATCATCGTTTTTGGTATCATGCTAGTTGTTGTTGTTGTTTTCCTTTAAATTTATTTATTGATTATTGATTTATGATTTTGTACTTAATATTTAGTTATTACAGCATTATTAAAGATGTTGCTATAATAATAATAATAATAATAATAATAATAATAATAATAATAATAATAATAATAATAATAATTCTGCCTAACGGTAATACGTAATGATAATGGTTTAAGAATAATGCTGCTAGACAAACGTCCTTCACCTTTATGACATCATATTGCTGCGATGTTTTAGTTGAAGATAAGAAAATTCTTATTGTAATTTTTGATATTAGTTTTATTGTTTATGTTGCTGTAGTAGTAGTAATAGTAGTAGTAATAGCTGTAGACGTAGTAGTAGTAGACGTAATATAAATATCAAATTTCATATATTTTTCTTATTTAATTTTTTGTTCTTTATGTCCTTCCATATTCATTAATATTTGTTATTAATAGATCACTTTTGATCCTCATCATTACTGTTGTTGTCCTCAGTCATTGTTGTAGCGTCTGCATTGTGATCATTGTCATCATCGTCGTCATCATCATCATCATCTTAATTATTGTCATTGTCGTTTTGTTGTTAATATTATTAATATACTACTAACACTACTACTAATACTGCTAATACTACTTTATTAGTTTTATTTATTATTATTATTAAAATTAGTATTATTATTATTATTATCATCATCATCATCATCATTTTTTTTTACATTTTTTACCTGTAATCTGAGTAGTAATAAAACCAATCAGTTTCTATTTATCTATCTCTCTCTGTTTATCTATTTATCTATCTGTGTTTGTGTATGTTTTTGCGTGTGCGTATGTCAGTCATTGTTATTTCCGAGTACTGACAAAACTCTAGGAAGTAATAAGAAGGTATTGCGAAATCGACAGAATACAGCGCTGAGAAGAACGGATATAAAAAGAAATGAAACCAGGAAGACATTGTAAAGAATGACGCATTTCGTGTCATAATACTGTTAAACAGAAACATTTGAAAACAGTTAAAAACGGAAAGAACATTCTAGTAATAATA
Source organism: Chrysomallon squamiferum (assembly GCA_012295275.1). Lineage (NCBI taxonomy): Eukaryota > Metazoa > Mollusca > Gastropoda > Neomphalida > Peltospiridae > Chrysomallon > Chrysomallon squamiferum. The sequence goes on along the minus strand of CM022673.1, from coordinate 11,823,666 downwards.
ATAATAAATAATAATAATAATAATAATAATAATAATAATAATAATAATATAATAATAATAATAATATAACAATAATAATAATAATATAATAATAATAATAATATAACAATAATAATAAATAATAATAACAACAACAATAATAATAATAATAATAATAACAATGATTATAATATATATAATAATAACAATATCAGTAACAGTATAATAATAACAATAACAGTAGTAGTAATAATAATAACAACAATAATAACAACAACAACAATAACAAAAACACTAAACAATATTTACACCAACAACAACAACAATAATAATAATAACAGAAGCAGTAGTAGTAGTAGTAGTAATTTCAATAATAATAATAACGGTAGTAATAATAATTATAACAATAACTATAACTATAATAATAATAATAATAACAACCACAATAACGTAGTAATAATAATTATAATAATAACTATGATAACAATGAGAACAACAACAGCAATAATAATAATAATAATAATAATAACAATAATAATAATAATAATAATCATAATCATAATCATAATAATAATAATAATGAAGATGATGATGACTATGAAAATGCCAATGACGTCAATAATTATAATGATAACTGTAGTCGTTTTGTAGCGGTACCAAATGAATAATAACAAATCAATCATTTTGATGATGACGACAACGATAGTGATGATTATAATTACTATAATTATAATAAAAATAATAATTAATTTTATACTATTATTTTTATCATCATTTTTAGTATGATAATTTCTATGATTAATATTATAATCATCATTATCATCATCATCTTCATTATTATAATAATAATTATTATTATTACTAGTAGTAGTAGTGGTGAATATTGACTCTGGTAGTAGTTGCTGTTGTCGTTGTAGAATATTTTAATATTAGTAGTAGTAGCAGAGATGCTAGTACTAATGATGATGATGGTAGTATCAGTTGTAGTAGCAGACGGTGATAGCAATAGATATGGTAGTAGTGTGGTGGTGGTGGTGATAGTAGCAGTAATAGTTGTGGTAGTAGTAGAAACGACGGTGTTGTAGTGACAGTAGTAGCAGCAGCAGCTGTAGAGATAATATAAGTAGATGTAAAAGTAAAAAAAAAGAACATAAGGAAAGAACGAAAACTGTATAAACAAAATGAAAAAAATAGAATGAAATAAGAAGAAAGGACAGATGGAAAGAATGAAAGAAAAAGAACAGAAAGAAGGGAAAATATAATTAAAATAAAATTATTAAATAATTGAAATAAAAAAAAGAAAAAGAAAAAAGAAAAGAAAAACAAGTAAAAACAGTTAATAGGAAGATTAATTATAAATCAGTCCACACGATCGTAAACGAAAGACGCGACGTGAGTGCTGTCATCAGCCACGTAATCTTCCTTCACGTGCTAGTGACGACATTTTACTTAACTCACGAAAATAATGACACGATCCTGTGTACTGACGAATTACATCTGTGTTTCACGACTGTGATGCTAATTTTTTTTTATATAGCTTTTTTGTTTTTAAAATTTTAGATTCTTTTTTTTTTTTTTTTTTTTTTGTTCTTGTTGAGTTTTTGAATAACAAGTTACACAGCACAAGACAAGGAGACCGTCTTCGCCATATCCATTATTAAATAATTCCATCTGACGTCACCAGAAATGATCAGCCATGATTATGATTATCTGACGGTTACTGTTAAAACGTATCAGGAAGAGCAAGAAAAACAGAAGGGAAAAAAAGACGCAGGGAAGAATAGACAGGAGAGAAAGAACAAATAAAAAAAATAATAATAAAAAAAAAAACGAAAGAAAAAATAAAAATAATAATAATAAAAGAAGAGTGAAAACAAACAAAATTGGAAAAAAGACAAAATGAAGATGAATGAATGAACTGTTTAAAAACTGTTTTTAATAATTAGAGAAATAATATTTTTACAGGTTTTCCTTCTTTATTCAAAGAAGAAACATATTAATGGAAACTGTGTAAGATATACGTATAAAAAAAAAAAAAAAGAAATGTAAACTTACTTTAACTTTATGGTCAATATGTAATAATAACATTGCATATTACAACCACTCTGAGATGTGTTTGTGTCTATACATATGTGTGTGTGTATGTATGTGCTTTATAACATTAAAACATTAATTATATTTTATATCTACCACGAGTTTTAAAATTGTTTAATAAAAACAATCTCAAAATAAATGTTTAAAAACTTACAAATACTGTTATAATACTTATACAAAAAAACAATGATAAAATTAAAAACAGCTAAGAAAAAAAAAACGACTAAAAGAAACGATAAAATGAAAACAAAGAAACCAGTAAACAGACAAATAAACAAATAAATAAAATAAATAAATAAATAAATAAATAAAAAAAAAGACAAAAAGGAAACAACCGATTATTAATATTACTGTCAAACTTTTAAACAAAACAAATTCATCAGGCTTAAACAAGTGATTAATGACATATTTCTGTTGTTTACAGACTTGTGTGTTTAGTTATTAAAATAATGCATAGTCATTTGTATGCCACCATGCATAAAATGTATGCTACCATATCCTTATTTAATATTATATAAAAATATTTAAAAAAATATATTTCCACTTTTTAATAACATATTTTTGTCAATTAATTGTAGATGTTTCTAATGATTATATAAAATATATAATTATATGTATAGTTATTAAATCGATATGTAGACAGCTGTATGCGGTCATACATGAATATATACTTAAAAAGAATACGTACATACACATATATATATATGTGAATGTGAATGTGTTTTTATGTATGTATGCGCGCATGTATGTATGTATGTATGTAAAAGTACACACAAATACACACACATATACTCACATGTATGCATACACAATCACAGACGTGTGTGTGTTTGTATGTGTGTGTGTGTGTGTGTGTGTGTGTGTGTGTGTGTGAGTGTCAGTGACAGTAAAATCGAATAACTGTTAATATTAGAATATGCTACCATATCCTGTATATAATATTACATGAAAATATAAATACGTGTTTTATATGTGTGTATTTGTATGACAGAAATTTAAAACTTAAAATATGCTGCCATATCCCGTATATAAAATTATATAAAAATATAAATACTGTGTGTGTGTGTGTGTGTGTGTGTGTGTGTGTGTGTGTGTGTTTGAGTGAGTGAAACTTAATACTGAAATGTGCAGACGTATCCTGCCTATATATTACAAATAAATGGAAGTAGGTGTTTATATGTGTGTGAGTCTGTATTTATGTGTTAGATAACTGATAATCGTTAACAATGGAACATGTAGACGCATCGTTAAAATTCATTCATAAAAAATAATAATAAAATAAAATAAAAATACAGTATGATAATGGAACAGACGTTAGTAATCGTTAGTATTAAAAACAGTAAAAATAAAAATGTGTTCATTTGACGTTTCACTGACGATATGTCATTAAAACTGAAATAACCTGCATTTACTTTAAACATATGTATGGATGGATGAGCGTAGGTGGTATTTTTATTCGTGTGAGTGAAATATTAGAAGCATATACGTATAAAAAATGTGTAGGTATATATATATAAATACACACACACCCTATTTTATTTATCCGAATTAACATCTGTTCTTTATTTTTAATTTATTAATTTTATTATTATTTTTTTTGTTTTCATTTTCATATTTTTTTTTTAGTATTATTATTATTATTATTATTTTATTTAATTTTTTTTTTTTTTAAATATATAATAAATCATTTACAGATCTCACTTATTAAGTGATACTAGTACTGTTTCAACAGGAACTTCGTGTATATTATTCGACAGAAAGAAGACTTCAGACCACGTGAGTATTCCCCCCTTTAATTCACCTACGTTAGTCCTTGTTTTATTTAAAATACTTACACATACATTCATTCCTAAACTGAAGAATGGACGTTATAATTATTTCAAACGGATAGAAAAAAGAATTTTGAAAAAAAAATAATAAAACGAAAAATTTGATTAAACAAAGAATGAATAAAGATAAATTAAGATCAATAGAATGATGTACTGAAAACGTACAAAACAATGAATTAAGATGAAAACAGGAACAACGAATTCGAGAGGAACAAAAAAAACACAAATGAAATGTGAGAATCAAAAGAAAGTAGCACAAAATTCTGAATTAATTTTTTTAACAGCAGAATGAATAAATATAATATGGAGAGGATGAACGCACATAGATTAGGAATAATAATGTCGTAATGGCGGGACTGTAGCACCGTCCGATTTCGAAGTGCGGGCGAATTGGGTGCCATACGTTCGAGTCTCGTCAGCGGCATCTGACGGGTTTGTGAGGTCGTGATTGGACTTTGTCCTCCTGTGCCACTGCGTTCCCGAATATTTTCAATCTGCAGAGTCTAATCAGATGTACATAAGACAGAGAATATTCAAACCCTCAAATACATATATGTACGTACATACATACACACAAACATACAGATATACATATACGTCGGTTATAAAACATATATAAAAGCACCCACACACGCACAACAAACCAAATGTACGAGTGCATAAACTAGTCCTCGTTTAACGAATGTTATTTATCGTGTACGCATGCGTACGTAACGTCAGTGTAATATAGGTCATTACGATCTTTTCAAAACAGGAAAAAAAAAAAATTATGATTTTTATATTTATTTATATTTATTTATATATATATATATATATATAGTTTACATTACACTAAACTGCATTTACTGTATACCTAAATGACTTGTAATTCTACCTCGATCAGTTCAGGTTTGAAATGTAAAACTAAATTTAGCACGTAACCATTCTATTTTCAACCACTACTTAATGTCGGAGTGTTATTTTCGTAAATTTGTTTATACTATCAGTTTTAAATTTAATTCAATTTCCAGCATTTTTATGACATTTCGACTATTTTTAGACGTTGCTTTATCAATTACACCCGCGCTAGGTTACTATACTGAGATGTGTGTAGACATCAAAATAAATACACACAAAAATAGTGAAATAATTAAATTTGAGACGAAAACGAAATAATAATAATAATAATAATAATAATAATAATAATAATAATAATAATAATAATAATAATAATAATAATGCTCTGTAAAAAAAAAAAATTAAAGGTTAAAAAAAGTTATGAATTTACTTTATGGTATACAAATAGTCACAGATAAACACATTCACATAAATGCAAACATAAACATTTACACAAATTAACACATAAACACACAAAAATACAGATATAAACACATACTACACAGAAAAACAGTCACACACATAAATAAGCACTCTCAGAAATACACACATACACAAACATACATATACATGCACACACAAACACACAGACGTACACACATACACATATACGTACAGACAAAACACACACACACACACAAAAACATACATTCACATATATATATGTATTTCAGGATTTTGAATATTCTGTTTTACGTACGTCTGATTAGACTCTGCACATAGACAATATTCTGAAACAAAACACACACACATACATATATACACACACACACACACACACACACACACACACGCACATCAACAACTTGACATTAATCATTTGTCACTTTATTGCCAACGTTCCACTCACGCTTCTCACAAGACAAGAAGAAGACAACCACGTAGTCGACGTTGTTAAAATGTGGGCGTGTGTCGCCGTTAACGACGTCCATTAGCGAAAGAATACGCACTTTAATCAATGCATTTACTACAGTTTATATTTGGACGAAGTAGTTCACGACGTACGCCATGAAGGCTTCCTACTAGAAATGACCATCCAATTAAATCGAAGACGCAACATCAATGGACCAATCGGGTAATCTTTCTAGAATATTTTCGAACGTGTATGTAATATTACTACGCCAATAAGAAAATTCAATACTTCAAAATGAAAGGCTGGCTCCGTTTCAGCCGTTTATAATAGCAACAGCAGCCCACGTAATGCGGGCTAAAAATAGCACCAATCGATTCTCCTCACAAATATCTAAATACAGTCGAATCAATTTCCCACAGAGCAGCACTGTCATCATTTGAAATTTATCCAGCGGCTGTGGCATATATCCACATATTTGTACCCCCCTTTTTTTTTTTTTTTTTTTTTTTAAATATTAATTTACCACACACGCATTTATTGCATAGCCTACACTTCCTGCAGCTACAGTTATAAATACACGTATGTATATATATATATATATATATATATATTCTTAAATGTACACATACACAACAACATACATAATAAACACGTGACTTGGCAAACGTAACATTATCTAGCGCTGAAACGGGGCGCGCGCTCTCTCTCGGCTTGGCCTGATGATCGTTCGAGGCATTCCAGAAAGACTGGGAAAAAAAAAAAAAAAAAGCTCGCATCGCTGTGACGTCAGAGGTGTTTTCCGTCAGCTTGCGGTGCTAATAATACAGCTGTGACGTAAGAGGAAGGTATAAATGCTTGTAAAAGTAAAGCAAGTGAAACAGTCAAAATGGGGAACCCCGAGTAGATGAATCTGTACACACACTGACTGGATATGTGGACATATTTTTTACTATATATTCGTAGGAAATTCACGGTACGTACTCTCATCTTCGTTTTTTTTATTTCTACACTTCATTCATCACGATGGTATACCGTTACTGGTGTGATACACAGACATCAGTTAAAATAGCGTTTTTGCCGTTAACTTACCTACGTTGTCGTTATTCGTGGTTTATTACATATAGGTAATACATGTCGTATTTCACGTGTAAAACTATTGATTTCGTTCAACGGACACGGCGTTCGAGACGGGATGATGCAAGTTTAGCTGTTTGTAAACATTCTCGTGCTTCTGTTACGTCACAGCAAACGTGTACAATGTTTTATCTCGCAGTGTGTGTGTGTGTATGTGTAATGCAGCTGTTGTTATTATTACCTTCATTTTGACGCCGCGTCTGCTTATATCGTCGGTGTAAATTGTGAAACTCGTTCGTCAATCCGTCTGTCTGTTTGACCACGTATTTCTGTTTCACCTGTGTGCTCTATAAATATGGAGTTCATTAAGTTATCGGCTAAAAATAACTTCTGTTCTGTTATACTCTCTCTCTCTCTCTCTCTCTCTCTCTCTCTCTCTCTCTCTCTCTCTCTCTCTCTCTCTCTCTCTCTCTCTCTCTCTCTCTCTCTCTCTCTTTGTCTGTGTCTATTTCTAGTCAGTTTTTGATGGTGGTAAGGATATTTAATTATTTTTTGTCGGCAGTACATTTACACACATATGTGTGTACAAATATTTATTACGTATGTACGAATGCGTATATATATATAAATATATGTAGTATATATACGTACATAACTGCTGTGCTTGTTTCAGAACTGTGTGCGGGCGTCTAATCTAGTCTATCTTCATAACATTTTTCTCCGAAATAACTATAACGGACATTCTCGTACATTTTACCCACATAATTATAAACCAGACTTCATTCTGTACCAACCTTCACGGAGACACACCCTTGTATTTCATCCACGGAAACATCATCACGTCACACGACATCATTCTTCTCACTTATGACGTCTCCTCTCGACGAAGTACGTAACCAACCACGATTTCTCGTGGACACTGTCCTGCCTGCAAATTCGATTTCGGTACGATTATTGTATTACACACTGCAATCGATCTGGCTCTCTATCAGGAGAATTGTTTCGTTGCAGGAGATGCTGAATTAGTCTGAAACGCTGTCACAATTATTATTACTACGACTAGTAATACTGTCTGTTTTACTCCGTCTTCTCTGTCACTACTACTAGTGATATTTTCTGTTTTACTCCGTTTTCTTTGATTACTACGACTAGTAATATTTTCTGTTTTTCCTTCGTTCTCTCTGTCACTACTACTAGTAATATTTTCAGTTTTACTCCGTTTGCTCTGATTACTACGACTAGTAATATTTTCTGTTTTACTTCGTTCATTTCTGTCACTACTACTAGTAATATTTTCAGTTTTACTCCGTTTTCTTTGATCACTACGACTAGTAATATTTTCTGTTTTACTCTGTTCTCTGTGATTACTACGACTAGTAATAGTTTTTGTTTGAGTTCTTAGTAATATTTTCTGTTTTATTCCATATTCTGTGATCATTACTACTAGTAATATTTTCTTTTGTACTCCATATTCTGTGATCACTACTACTAGTAATATTTTCTGTTTTACATTATATTATGTCATCACTACTACTGTAAAATAAAATATTTTTACTTCATACTCTGTGATCGCTGCTATTAATACTATTTTCTGTTAAGTTCATATTTGTGATCACTACTACTACTAATATTTTCTGTTTTCACTTCATATTTTCTGTTTTACTTCATATTCTGTGATGACTATTAGTATTTTCTGTTTTATTTTCTGTTATTTTCTGTTGTTCATATCCTGTGATCACTACTACTAGTAATATTTTCTGTTTCACATTATATTATGTCATCACTACGGCTGTAATATTTTATGTTTTACTTCATACTCTGTGATCGCTACTATTAGTAATATTTTCTGTTAACTTCATATTTGTGATCACTACTACTACTAATATTTTCTGTTTTACTTCATATTCTGTGATGACTATTACTTCATATTTGTGATTACTACTACTACTATTTTAATATTTTGATCATTATTTGTTAAGTTCATATCTGTGATCACTACTACTAGTAATATTTTCTGTTTTACTAGTAATATTTTATATTATGTCATCACTACTACTGTAATATTTTTTGTTTTACTTCATACTCTGTGATCGCTGCTATTAGTAATATTTTCTGTTAACTTCATATTTGTGATCACTACTACTACTAATATTTTCTGGTTTACTTCATATTCTGTGATCACTATTTGTAATATTTCTGTTAAGTTCATAATCTGTGATCACTACTACTAGTAATATTTTCTGTTTTACTTCATATTCTCTGATCACTACTACTAGTAATATTTTCTGTTTTACTTCATACTCTGTGATCACTACTATTAGTAATATTTTCTGTTGACTTCATATTTGTGATTACTACTACTACTACTATTTTCTGTTTTACTTCATATTCTGTGATCACTACTATTAGTAATATTTTTGTTGACTTCATATTTGTGATTACTACTACTACTAATATTTTCTGTTTTACTTCATATTCTGTGATCACTACTATTAGCAATATTTTCTGTTTTACTTCATATTCTGTGTAATCACTACTACTAGTAATATTTTCTGTTTTACTTCATATTCTGTGATCACTACTATTAGTAATATTTTCTGTTTAACTTCATATTCTGTGATCACTACTATTAGTAATGTTTTCTGTTTACATCATATTCTGTGATCACAACTACTAGTAATATTTTCTATTTTGCTTCATAATCTGTGATCACTATCTCTAGAAATATTTTCTGTTTTACTTCATAGTCTGTGATCACTACTGCTGGAAATATTTTCTGTTTTACTTCATATTCCGTTATCATTATTACTAGTAATATTTTCTGTTTTACACAATGTTCTGTGATCACTACTACTAGTAATATATATATATATTTTTTTATATTTTGCAACTCCGTAGTCTGTGTTCACTACTATTAGTAATATTTTCTGGTTAATTCCATAGACTTTTATCACTATCACAGTCTGTGACTATTGTTACTAATAATATTGTAATTTGTACTCCGCAGTATTTCATCATACATACATACATACATACATACATACATACATCCATCTGGAAACAAGTTAATTTTACAACTCGTAAACTTTTTTATAACCATATACGATGTCGTTTATCATTGTCAGCAAAACCTTCTAGATTATTAAACTTTGCTACTAATACAATATATTACAACCATTAAATTAACTGCAACTACTGTTACTAACAATAATAATTAGTAGGACGGTTACTTTTACCTGTGCTGTACTACTACTACTACTACTACTACTACAACTGCTGCTGCTGCTTCTGTTATTGTTTTTGTTGTTGTTGTTGCTTCTGTTATCATTATTACTATTACTATTATTATTAATATTTTACTGTCATTATTATTAATATTACTACTACTGCTGCTGCTTCTACTGCTACTACTACTTTTACTATTATTGCTATTACTACTACTACTATTATTGTTGTTGTTGTTATTTATTTATTTATTATTATTATTATTATTATTATTATTTATTATTATTATTAAATACTGTTAATAATGGTACCACTTAAAAAGATTCTCGTTACTACTACTATAACAAGGATAAATATTACTACTGCTGCTACAACTGTTACTATTAACGACTACGACATACTTCTACCACTACTACTACTACAACTACTATTACTACTAATGCTAAGAGTATGATTACGTACTATTCCTTACACTTATCAACATCATCAGCAACATCAACATCATCATCATAATTATGGTTATCATTATTTTATCATCATCATTATTATTATTATTATTATTATTATTATTATTATTATTATTATTATTATTATTATATATTATATATTATTTTTATTGTTGTTGTAAATATATATTATTTTTTAATAAATCCTATTTAAATGAAAAAAAAAAAAGAAATGAAAATTAGGTCAGCATTCAGTATAACATTACTACAACTATTTCAGTGTTCTAATCCTAAAAATACCACAACCACTATTATTACCGTAGAAATAAAATTCATGCAAGCCATTCTGAAGACAGATTTAACACAAGCAGACACAAACACACGGTTATATATAAACAGTGATATTTTCATCCGCAGTGTAAAAAAAATATATTTTCAATATGTGATATCAGATTACGCTATCAATCATATCTCAGTCCTATATTTTATTATCTCCGAGGTTGGGAAGTGGTTTCATCACGTTTTCATTTTGCTTTTGTTTTTTATTGCGGTTGTTGTTTCTTCGTTTTGATTGTTGTCGTTATTTTTTATTTTATTTTTTTTTTTTTTTTTAGGTTTTTGGTTTGTTGTTTTTGTTTTGTGATTGTTTTTTTTTTTGGGGGAGTTGTTTTATTTCTTGGTTTTGTTTTATTTTGTTTTGTTCTTATTTGTTTTGTTTTATTTTTGTTTTATATATGTTTTATTTTGTTTGTTTGGGGATTATTTTATTTATTTTTTTTTTATTTTTTTTTTTTTGTCAACGTTGTGGGGTTATTATTATTATTATTATTGTTATTATTTTTATTATTATTATTATTATTATTATTATTATTATTATTATTATTATTATCATCATTGTTATTATTATTATTATTATCACCATCATCATCATCATTATCATCATCATCATCATTATTATTATTATTATTATTATTATTATTATTTTAATTACTAAGTGATTCGTCTTTTATTAATTTAATTTAATTATTTATTTTCAGATTTAATTTTTCCTCAGTTACCTTCAAATATGTTTTGGTAAAATAACAATTCAAATAGCACAAAATTACTATTTACTACTATTACCATTACTTGGACTGGAACTACTGCAACTACGATTATTGCTATTAATGTAACTCATACTACTACTACAACTACTACTACTACTGCTGCTACTACAGATGTTTTTGGTTTTATTTACTACGATTACTGATATTACATATTACTTTTATTATTATTACTAGTAATACTATCATCATCATCAATATTGATGTTGTTGTTGTTGTTGTTGTTGTTGTTGTTATTATTATTATTATTATTATTATTATTGCAGTCATCATAGTCGGTTCATCTGTTTCATTTTATAATCAACATCATCATCTTTATCATCACTGTTGTTCTTGTTATATTTCATCTCGAATTTTTAGCAGTGTTGTGGATAATCATTATATTACTAGGTAAGTTTTGTTTTTACATTATTTCCTATGAACATATACTTTTTAGTCAAGTACCAAACCTGCCTGTCCATAGCTAATTAATCAAATAGAAGTAATTAAATTTTATTGATAAAATTAATTATTAGAAGAGCTGATAAAATGTATTCTAGTTTTATTTTATCGAAAGGAATATGATTTTAAATTCTATTTAAGTAATAGAAAAACGTACGTAAGTGCATACATACATGCATACATTCATACATACATACATACATACATATCATTTCAAATTACATGTCAATGTGTTTCAATATAGAATTTATTACTGGTGATAATTTTATTTAATGAATACTTTTACGAAATAAATAAATAAATAAATAAATATTGTAAATGAATAAATAAATAAATATTGTAAATGAATAAATAAATATATTATATTATATTAATTAAATTAAATTAAATTAAGAAGTAATTAATTTATAACAAATATAATCATTAAAATATTTCTTGATTTGACTTGTAATTAGAACGATAGATTTACTCATAAATTATTTAAGAATTTAATATTTTATTATGCTTTATAATTCATTAGCTGTTTATTACTAACTAATAAAACAACACCAAGTACAAGTCAATCTACATATTTATGAATACGCATCACATAAATATAAACATAAATGAATAACTATTCATCATTCATCTGCACCAACATAAGAACAGATATACATAAACAAACAAAACACACACACACACACACATACATACATACATACATACACACATTCATACACACACATATAACTACATACATACATACACATGCAACCATACAGACACACACATGCACATACATGCACGTATGCATAAAAGCATAGCATTACACTGCATTATATGTATGCACACACAAACAGGCATGGACATAAAAGGACACATAATTAATATGTATGCGATAAATATTCAAGAGCAGAATATCGAACATGATAGAATTATGTAAATTTATTTTTACCTTTATTTGCATAATGTGTGTAATGTTTTTAGCTGTCAGCAGAGAGAAGAGATGGTGAGACTCTTTCCAAGAGGTTATATAATCGCTTTGGAATTACAGACAGCGGTCTTATAATCTCTTGGTAAGAGTCACAAACTGTCTACGACAACCAGCTGCTGTGTGTGTTGTCCTCGGCAAAGAACCGAGGACAACACGGAACCAACTCTCGGTCACCATTAAACGATTACGTAACATGCAGATGTTTCTTTCGTTTTTCGAAAATCGAGAGAGAGAGCCATCGCCCATGGTTACACGACAAGGATACTGCTACATCTCTTTTGCTAAAAGTGATAATGGATACTGAAGAAATGAAATGTTTAACAGCTTGCTTCGCGATGCATTTATATTTTTTATTTTTTTTTTTATTTTTTTTTTAAACGAGAATTGTTTTGGTATATATTCCCAACCAGTTGCTGTGAAGAATTAGACCGGAATCTACGAAGACCTGATTGGCGACATTTTGGATTCAAAATGGAAGTGCAAGATGATGTACGTAACTGTTATACGAGATTGCACTACGGGGCTTCGTTTTCGGACAAATCTGAACGTACACGACAGACACCGTGTTAATTATTCATACAACTGCTACTACTGAAGACAGAGACGCTGAAATGCTTCGAAATGTCAAGTTCACTCCAGGGACGATGTGTGTGGCTGAATTTAAAAATAAAAACGCGAAATCTGAACCGTAATTATATAATCAAAGATCATAACTGTACCACATCAGTGTAACGGCTGAACCTTCTCCGAAGATGATTTCTTCACCTCACTGGAGATTTTTCACATTCAGATAAAACAATACTAGAAGAATGTATTTAGCATATTCAAAGGATTGGAATGGGAAATCAGGTAACAACAGTACTTTATCTTAGGACTGAAACTTAGAAAGGAAAAAAAGCCAACAACATATTAAAATGAATCCCAAATCTTCTCTAAAAACAAAAGCAAATATCTTTGTATCTTCTTTCAAATATCTCAACAACTATTAATTAAATTAAAATTAAATTTATTTTGTTTAAATTTGTTTGTACTCTTTAAAATAATTCAGTAGTTATGTTTTTAAAACAGAAATTATTTTGCTTATGATTATTTTTTTTTATTTTTATTATTTTAAAAATTACAATGATTAGAGTTTAAATTAAAACAGAAATAAAATGTTTAAATCATTTAATCTTCAAAATATTTTTTACAATTACAGTTTAAATTTAAATTATTTTTTGAGAATATATTGCCTTGAATTTTAATTTATTTATACATCTAAATATTTAATAACTATTTAGAGGTATAAATAAATTAAATTTCAAAGCATCATTTTGAGATATTTTTTTCAATTATTAAACCGAATTTTTAATTTTTAGGGTTTTTTGTAAAAAAATTATTTTGTTTATAAATTAATTATTGGTCATTGAAGATAACACGTATTAATTTTCAGTAAATTTTTATTACATAACTAGTTAATAATTCAACAATTATAGTTTAAATTAAAAATGATTCTGTTTAAGATAATTTCATATTTTGAAAATGATTTACAGTTCAAATTAAATCAGAAACTTGTATTTTTAAGTTAATCAATTTTTCAAAACTTTTTTACAATTACAATTTAAATTTAAACAAAATTGTTTTGTTTTCCCTCAAAATAGTTATTAAATTGAAATTGTAAATTTCAGATTATATTAAAAAAATTATAAATTAATTTTTGATCATTGAAAATATCACATATAAATTCTCAGTAACTTGTTTGTGACATAATCAATCATAAATTTAAAAAGTTTTACTAATCTATAATTTTTATCTTTATTCTAATTTTATCATACCATATTTTTTATTCATGATATATAAATATCAAAAACATTAATGATTGAAAAAAATAATCCAAGTTAGCTGATCTTCAAAGTTAAAAATAATTTTCAAAGCAGACTAGAAATATTATCACACAAAACAATCAAGTTTCTATGGAACATAACTATATAATTCTGCAGAACTCATCTTATTATATGTTTTGATCCTTTTGTTTCGTTGAAGGAAAAGAATTTAAAGAAAACTGGAAACAGAAATAATAACAGTAAATAAAGCAACAAGATTCAAAATCTACAAATGGTCAAAGAAATCTTCCTTGATAAAATAACACCATCATTGAAAATTTTCTTAATATTAAAGATGTTATGTTTTTGTTTTTTTAAATTTATTTATTTATTTATTTATCTATCTATCCATCTATCTATCTATTTAAATTACAAAACAACACATCTTTGATATTTTAAAAAAGACGTCACCCAGTTTTTTGGAACACGAAGAGTTACTGTTAAGATGCTGAAATTATCGCCATGATGACTGCCATGATGACTCCAATGTATCACGCGTGGAAGAGAAATCAGAGACTTTCTCTGTCGCCCAGATGGCGCGGTCGCATGCACATTCATAACAGCAGGCTGATGTGCGTGAGACAGCGACCACTTGGGACAGAGAACTTAGCAACACCTACAACAACAACATCTTACCAAATCGAAGATAACTGCACAAGACGGAAGACGAGAATTCCTGAAGACAACCTTTAGAATCGAAGATGGACGTGGAAAATGCAATTCTTGAAATTCGTGATGGTTTCATGAAAAACGCTTCACATGATGAAGATTTTTTTTATTATTTATTATTTTAATTTTAAAACCCACAACGTTCCAAATCTGTGACATCTGCAGAAAAAAAAAAAAACAAAGGCTTGAAATCCTTGGTGGCTGCTTGAACAACATTTCAGATAATAATGAAGCTAAAAAGGAAATGGAACATTTAATATATATGATGGTTATAAAATAAGAAACGGAACATTTAATATATATGATGGTTGTAAAATAAAAAACGGAACATTTAATATATATGATGGTTATAAAATAAAAAACGGAACATTTAATATATATGATGGTTGTAAAATAAAAAACGGAACATTTAATATCTATGATGGTTGTAAAATAAAAAACGGAACATTTAATATCTATGATGGTTGTAAAATAAGAAAAGAAAGCGAATATTTAATATATATGATGATTGTAGAACCTTTTGTTTTTCAAATCCATGATGTCTGAAGAAAACATAAACCTTAAAAACTGAAAATTAAGAGAGAAAACAGGATTTTAAATCAGTGGAGTTTCAGTAAACAATTGTTCAAATCAATGCTTATTGCAAAACTGACGTTTCAAATCCTTTATAACAATATTTAACACAGATTTTCAAACTTATGATGTCTTCTGTGATATTTTCCAGTTGGAATGCAAGGTAATTAGCACATTTTAAATAATTAATTAATGTTTTATTCGTTTCTGGAATTGCAAAGCTTTCACTGATTCTTTGTCGTAGATTGTTCATTCTTTCGTTGTTTTTTTTTAGTTTTATTATTCTTTTTCCAATCTGTTTATCAAATCAGAAACAGCTAAAAGCATGTATATCATTATTATTAAATATGGTTTTGTTCCACCCATGGTTGCTATTTTATTTATTTTCATGTTGTTATTTTGTTATTTTTACTTTTATCCTATTTTTGGTTTTCGTTTTTCTTTCTTTTTTTTTTTTCTTTTAATCTTTTTTCTTATTGTATTGTTTCATTGTGATTATGTTTTCTTCATTAAATAAACTACGAAAACTATTTCAATAATATCAAATGCATGTTGAAAAGAAATATTAAAATAAATATTTTTGAAAAATACAGTTTTTGTTTGTCGATTTTTGTTTTTATAATTTTGTGTGTACAAAAAATGTTGTTTGTTATTGCTATGTAACTAACCGCATGAGAAGATTTTTTTGTTTATTAATGATAAAGAGACCACCGAAATAAATAAGAGAAAGCAAGTTTAATCAGACAAACAGTCAAACAAAAAACAGTAAACGTGTTAATTTACATAAGAAACAAATAACTTTAAATACATACACAAAGAAATACATTCATCTAAATCAACAAACAAATGAACAAACATAAAAACAAAAAAAAAAAAAGAAACAAAAGAACAACGAATATCAGACAGATAAAATAATTTTAAAGATTTGTTAAGAAAACTAACTCAAAAATTATAATACAGAACAAAATATAAATAGTTAAACAAATATATAAATAAATAAATAAAATACGTAGCTAAATAAAAAAAAAATAAAAAAAACTATGAAAACGTATTCTGACAATTAAAAAGTTCACACCATAAGTATTATTAATGTGAGTTTTTGATACATATTAAATTAAGTATTTTATATTTCATTACTATAAATGCAGACGTTTATTTTAACCTCAAAGTTAAACAATAAAAACTAAAAATTACCAATTACAAGTTTCTCTCTAACATATAATATTTTCACGACACGAATGAAAAAGAATTTTCAAAAATTTGTTTAATATTGGGTTTGGTTGTTTTTCGTTATTGTCTTTGTTGTTGTTGTTGTTGTTGTTGTTGTTTTGTTGTTTTTTAATTTACTAGATAGTGCATCATAAATTTTCAGTTAAATATATTATTTGTCTCTTTTAATATAATCATTATAATAATGTTGCTTTTATATTGCTGTTGCTACAAATGCTATCACTCATGCTTGTTACAGCTAATACAGATACTAATGTTACTATTACTACTAGTAGTATTATCATTGCCACTACTACTACTACTACTACTAATACTAATAATACTAATAATAATAATAATAATAATAATAATAATAATAATGTTGCTGTTAGAAGTTTATTTTCATTATTATTATAAATATTATTATTACGTTTTTATTATTACTATCATCATCTTATTATTATTATTATTATTATTTTCTATCGATATTTTTTATTTCTGAATTTATTTATCTGTTTATTTATTTATAGGTATTTTATTTTAGAACAAATACTATTTTCCGATACTTGTAAAACAAACAGTTTTTCTATACACTGTTTATAAAATTAGATTTGTTTATCTTGCAACCTGCAAATTATATTCTTCATAAAAAAGGAAGCTGTTTCGAATTTAATGTTATGAAGAAAGAAACAACAAAAAAGACAATGTAAGAAATAAATAAAACACAAGAGAAAACTTTTTAAAGGAAACAGAAAAAATATACTTGCAATGAAATGTAAATATATAAGCAAAGACAAATGACATACAAAGAATACCAAGAAAAATAATAAAATAATAAAAAACGAAAATAATAAATGAATATATAATCGTTACTATGCATATCCTGGAATGGAAAACGTACAAAACTTCTATTTATTCTGTTATCATGATAATCATTAAAAGTTATTATTAATAGTGATTATGATTATTATTATTGTTATTATTATTATTATTTCATTATTATTGTTGTTGTTAGTATTGTTGTTGATATTGTTGTTGCTGTTGTTATTATTAAAAAGGTTATTATTACTATTTTTATGCTTATTATTATTGTTATTATTATTATTTTATTATTGTTGTTGTTGTTAGTATTGTTGTTGATGTTGTTGTTGTTGTTATTATTAAAAAGGTTATTATTATTATTATTATTATTATTATTATTATTATTGTTATTATTGTTGTTATTGTTAAAATTATATTATTAAAAATTATTATCATCTTCATCATCATTATTATTATTATTAATACTTTACTATTACTACTACTATTTTGATCATTATCTATATTAATTAATTATTTAATATCATTTTTAATTTTAACTGAAATAGATAAATAATAGCTATATTAGACGAAGAACAGATTTGCACAAAACATTTTTTTTTTTTTGTGAATTGAAATACAAAACAAATGTAGTTTTATTAATATACGAGATAATATTTTGTTGATTATTTCAAAATATCTTTTATTTATTTAAGATTTCTATGTTACTTTCTATCTTTCTTATATTTAAATAATGAATACATGAATCACATACATACATACATAATATTCTATTTGAACAGTTTAATTACAAAATGTTAGTAACACATGTTAAAAAATTAATAATTTATTTTTAAAAGTAATACAAAATATTATTTTTTTTTTTTAAAATTAGGATTTTATTTATTGCTCTCTTGTAATGTTTTAATTATAGTTAATTTTTAACTGTGTTATTTATTGTTTATGTTGTTAAAAATTGTTATTCTCGGATTTGTTTATAATGACGTACATTTTTAATCTTTGCAAATCATAAAAATAATAATAATAATAATAGTAGTAGTAGTAGTAGTAATAGTTGCAGTAGTAGTAGTAGTAGTAGTAGTAGTAGTAGTAGTAGTAGTAGTAGTAGTAGTAGTAAAAACAATATACAACAAAAAAAAAACAACAGTAATATTAGTAGCAACAACATCACTTACAGCACTTATAAAAACAATACTAATAACATATAAAACACAATTACTAATGAAAAATACAACAATTATAATAACCATAATAAAAATAATAATTAATATTATTATTATTCATTCATTCTTTCATCTAAAAACTATTTCTTCAGTTAGGAACAATATAAATGGTGAAAAAGATAAAATTAAAATCAAATCAAATTAATCGAAATAAAATGAACTGAATATTAGAAAGACAAGAGACAGAGATAGATAGATAGATAGATAGATAGATAGACAGATAGACAGACAGATAGATAGATAGATAGATAGATATAAATAGATAGATAGATAGATAGATAGATAGATAGATAGATAGATAGATAGATATATTGGTCCTACTACAAGCACCATTATTTCTAATAATGTAAAATAATGTAAAAATAAAATTGTAATGATAAAATATAATAATAATAACATTATTATTACCATCATCATCATCATCATCATCATCATCATCATCATTATTATTATTATTATTATTATTATTATTAAATATGAAAACCAAAATAATGTTTTTAATATATATCAAGATACATACACTTCCATTCATTATTATTACCATAATCATCATAGTCATCGTCATATCATCATCATTATTATCAATATTATTGTTGTTATTCTTGTTGTTAAACTTACACTTTAAACGTCACAATCTGACCTCACTAGATTGGTGTTCACATGATTGGTCTTCTAATCTGTGAAAATATTATTTTGGGCTTTCACAGTTAAATTGTGTTCTCTTATAATTATATTCTAATTTCAAATTAATCCACTGTCACAAAAATCCAAAACAAAATCTTTGAAATAAAATTCATCATTGTTGATTTCAAGTTCTCGTCCACATATAATTGAATATGGTGAAAAATATCTGTATTGTGTTTTTGACATGTTGTTATATTATTTTAATAATTTGGATTAATTTATAACGATCTAAAAAGTGAACTAAAATACAATAATGTGGAATAAATTAATATTAATTTAAACAAAGCAAAATAAAATTGTATAAATAAAAATAAAATGAATTAAAATAAATGACGGAATGTGACTACAATTAAAACTAAATTAAATTTAAAATAATATATAAATAAAATAAAATAAAATATTAACAGATGTTATAAATAAAATATAACATATTGTGTAAATAAAAACAAAAACAATAATAAAAATACAGAAAAAACAAAACTAAATCTTGAAAAAAACAAAAAAAACAACAGAATAAACTTTTAAAAACAAAAGTAATAAATGTCTGTTCGTAGTCAAGGTAGAAATAGTTTTAAAATTTATATGATTTATTTTAATACTATTTTTTTATTATTATTATTATTATTATTATTATTATTATTATTATTATTATTATTATTATTTTTTTTTTTTTTTATTTTTATTTTTATTTTTGTTATTGTTATTATTATTATTGTTATTATTGTTGTTGTTATTATTGTTGTTGTTGTTGTTGTTGTTGTTGTTGTTGTTAATATTATTGTTATTATTTCTATTATTTTTGATATTGTTAATGGCATTCCTATTATTGTTATTTGTTATGTATTATAATATAAAGATCTGAGATATAGCTGCGTTATAAAAGGAAGAGTTAAGACAAAGGAGTTAATGATATTAGAAAAATGACCTACATGTGATGACAGACAGACTGACAAACAGACAGACAAGAAATAAAAATAAAAACAAGAACAGTAAACGACACCAAAGGCAGTTATTGTTTTAAAATACCCCTGTAGATAAACAACTCTAACGCACAGACAAAAAACACAGCCAAACAGACGACTCACAGACACATTTACGTAAACTATTAAAAAGTAAATACCAAACCGGTGACCAAATTAGTTACACACGGTTACGTGGGCGACAACTAGGACAACAACAGCAACAACAACATCCTCCTATGTCTCTTTTATGATGACTTAGTGACGTGGCGAGGTTTATATTGATTCGTTCATGTAGGTGATCTTTTGTTCGTGAAATACATGGACAGTGACGTTTGGACGGCAAAGACCAACGCAGGAGCACACGAATTTGTTTTGTCAACATCTCCATTCATGACGTTACTAGCGCAAGCATATTTTAACTTCAATATCTTTCCTCTTTCTTATGTTATTTTATAGATTAATATTGTCTGTGGTTTTTTTTTTTTTTTTTTATTTCTGTAAGCATGGAAATGCGTAAACCATCGACTGACGCAATGAGATAAACTTAATGGATGAAACTCCAATAATTCAATAATTTCACGACGGTGTAAATTAATTAAGATAAAGAAGAGAAACGGTGTTTTTTCTAATTAACTCCCTGACAGAGTTAACGTCTTTGCATCTACGTTGTATTTGTTTTTGTTGTTGTTTATATTTTTTGTACACAGGTCTATCCGTTTGTTTATCGATTTTATCATAAAAAAAAAAAAAAAAAAAAAAAAAAAAACCGTTATGTTCTCGTTTACTGATTGCTTATTTGAGTGATTCGTTTCATTTATTTAGTAACTGATTCATAATTTAAATAACTGCTTTGTTCATTCATTGTATGTCAGAGTAATTCATTTATCTTCTGAGTAATTGATAAATTCATACGTTCGTCTGTTCATCCTTTGAGTTATTCACTGATTCATTTACTGATTTATCATTTGAATGATTTATTCATTCATCCGTTGATTTATTCATTTTTCATTAGAGTAATTCATTTATTTATTCATTTTATTCATATTATGTTTGATTCAGATTTATTCAAATTTATATAATCGGTTTTTTAAAAATTGTTTTAGAGATGGATGATTGTGTGTATGTATGTATGTATGTATGTATGTATGTATGTATGTATGTATGTAACTTTGTCTTTTTTATAAATAACTATCAGAAGAAGTATTGTTAAAAAACTGGGTATACACTGTGAAATAAGATCTACTGTCGATTTTTATGTCCATTACAAGCTATCGTATATGCAGTTCGAACGACAAATACAAATACAGTATGTATTATTCAACAAAAAAAAATTTCACAGAGGGTATGTAATGGAACAATTAAATTATTTTTATCATTAACAGCAAGAAGAGGAGGAGAGATTCTACAGAATAAATAAAAAGCAACTGACAGAACAGGAACAGACAAACAAAACGGACTGATGTATCAATGTAATAATAAGATAAAAAGACCTATAGATAAATGGATAGAAAGAAAGACAAATTGATAAACTGATAGATAGATAGATAGATATAGATAGATAGATAAACAGACATACAGATATATAGACAAACAAGCAGATAGACACATAGATAGATAGATAGACGGATAAATAGATAGACAAACAAGCAGATAGACAGACAGACAGACAGACAGATAGATAGATAGATAGATAGATAGATAGATAGATAGATAGATAGATAGATAGATAGATAGATAGATAGATACAGAAATGAACAGAATTTATTTTCCAAAATATAAATAAAAAAACAAACAAACAAACAAACAAACAATGAAACAAATAACAATAAATACATAAATAAAAACAACCTATACTGTCACATTAATAACACTCACACACAACGCAAGCGCCAAGTCAGTAAATAAATAAATAAATAAATAAAATCGCTTTTATTGTCACATTAATATTACGTACGATCGACGCAACCTCTTACTATTCATTATACGAAATGATGATAACGCGAGCGAAACGAGCACTTAAAAATAGCGCACTGCTTTCTATTCTTGCACCTTGCCTATCGTAGGTCGATGAAGCGACGGCAAAAATAGCCAGCATGTTATCACAGTCGAGAAACGATAGAAGGCGAACGAATCGAAATAGATACAGCAGTTCGGCTAATACTAGCATAGCTTGATATAAATACAACTCTGGAGTTGTTAATGCATTTGAGAACAACGTCTGTTGAAAAAAAAAAAAAGAAGAAGAAGAAGAAGAAAAAAGTCGAATTTACTGCATAATAAGGAAACGTTTGTACGAGATACAAAATCATCGAAAACAGCCACATTATTAATTTAATTTGAGTAAATATTTTTACAATCTCGCAAAAGGCAAGAGACCAGCGCCACCAACCGATAGACCTGACGAATTGTCTATGACGTAGGTTGCCAAGACGCGTTTCCATAGCAACAAAAACGTCAATTGACGTACAAGTGCTTTATTAAGAACATCTGACTAGTTTTGTAAATCGGTGGGAACTGGCTGTAAAACGTATTAGTGTATTCAACCTATGACACAATGGATGACGGAATCAAATGATGTAAAAGTTAAAAAGTCGTGTAATTAAAATGAAAAAAAGAAAAGTGTCCTACGTATTTGTATAAATTGACGATCACGGATCGAGGAACGGGACACGTTTTGTTATTGAAAATAAATTAATATAGTAGTATGACACACACACATGCGTATGTACCTACGTACACATATATATTCATACATTGTTTTATTATTGAAAATAAATTAATATAGTAGTATGACACACACACATGCGTATGTACCTACGTACACATATATATTCATACATGTTTTATTATTGAAAATAAATTAGTATTGACACACATTGAGTACCAACGTACACATATATAATTGTTTTATTATTGAAAATAAATAGTAGTATAAACATGCATATGTACGTACGTACACATATATATTCATACATGTTTTATTATTGTAAATAAATTAATATAGTAATATGAGACACAAATATATATATATATATATATACATGTTTTATTATTGTAAATAAATTAATATAGTAATATGAGACACAAAAACATATATATATACATGTTATATTATTGTAAGTGTATTATAGTAGTTTGAGAGAGAGAGAGAGAGAGAGAGATAGAGAGATTTGTAATAAAAATGAAAATTATAAAATACTATTAAATCTATTCATTTATTACTTTATATCGTACAGACTCTCATTGACTTTTCCTAAGAGGGTTTTCTTCTTTTACTTTATATATATATATATTAAAAACGATAATCTAAGAAAATGTTCTGGTACTATTACATTCGTTCTTTGTAATCACTGAAATTATTTTGTCTGCTTTAAGACATAACAAGAATAGATTATATTGTTTAAAATTACCATTTAAAAAAAAAAAAATTATCATTTATCTTAAGGGAAAAACATTTCTTTCAGCGAAATTCAAATCTCATATCAGCAGTTCCAGGTGAGCTTAACGAAATAATCAGTCAGACAGACTAGATAAAGAAATACAAGCAAAGAGAGATGACTACCGTAAAATACATACATACATACATACACACAGATATACGTATGTACATACATATATATATATACACATACATATATACACATACACATACATACATAAATACATACATACATGCACACACACACACATACACACAAACATACATACATAAATACACACATACATACATGCACACACAAACACATACACACAAACATACATACCTACATACATACAAATATACATACATACAAATATACATACACATTGCCTAGTTTATGCTAAGTGCACACTGATAATAATAATTTTAGCTAATAATAATTCCTTTGTATATTTCTTTCATAATACGAATGAACGAATAAATTAATATTGGATATGTGCATGAAAGAACGAACGAAAGAACGAAATAATTAATAAGTTAAAAGCAGATAAAAACATGAATCAAAGCATCAACGGTGGATAAATCCACGAGCAAACAAATGAATAAACGAACCAACAAATTAATGAATGAATGAAAGATAAAAAAAAAAACATGAATGACTGAAAGAGAAAAGGAAAGAAAGCAAAAAGAGACTGAACTCAATAGAAATCTGTGAAAATGAGAGACAAAGCGAGTGTAGAATGTAAATGAAGAAAACACCGAAGTTCTGGCTGGTGCAAGAAGTGTAATCAAACCGCATGAAATTAAATGGAACCAGACGAGACAAGCAGAAACATATCTGATAAAAATAGACTGCAGTGTCTTTAAGTCGTCAGAGATCAGACATCACACTGCTAGAGACAAGACACTGTGGTATTATTCAGTACAGACAAAAATGAAACAGAGAAATGACAATAAAATATAGCTACACAATACAGTAAGTCATAAAATGCACAAAACCTTAAAATACAGCACAATAAAAAACAATATTTTTTTTTTTTTTTTTTAAAGATTCTATAATTATAACGCAGAGTAAACCGGAGCAATACAATAAATGAAATCCAGGACAATATATAATAATTTTCTACGTCGATATACAACAATACAGCTCAACAAATCACTGTTATGCAATGTAATACAATACAACACAGCACTACATTATCCAGTGTAATGCAGTAGAACTCTAAATTATACAACGTAATACAATTTAACACTACAATGTAATAAAATACAACACAGCACTACACTATACAATGTAAAACAATGAAATACAATACAACACATGACTAAACTATACAGTGTAATACAATATAACACATCGTTACACTATACAATCTAATATAATACAACACAACTAATACAACACAACGCTACACTATACAATGTAATAGAACATAACACAACACTACACTATTCAGTGTAATACAATACAACACTACACTAGACAATGTAATACAATGCAACACTACTCTACAGTATATAATGTAATACATGTAACACATCACTACACTATACAATATAATACAATACATGACTACACTATAAAACGCAATACAACATATGACTACACTATATAATGTAATGCAATACAAAACTACCCTACACTGTCCAGTATAATACAATACAACACAACACTACACTATACAATGTAACACAATATAACATATCACTACACTGTACAATGTAATACAATACCACACTACACTACACTGTCCAGTATAATACAATACAACACAACACTACACTATACAATGTAACACAATATAACATATCACTACACTGTACAATGTAATACAATACCACACTACACTACACTGTCCAGTAAAATACAATACAACACTACACTACACTATACAATGTAATACAAACACAGTATAATACAAACAACATACACTACACACTACACTGTACAATACAACACAACACTACACTACAGCGTAATACAACACAACACTACACTATCCAGTGTAATACAATACAACACTACACTACACTAAACAGCGTAATACAATACAACACAAAACTACATTATATAGTGTAATACAATATAACAGAACACTACACTATCCAGTGTAATACAATACAACACATCACTACACTATATAGTGTAATACAATATAACACAACACTACACTATCCAGTGTAATACAATACAACACAACACTACACTAGCCACCGTAATACAACACAACACTACACTATCCAGTGTAATACAATACAACACATTACTACAATATATAGTGTAATACGATATAACACTACACTACACTATACAATGTAATACAATACAATACAGCCCTATATAGCGTAATAAAATACTGCACAACTGTACATTATACAATCCAATACAACACATCACTACACTATACAATGTAAAGCAATACAACACTACACTTCACTATATAGTGTAATACAATATAACACATCGCTACACTATACAATGTAAAGCAATACAATACTACACTTCACTATATAGTGTAATACAATATAACACAACACTATACTATATAATGTAATACTATCCAACACATCACTACACTAGCCAGTGTAATACAACACAACACTACATTATCCAGTGTAATACAGTATAACATAGCACTACACTAAACAGTGTAATACAATACAACACATCACTACATTATACAATATAATACAATGTAATAGAACATAACACAACACTACACTATTCCGTGCAACACAGTACAACACTACACTACACTATATAGTGTAATACAATACAACACTACACTACACTATACAATGTAATACAATACAACACAGCACTACACTAGCCAGTGTAATACAATACAACACTACACTACACTATCCAGTGTAATACAGTATAACATAGCACTACACTAAACAGTGTAATACAATACAACACATCACTACATTATACAATATAACACAATACACCACTGCACTATATAGCGTAATAAAATACAACACAACTGTACATTATACAATGTAATAGAACACAGCACCACACTATTAAATATAATACAATACAACACAACACTACTCTATACACTGTAATAGAACATAACACTACATTACGTTCAGCAACACGGTATTAAACAATATGATACAACATGATACAATAAAACGTAATTTTACACAATATAAACGTAGCCTTGTCTCATACAGCAAAACAATATAATGCAGTATAAAACAGTGAGACAGTATATTATATAAAATACAATATAACTCATAATAAAACAGTACACTTCAACATAATGATATACGATAAATACAGTACAATATTAAATATAAAATACAGATGAAATAGTATTTTGATGATATCTTTTAAAATAGCTTTTTGACTGGAATAGATATAATTAGGTAATGGTTAGAAATGGAATGGATCTTGCACAAAATAAATATAAATCTATTTGATTTTCCTACATATAATTTTACGTACTGTATTTCAGTAAATGATTCATGCGAACATTATAAAACCTAAGTGTAAAAATAGCATACAGTTTTTCAAACTCTCTGCCCAGATCTATTTT
This sequence comes from Chrysomallon squamiferum, assembly GCA_012295275.1. Taxonomy (NCBI): domain Eukaryota; kingdom Metazoa; phylum Mollusca; class Gastropoda; order Neomphalida; family Peltospiridae; genus Chrysomallon; species Chrysomallon squamiferum. Next base: position 11,795,800 of record CM022673.1, on the reverse strand, counting down.
CTGTGCTTCGAACTGATTATTGTGTATCAATCTTTGTTAATAATAAAGTATGACAGAATTATAGCAATTCTGCAGGAGATTCTTTCTCGAGGCTGCCATTTATCTTTTTCTTTCTTGTCGGTCTCTGACGTCATGGCTTCCATAAAAGTGTAAGTAAAACTCAACAGACTGAGCGATATGTCAGCCATATCAGTGATTCATTCATATAAGTAAACAATGTGCACTTTAAGCGGTTTAACCGAGACTGAGTTGGTACTTTATGAGTAATGGCCATTTAAAAGGGAGAGGGAGAGAGGGAGGGAGGGGAGGGGGAGGGAGGGAGGGAGAGAGAGAGAGAGAGAGAGAGAGAGAGAGAGAGAGAGAGAGAGAGAGAGAGAGAGAGAGAGAGAGAGAGAGAGAGAGAGAGAGAGAGAGAGATCATTATGACTACTCCAGTGAGATGAACGAGGATGATAATTATGAAAGTGATGATGGTGATGATAGAAAGTTTAAGAGCAGAAAATAGAATAAAGCCAGCAGATAATGGAGTCTGTAATAACAGAAGTCAGAAGTAAGAAAGCAGGGTCAGAATTCAAAGAAAGGAAATGAGAGACGTATGGATAGGCAGATAGAAATATAGATTCAAAGAGAGAGGTTGTGAGAGAGACAGACACAGAAAGATAGACAGAGAGATAGAAATATATATAGTTAGAGAGGCCATGGCAGAGAGAGAGAGAGAGAGAGAGAGAGAGAGAGAGAGAGAGAGAGAGAGAGAGAGAGAGAGAGAGAGAGAGAGAGAGAGAGAGAGAGAGAGAGAGAGAGAGAGAGAGAGAGAGAGAGAGAGAGAGAGAGAGAGAGAGAGAGAGAGAGAGAGAGCGAGAGAGAGAGAGAGCGGTGGCATATCTAGCCGTATAGCGACTGAGAGAGAGAGAGATACGCAGACAAAGAGAAAGAATCAAAGACTAAGACGGACAAAACATAGCCAGCACACACACATACACAATATTTCTCAATAATGTACATTTTACAAGTGAACGACTACACGCTATGACTTCGTTACATCTTCATCGTGTGATAGACGACATCATTTAGATCGACGATATCATTTAGATCGGTCTCTTCGATAAACGTAGAAAATACTATCTACAGGTCATCATGACCTAATCATCACCTTGTGTAAAACGTTGACCTTACTATCTTAAACTAAACAGGAATCATTTTAAATCTGGATCCATTTAAGTGCAAACCACTATTTCATCAGATGTTCTTTAAAACTTGTACATTGGTTAAACAAAAATGAAAAACAAAAAAAATGAAATTATTTTTTTATTATATATATATATATATATATATATATATATATATATTTTTTTATTTACTCTTTAATTTCATGCACCTTTATTATTGTCTCACTTTTTTCTTTCATATATTTTTTGATTACTATTATTCATTTATTTCTTCTTCTTCTTCCTTTTTTTTTTCCCCCTCGTTGATTCAGCAATAATGATAATATGGTTTCTGTTTTTCAGATACACAACATTTGATTTACGAAGTCTAATAAATGCCGTAAATGGTGAAGGAATGAACAGCCGTGACGTAAAACGATTGGACGGTTGCCAATAGCGACACTGACGTCATGAGCAGAGGGGCGTCATCAAGGAGTTACGACCCCATCTTTTAACGTCAAACCCCAACTTTTGATATAGTGTAATTCTGAGGCAGGCCATAGTCTGTTTTCTGTAAACCGTTTCATGTTCTCATTGGTAACCGTCTATTTTTAGAAGGTCCTAATTTGGAAGCAGTGCCCGGAACAATATTTTATCTGTAACTGTTAGATCGGTGCAATCAAATAATGATAATAAAAAATCTTAAAAATCTAAAAAAAAAAAAAAAAAAAAAAAAAAACATGACACGAAAATAGAGATAAGAAAATTTTAAAATATATATATATATTTTTAAAAGCTTATTTATTATTAATTAGCTAAATAAATCCCGATGTTTAGGTAAATATCTCTATTTGATTTTCCAGCATTTATTTATTTATACGAAAGAAAATTAAAAATTAAAAACCAGATAAATACTGAACAGTTCGTTGCTTTTGAAAAACACACACTTACGCCAAATCAATCAATAAAACTAAACTGTAGTGGTTTTCATACATACATACATACATAAATACATATCTATCTATCTATCTATCTATATATATATATATATATACACACACACACACACACACACACACACACACACACACACATACATACATATTTTAATTTTAATTTCCTCTTATAACATTAAGTCCTTGAATATCTGAAAGCATCAAAATATATGCAGCTAAATTCAGTGCAGACGATAAAAGTATTAACCTAAAATCGAGCAGACGAAATACGCTAGGAACGAGACTGTGCGTTCAGACTTCAGCGCTCTCATTCACGTTACAACTACAAGCTGGTTGGGACCTTCCCAGCGCCATGGTTTCATCATGTCCTTCTTCAATGGCAGAGAGAATCGATAGAGGTTATTTTGGCTCT
>CM022673.1:11643287-11788287 GCA_012295275.1 Chrysomallon squamiferum | reverse complement strand
TTCATGGCGTGAAATATAAATCATTGTTAGTGTATATTTTAGGCTTTATTTTATTGCCTGAAACTGGAGAGAGAGAGAGAGAGAGAGAGAGAGAGAGAGAGAGAGAGAGAGAGAGAGAGAGAGAGAGAGAGAGAGAGAGAGAGAGAGAGAGAGAGAGAGAGAGTGATGTAAGTACGATCGAAAGAATTAAAGAAAGAAAAACAATGAAGAAAATAAATGTAAATTCATTGTTGCAAATAACTGGAAATATCATCAACTTTAGTGGTTATTTTTATCAATTTATAATAATTAAATATAATGTGTAACAGCAGTACGTTTTGTTTACGCGCATCTGAGTGGCTAAAAAACCGAGACCAGGAACGCATCACACGGAAGACAAATCAATTTTTTTTCCGTCTATTTTCGTCATGCCGGCTATCTCGTTTATAGCTAAATGATCAGAAATTTGCTATTTTTGTCCGCAAATAGCAAGCCGTATATATTTATATTGGAATGCGCATCACATTTAGTGATGTCATGTTTAAGTACCGTGTTCGTTGCCTCAAGTTATATCCCGTTTCGAGACGTGGTTAACGGCAACTCCGCGGATAATACGAAGTGACGTAGTCATTACGTATTGCGTTACCGTAACGCTTTTGTTTAATAATGGCTTATACAGTCTGAGCCGTACAGTGAATGAATAAATGAAATAACGAATGATTAAAGATAATGATGACGATGATGATGATGATGATGATGATGATAACAACAACAACAGAAAAAAAAAAACAAAACAAAAACAGTATAAATAATAAAATAATAATAATATGATAATGATGATGATGATGATGATGATATTTGTTCTATTTTATTTTAAAACACTATAGCAACGGACAGGAACAAAACAGAAATGTATAATAATAATATTTGTATATAAGTATTTTTGAATTTGTGCGTTTTGTTTGTTTGTTTGTTTTCTTTCTTTCCTTTCCTTTCCCTGGTTCTTCTTTGTTTTGTTTTGTTTTGTTAGGTTTGGTTTGGTTTGTTAGTTGTTATTTTTTTTTTTTTTTTTTTTTTTTGTTACTGTTGTTTATTTATTTTTGAGATTGCACTTGGGATTTTCTTTTCATTTGGTTTGTGTAGTTCGTTTCACTGGGGTTTTTAATGGTTTAGTTAGTTTTTGTTTCGTTTTGTTTTGTTGTTTGTTGTTGTTGTTGTTGTTGTTTTGTTTTTTTGTATTGTTGTGTGGTGTCGGAAGACGAATAATAAAACGAAGATTTAATTTTTAATTAAACTTTATAACTTAGAGCAAATTAATGAATAGAAAAACTGACAATGAATGTTTCATTTTGAATAAAAACGACGTACTTAGGTAACAATCATTTAAGAGTTATTTCCCTTTAACTACACACTAAAGAAATGGCGTTGCAGAAATGAATTGAAATTGAAATAACATTTTGATATATTTTAAAGCAGACGGTTATTAAGTACCTGTTAGTTTGACATATTACTCATATGAAAAAGAATGTAAACCCTGACTAATAGATAATATTACAAAATACAGAAGTGATATTTATTTATTTATTCATTCGTTCGTTCATTTATATTTATTACTACTACTACTACTACTACTACTACTACTACTACTACTACTACTACTTCGACTACTACTACTACTACTATCATCATCATCGTCGTCGTATCATCACTGTTGTCTTATTTTTGTTGTTGCTGATTACGATGAAAAAGCAAAGGAATGAAAAAAGAAACAAAAAGAGAGAGAGAGAAGAAAGAAAGAAAGAAAGTAATTCCTTGTTTTAAATGATTCCATAATTTAGTTGCTCAGAGCAAGAACAACACCATAACAACAATCACAGCAACGGAAAAGAAGTCGTCTGTATAGAAATGAATTAAACCATTTAAATTTCATAAAAAAAAATAGTTTATCAAACGGAGTACGATAACTCAGTCTTCTTAGTCAATTTGCACAAACCGTTAAATTTCTTTTTTTATAAATTTATTGATAGAAACGACCAGATACATATTAGCGAATAAATAAACATTAAATGTATAAAGTATCTATTAAATGATAAATAATATTTAAATAAATTCTAGGTATATAACTATAAAATAACATTTAAAAAATAAATATTAAATTTTATTTTATTTAAACAAGAGAAAACAGTGATTGAATATCGACTGTTCAAGTGTTTGGTTTAAATTATTTAAAGACTTCTAAAGTAACCCACTACATTTCAGTATAATGGCTACTGAAGAGCACATGCTGTACTTACAATAAAAATAATAATAATAATAATATTAATAATAATAATTCAGAGAGAGAGAGAGAGAGAGAGAGAGAGAGAGAGAGAGAGAGAGAGAGAGAGAGAGAGAGAGAGAGAGAGAGAGAGAGAGAGAGAGAGAGAGAGAGAGAGAGAGAGAGAGAGAGATTGATTATTATAATTATTACTGACCAAAAAAAAGTCTAACGACATCATAGCACATAGAAAACATAAACAGTGTTTATTAACATGCACATTATAGTGTAGGTAACTCTCAATTATATATATATATATATATATATATATATATATATATTCATGTGGGCGAGTCATAGGATACATCCCAACTGGAGCTTGAAATCAAATTTATTAAATGGGATGTTTTATAAAGACCAACACATGACATATGCGTCATCTGAAAGTAGGACATACCTAACGTGACTGCCACAGTGACACAATACTTGTCCCACCCTTTCCATTACCCCTCATTTATTATTCAGTCAGTGAACTGCAGGGTTACATGTCATTCTTATCTATACATGAGAGAATGTCTTTACTTTCTGTAATTATTACTTTTTTCTCTATCTCTCTTTTTCATTTTTTCTTTTTTTTTTCTTTTTTCTTAATATTTTGCGAGGTTAGAGTTTGACCACACCATGACAATATAATTTATGCACACGCATAGATATAAATATATATATACACACTGAAGCACATAGGTACATACAAACACATATATACAAAGATGTATACATTCATTCATAAATATACGCATCATTAATAAATATAGACATATAAACATATACGCCCACAAATATATTTACAGATACTCACATACATACGTATAAAGTTACACAGAGATATCATACATACATACATACATGCGCACATACACACACGCGCACATACACACACATATGTATATATACATACACGCACACTCACACGTTTACAGACACATATTATGCAGACAGACACACACACACACACACACATATATATATATATGTCTGTCTGCATAATGATATGTGTCACACACACACATATAAACGCACGCACATACACATTCCAACACATAAAAAGAAATGGGAGTAAGGTGTTTGGCTGATGTAAGTATCTATTATGCACCAAGTAAGCTTTGTAAACAATCAGCAGATAAAGTTAAAAAGAGAAAAAGAAAAATATAGAAAAAAAAAAAAAAAAACACGTATTTTCATAAAGAACTGCGAAGAACTGAGTGATAGGATAACTATCTTTTCATGTTATACAGAGAGCATACGCTTACATCGACAGACATACACACACACACACACACACACACACACACACACACACACACACACACACACACAAACACATACACACACAAAGAACATATTTTGTAGTGCGGCTTAAAATTGTAAACGCATTTTCAATAAAAGATCAAAGATTTATTAATTAATCATAATATAATATAAGATTTAACTTCTAATTTTCTTCTTCTTCTTTGAAAAAAAAAAAAAAAAAAAAAAAAAAAAAAATATATATCCTCCTCTGAAAACACGCCTAGATTCGCCACTGTGTCCTTTTAAGATTTAATTATTGAAGCCAATAAAATGCTTTTGATAAAGACAGAAAAGCTCATAAAGAAATAAAAAATAAAATAATAATAATAATATGTAAAATTATTTACATCGTCAGATTCTTTTGTTTGTTTGCCTAGCAACATTACCCCGCTGATGCAATTTCTCCGGCACATGACTGTTACGTGCAGTAGGGAACGTTAAGGCCAAACAATACGGTAAACATTAATCGCGGGAAAATCCGCCAGTTGTACTCAAAGGGTGTCAAAACAACAAAACAAAAACAAAGAATCTGGTGAAAAAGGTGGAGGGAATAAATAAATTTATTACATATCTTTAAAAAAATATCTCAGTGCAGTGGCCTCGATTTTTTTATCAGCAAAACAACACAAATAGCTCAGACCGATAAGTTAACTTACACTGCTGAATATTATCGATAAATTGTAGCTATAAATAGCTCAAGATGGGTATCCACTTGGCAAGGGAATTCCTTTGTGACGTCACGGTGCGGACGTGCAAAACACCACGTTCTGTCAAAAATACCGACATGTCGTTCAGCGCGTAAAATTAGAAAGATTAGTTCATTAGAAAAACACAAATTGCAGCAGACGCTTGATGGAAGCAGAAGACTTATTATGCAGTTTACTTTTAACTATTAATTATACAGCGTTCTGGTTTAGAGTATCCAAGTTCACTGGGTGCATTAGCAATTGATGACGATATTTCGACGGTAATATTAATTGTTTGTCGTCTGCCGTGGATTCGCAGCGAACAGAAGCATATAGAAAGGTAAGATTTGCTAACGACTGTAATTTAATATAGTCAGACATTTTGTTTTGTTTTCGTGTTAATGTAAATATACAAAAAGTTGTTCTTAAATAAAGACGACTTGTTTCCTTTTGTTTTTGTTTTAATTTTTTGTTAAATATGGATTATTTAAATATAGGTATTTAAAAGCTAACAAATGTGTACTTGTTTCTTTTGTCGTTTATTATTCATCAAAACAAACACATCTTCAATTGAAATAACCGATCAAATTTATATATGAATTAATTATAGTATGTGTAATATAGTTAGTTTGACAGTTTTAAGGGATGAGAAGGTAGACTTTAGCTTTCAAAAATTTAATAAATAAATAAATATTTATTTATTTATTTATTTATTTATTTGCTTATTTGCTTATTTGTTTGCTTGTTAGTTTATTTTTTCATTTTATTTTTTTTATTATTTTTTATATTATTTTATTTTTTTTATTATTTTAAATCATATTTCTAAATAAATTCTAAATGTGTACACTGTTCATGCACAAATACATTTATTTTATTTTTATTATTATTATTGTGTGCTTATGATAATTATCCGATAAACTGACTATGATATATTAATTTAATTATAATGGCGTCTTAAAAAATAAATAAATAAATAAAATGTGCAGTTAAAATAAATTGATTAATAATTATACTAATAAATTATATACTTTGTTTACGAAACTGGGCAGAAATACGAGGTTATCGTTAATATTTCAAGATCTTCAAGGATCGATTTCAGACATTGACTTCAACACAATTAAATTTAGATGCGTTAGTTCGCTCATAATCTCAGTGAGAGTTGTAATATTTGTGTATATATCTATATGTGAACGTGCAAACGTGTATAGTGTGTACGTGGGTATATACACGTATATGCGTACGTGCGTGACACATAAGAACTTTCGTACCCATATAACGAAAATCTATTTATCAATGACATGAATGTGCTTAGGGCGAAGGAAATCATGATAGTATCCCATCTATGTCCAGACAACAAGGTTAAGGTCATGTTGCGGCCCACTACTCAGATAACATCGGATCACACCGTCACTGTCACAATTACACCCACACGAACGCACACGCACAGACAGATACGCATTTAATAGTGTCTGCGTTGTCGACCTGTATTTGGAATTATTATACAGATAGTCTCACAGTAACAGTTACTTGTTATCTAATCGTACAGTACTTTTTTTCTTTCTTTTTTTTAAAAATATAATCATTACAAATGATTTATGGCCCTGTACTTTTAGCAGTGACTTTGGGCAATGGACGGGAAATGGGAACAAATGACCGGGATGAACGTTCACTAAATATAAAACCTCAGTATTTTAACGTTTTTGTCCTCATTTTGGAAGTAATATTTTAATTTGACCATGGTCTTTTAACCTTTCTGTCAACGACTGTTCCACTTCCCCATTTTTTTAATGCTTACTGATCGAGATCGCATTTGCTCGAGCTACAACCTTCACATAACGATTGGCCTAATTCGCGGAGAAATAGAGAAACAGAGAAAGAGAGAGTAGAGCCGACGAATCGACAGAGGTTTGACACAGCAACGTGCCATGTAATATAGCCTAGCGGCTGTTCCAGTTCGTGAACGAAGCTTGTTTTTAGCTTGTTTATTCAGCCTGTTATCGCTTAGTTTGTTCTACTTCTCGAATTAAAGCGATCTTCACATAGCGGCCTTTCTACTTGGCAGGAATAGATGAGGTTACTGGGCATTCACGTAACGGCTGATCAGTTACACGAATAAGTGCATTATATTCACGAGATATTTTTAGCCTGACATTTCTCGCAGCCGTGGTTCTTTCGCTAACAAAAAAGAATACTGAAAAAGCTTTGTATGCATACATATACTTTATTCATTTTATGATTATTATTATTATTATTTCCCCCCACGTAAGTTTTATTTCTTTTTCTTTCTCCACTCCTTTGTGTGTGTGTTTTTTTTTTTTTTTGTTTTTTTAATAATAAACGAGTCTTTGCTTGGCGGTCGTCCCAATTTTCGGACAAAATTTTGGATCGAATGCCTCTTTCGATAGTTGCCCTAGTTCTAGGACAAATGTTGCATCATGCGCCAGTCGAGAAATCTTCACGTAATTGTTACCGTATTCCTTAGCAAAATGTCAGATAGACGTAGCTTCATTATAAAATATATTAATTTTTATTAGACGTTTTTAATTTTTGAGATAACTTTCCGAATGCAGTTTTACAATAAATTCTTATTGTTTATATAATAACCATATTTATTTTTACTAAAGTCTTTCTAAACCATCAGGGTTCATGCATCAACAGATTTTTAAACAGATTATTTTTGCACAAAACTTAATCCTTTTATTTATCTTCTTTTTTTTTTTTTTTTTTTTTTTTTTTTTTTTTTTTTTTTTTTTTTTGAACTACATGTATTCTTATTTGGAAATGACACATTTTTTTGTTTGTTTTTTGTTTGGTTTTGCATAGTGACTGTGTCATAGTGGTATCCAACCTTCCTTTCCCGTTACGACCGTCCTTGCTTGCAGAGAGTAGCGCTGTTTTGCCATGATCTCTAACCTTTCACGTTACGTTCCCTCTGATTGGCTAGCGCTTGTTTTCTGCGCGTCTGTGTACACACTTTATTCTGTGTGTCATTCATACCATCTAGGTCACGTGTACTTTCATCGCTAAGCTTTATGCACGCATATCGGAACAGCGTATGGTATCTACCAAGTTTAATGTAAATACACTGCTGTCGCAAAAGTGGTTTGGACACAGCATCAGTCATGCGCCACGTGTAAAGCATATTACATTACAATAAACAAACAATACAGATTGCCGGGAACAACAAAATTGCTCATAATATTCACATCGGCTGTTGTGTTTATTTTGTTTATTTTGCAAGCAGCCTTGGAGGACCTTTAAACAAAGACATAAGCATATGATATCATGCTCAGCCTGTGTGGTCGACATAAATCAAACAACAGTGACCTCCTGCCATCTTTCTTCTTCTTCTTTTCTTCTTATATTACTATTTTACAGCTTTTAATAGCATTAAAAAGTATTTAAATATCATTGCCATTTATATGCATGTATATACAAAGTCATGCGCGCACATGCACATAAAGACAAAGACACACACACACACACACACACAGAGAGAGACACACACACACATACATTCCAGAACACACATATACGTCAGTTATTACGGTTAGGCAATTAGGTACATTTCACACTTAAATAACCCTGGGATAATAAGAAAGATGCAAAATTTTTCTTGACGTCATAAATGATTAAAATACCCTGGTTAAATTTTAAAATGGGGTTGGATGTTACTGTGTGTGTTGTTGTTGTATTTATGCAGAATAAGCTTTGATAATTGATAATTATAAAGTGTTACACTAAAATACCCAACCCTGGGATACATGAAAGATGCCATTTTTCTTGACGTCATAAACTACAAAAATAATAAATTTTAAAAATGGGCAGACTGTATGCATCCTCATAGCATATTATCTAAACGTCATGCTGTAAAAAAAAATAATAATAATAATAATGTAATAAAAATATAAATTAATTCAAAGTTACATAAAATATATTCAGGCTTTTGATAATACTTAAGCAATATTATAACCACTCCTTCCTTTGTAGCTTGTATAAATATAACTCTGTTTAAATCATGCACAAACAGGGTTTGCCAAGTCGCATACGTACTAAGATATTTCACTGCCAATTAGATCAACAGAAAAGTGCAGCGACTACCGTTGTTAGGACGTGGTATAACGCACATACGATCTGATAATGTTACATGTGGGGAAAAAAACAATGGGTAGGCAGTTGTAGTGATCCTTTACACGCAAATATCTCACTGCGGTGGCACATTTCAAGTGCAGGTTGTTGGACAATAGAAAAGGATGTATACAATTTTAAAAATAATTAGTTTGAAAAACTTTACGGAATGTGTGTGTGTGTGTGTGTGTGTGTGTGTGTGTGTGTGTTTGAGAGAGAGAGAGAGAGAGAGAGAGAGAGAGAGAGAGAGAGAGAGGGGGATTTAAGTATACAATTGCAGAGTTGTTGGTTATTATAAATCATCTATGTGTGTGTACGTATGTGTGTGTGAGGAAAGCATTTACTGCATGATACCTTTGACCGCTTAAGCGCTACTCTAAACGTAATAGATGCAGAAAGTATAGAGACGGAAACGCGCGAAAGTTCTCCGAGAATGAACGAAGGAAGCGCTCACGTTCAACACGTGGCATGCCGAGTTTCATAATGAATACTAAATAATTCATGCGTGAAGGGTACCTGTCAATGAGTATAAATAGACACCTAATGTTTTCAACCTCACTAAGGGATAGTCGGATTTAATTACCGATACAATTTTGTTATTGAACGTAGTCATGCTTGAAGACTGAATATTCTACTATTATTGATAAAGACATTTATGACATGCATGATTTCCTGTTATCAGGAAAAAACTTTCATCATGACTGGTTACATTTTAGAGCTAATTGTTACAGTAATTTCACTTAAGTATTTCAGTGCCGGATCACCCCCACTTAATCCTAGTATAGTACTGGTCGCGCAGTGACTAAATCAGTGTTATACAGAGCTATAGGTTCTGAGATCGCTTTGTAATGCAGAGCTGCAAATCGTGACAGAGATATGCCACAATGACTCGACGCTTTATAAAATGTAAAAACAATCATTCACTTCTGTAGATATAAACCAGCAGTACATTCATATACTGTTAATAGTGCTACAAATTAGTTTCGGGTAAGTTTTATGAAAATGCAATATGTAATCTAACATACATCACTTAGTCTATTCACATGAATCGGCCACGCCTTCGGGACTTTGGTCATAAGATCTGGACATTGCCCGGCCATTTTCCGCGACATCACAGAGATGATCCTTTGATAACAATAATAATAGTAGCACTAATAGTGTGTGTGTGTGTTGTGTGTGTGTTGTGTGTGTGTGTGTGTGTGTGTGTGTTAAAATGGTCAAGGGCAAAAAATAAAAATACAAAAAAAAAATAGAGAAAAACGTGACGTTGCGAGCAGAATGACTTAGATAGTCATTAACGTGTTATTATCGTTCCGGAAAGCCGCTTCAGGAAATCCCGTCTGTCAGTTTTCATTAACTATTGACAGTAAGAAAAAAAAATAATAACTTGAACAACGGCAAAGAAAAGATGAAATAGAATTTTTACCAAAAGAAATATTTGAAAGGAATTTTGATGCAGTATCAAAGCTGTCTATTACAACCTCTCCTTTTCCAAACACGATAACGTAAATAATTGCTTATATTATTTAATAATAAGGTGCAGACGCCTCTCTGCATATTTCTAGGTACAGTCAAGCGTAGTAATGGCAAAATCCAATATTTAGCGCAGTATGTTGCAAGTATTCAGAAATATTCAGTTATTACATGGTCTATATATTTTGTACGTTTCGTGTGAAAGGTCAGGAAGATAGTCACTGTTAAAAAACAGCAGCGTCATTACGTTATGGGGGGGGGTTTGCATCCTTCCCAACATATTGATTATGGCGAAGTTATCAGATGTTATTATTATTTTTTTTATTATTATTACTTTTTTATTTTTTATTTTTTATGTTTTTTTTAAATATATAATTAAACATCTACGAATGACTCGCTCAAAAAAATACATCAAAACTAATTCGGACAAACTGCGGCAAAAAAAGATTTTTTTTATCATTTTAAAGCATGGCTGCATCATATATCCCTACACATATAACATTATTCCAAAAATATTGTTTCCCTCCATACAACTAACTGTAGACAGCTTTTATTTCACGTAACGGTACAGTCAGTTTATTTAAATCAGTAATATTAACATTATAATCGATAGAGTAAACCATTTTAAAACGGCAGTCTGGTGATAAATTTTGGCGGCTGAAAGTTTTGTTCCTTTATTTCGCATCTACACCGGCATGAAATTAATGGAGCGTTCTTATTTGCCAGCTGCTGGAGAGTAATTCAAGATCGCTGGAAGGTAAGGTTCGGCTATTATTGCATCAGGCTATCAGTTTTCGCCTTTGTAAAAGCCTACAGAAACAACAAAACGTATTCTACTTTTTGTTTTCGCTTTTTACATCATTATTCTTTTATTTAGCTGTGGTTTATTTATTTTATTGTTTACCTTTCTCCGTTTCTTTTCGTTTTTTTTAATTAAAAAATGTCATTATTACTGTTGTCATTTACTATTATTATTATTATATTTCTTTGCTATTGTTTTCACTGATTTTGGATAACACGTTTTTGGATATTTGTGAAGTACAGATGTTTCGTCATTATTTCTTATTCAGAGTAAAAGATGATGACATCATCAGTGAGTAACCAAGGGCAACCAGTAACAATAACTTAAAAAGTTAAAATTAGAAACATCTGACCAATAATTCGAGTAGGATTCTATGAAGCTTTTCATTGGACAATAATTTGATGTGTGATTCAAGAACGCCAGTTGCAGACTACTTCCGTCGCAAGATGTTTACACTGGTTGGGTGGAGTACTGTGCAGAATCGGTGGGTTTTTATAAATTTCGTCAGTATGTAAATGTCTTAAATGCACAAGAAGAAGATTATTATTGGAAAAAGAAATGATCGAGAAAGATGTCTGCGATATTCGTTTTCGGTAGGTTTTGTTAGTCTTCACAGTTCCTTTGTTTGGCTTCAGTGATTGCATCACATCGCTAATAAGCTCTCACTCCTCTTATTATTAATATTAAAACGTCATACTAATTTTATTCATGTGTAAGTCAAACATAATTTGCATATAATTATAAATGATAATAATAATCGTTTTAATTTCCGTAATAAATTAGACTGAGATTTATGGAACAGGTATCAGTTGGCTAAAATGTTTTGAATATTCATATTTTAGTTGTCTTCAATAAATTAATCTGCTGAGTTTGTTGTTGTATGCATTATGAAATAACTATATTTATAGTTTCGACGGTACAGAATGAATAGTAAATAACGCTTTATATTTTATCTCAAATTCCAGATATATTATTATTATTATTATTATTATTATTATTATTATTATTATTATTATTATTATTATTTCGTTGTTGTTTTATATGGTTATGGCTGTTACTATTTTATATAATGTTTCCGATTGTAACTGTTGTAGTCATCACAAAATTTTGTTTACACATTTATTTGTATTAAATACGGTAAATAAAAATAGCACACACATCCTTGACGATAATAATTATTTTATCAAACAATGTCGCCAGCCGAAGGCTGTACTGGTTACCGGTCAATCAGTAACACGGTGATCATATCGAACAACGACCCGGAAATATTTGATCCGGTGTTCCACAACCTGTGGTGGAATGTCCGAACACACGAAGTCAATGTACACAACAGGAAAGCCATCAACCGCCTCACGTTTATCACGACGGCATACCCGACCTTCACACACAACTAATAATACACGTTTGCTTCGCCACGGCAACAAAAAAAAAAGCTAGCCAAAGCAAATCCTTTCTTTTCAGTCGGTGAAACCTAATATAACAACAGAAGTCACGTTGACAAGGAAGCCGGCATGCCAGAGTGCACGTAATCTGTGCAAATCTCGAACATTCCATTCAGCCGAAAGTAGAATATACTTATCATAAATTAGTATACTGGCAGTGAAAAAGAGATATCGATATTGTTATATCGTCTATGAATGTTCGGCTGCTATTCTCACTCAATATAAACGTGATACATACGGTATCTCTATCACGTATCAGGTCAGGTCATATTAAAATGAAGGCAGACACATTCGGACCAATCAGCGTCCGGTTTCCCACGATGTGTCTCAGACTGCAGCCCGAGTCACGTTCCGAGTTATCTACTGAATTTCGTAAACATCCCAAATATGGTGGATAGCGGTGTTTTTTGCTGGGTATGTGTAATCGCATACTAGGCATATTTCTATGTAAACGAAAATTATGGTAAGATTATAAAAAGGGTAGAAATTGGAAGGGATCTTGTTTTAAATGAATTGTGATGTTTTGTTAACCTTTTCTTTTGTTTTCTTCTCAACTATTTGTGATGTCTGTTATTTAACAATTGATTTTTTTAAAAAGGAAATATGAATTCTCCTTGTCTGTAAGCTGTAGTTTTCAAAATGTATTATTCTGAAGGATACTTTTTTACATGTAATTGTTATGAAACTGTTTATTTGGTTAATAGTTCTTTTATTTAAGAATTATTTATTCTTATACTAGGATGATGCAACTATATAATCAATTTTCTTCTGCTTTTGTTCTTTAATTTTTATAACCTAACATTTTATTAAATACAATATAGTCTTTTATTGGTAAAATAAATTATATGGAAATATAATATTTCCTGTTATGGATTGAAGGTCAGAGGTTAGATTGAATCACGAAACAAATTATATTTATAACAAAAAGATATATTAATGATTATTATATATGTTCGTACATGCATAATGCATACATACATGTACACATACGTACATACATATATACATACATACATTACATATATACATGCATACATGCATACATACATAGTAATGTTTTTATAATAATGAACAAAACAGATTAAAACTATACCAGAATTAATTTAATCTGATACTGTTTTCTTTCTTTCTTTCTCTCTCTCTCTCAACACCCGCTCCCCACCCCCATATCAGATGTTTATTTAAATCAGATTGATCACGTTGGCTTAGCCCGGCTTGTTTACCTCGCTGTTCCTCTGGTTACATGGATCTGTGTGACGGCAGTGTGTACGTGACGTCCCGTCCGTACAGACCCTGGTTTGTGTAATTAGACAGGTAGAGCAGTACTCGCAGCGAGAGCTTGCTATTAACATGAACTACGTGTTGATGTGCACCTTAAACCAACAAGAAAAAACATCCAACAACAACACTTGGAGATATCTTTTAAAAAAAAAAAAAAAAAAAAAAGTAAATTATAAATAGTAAAATGTATGCGGGAGTTGAGTGCTGTTTACAAAATGTACTTCAGTCGTGTGTTACGTGAATCTTTCACGTAACGTTCTTCACATTGGTAAAACAAACCAATAGAATTTTACGATGCATAAGCGGTTCTAAAACGGTTGGCAGTACGGGTTAAGCTTTGATGATGTGTTGGTGACAGTGAATAAAATGTGAAACAATAGACTGATGCGGGGGCGGTGATGTGTAGGCCGGGTTTGAAAGGGGACGAGTTATGGAGGAAAGGTTAGCATAAAAAATGGGATTGTGGGAGGTAGGTGCGAATGGAAACGAGCAAGAAGAGGCAGTTTCGACATTTTCACACAATAAACGACCCCATAGGGAGACATCTACCGGCAGACAAGTGGAGGTCACCCAAACGCCGGAGCATTTCTGTGAGAAGAAACAGATATGCAACGTAATTAAATTATTTTTAATTGCAGGCAAGAGAGACTTTTTTTTTCTGTTTCTAACTGTTTCTCTTTGAGATAATCATTTTGCTGTCAGTTTACGTAAATAAATTATCATACAACGAAAGTGGAAGATAAATCCTACAGTAATAATTAAAAATGAAGAAATTCAGTAATCTGTTTGGTTATATTAAATACCTTCACCTTTTTGGGATTGATAAATTGTAAAAATTAACTCTCTCTCTCTCTCTCTCTCTCTCTCTCTCTCTCTCTCTCTCTCTCTCTCTCTCTCTCTCTCTCTCTCTCTCTCTCTCTCACACACACACACACACACACATGTATATATGTGCAATCGATGGTTATCTTATCCGAAAACAAAAGAAAGCAAAAATGTTCTACACTTTGACCTTAGCCGGAAACGTTAGCCGTAATGTCTATAATTAGGATGCCTGCGGGATGTCGTACATCTCTGTGTGTAAAATAATGGGACGGATTAAAGAGGTGGACAATAACTGAAATGCACCGAATTCCAGAGGCAATAAATTTGAAACGTCATTGAATGATGTAATAACTGTAAACGTGACCTCAGAAAACACAGCCATGTATCGACAACAACAGCTTGAAAAGGTTATTTCAGAAACATTTAGCTTTGGTAGTAGTAGTATAGAAACAGTACTAGCAGTAATACACCATAATAATAAAACCTGTTTGGATAACAGTGGTGATATTTATGTATTATTATTTTATAAAAAATGTTTTTAAAATAGCCATTTTAATGGTTTTTAATAGAAGTTGACTTTTTGGGAGGGGATTTTATTGCTGTGGTTATTATTATTATTATTATTATTATTATTATTATTATTATTATTATTATTATTATTTTCTCATTTTCTCATTTCATTTTACTAACGCATACAATATCATAGTCATTAGCTATGAGAGAATTTTTAATTACTTTTTTCTTTGAATACATTTTATAATTCAAAAGCAAGCAGTAGTGCATTTCTAGCCATAAATATAACACAGTTTGTTTAATGTATAACTTAAATGTTCAGAAAAATTATACTATCTCAGTAATATCTCATCTTTATTAATATTTAGAAGAGGGCAAAAAGTACAGTATCCATCTTCAGTATTCATTTTAGTCTATAACGGGGTTTTAAATGTATTTTATATTGGTTAATATTTGGTTTGTTTTTTAGCTATTAAATGTATGTTATTTAATATTGTGTTTGTTTTAAGTATTAAATGTATTTTTTATAAGGTTAATATTGTGTTTGTTTTTGGGTATTAAATATATCTTATTTAATATTCTGTTTAATTTAAGTATTAAATATATTTTGTTTGTATTTATGTATGAAGTATATCTTATTTGATATGCTAGGAGTTTTTTTAAGTATGAAATATATCTTAATTAATATTCTGGATTTTTTAAAGTATTAAATATATTTTATTGAATATTCTTTGTTTTTGTTGGGTTTTTTATGGGGCTTTTATTTAATATTAAATACATCTTATTTCATATTCTCTTTGTTTTTAATTATTAAATATATCATATTTAATATTCTCTTTGTTTCTAAGTATTAAATATATAATATTATTCTGTTTGTTTCTAAGTATTAAATAAATAATATTTAATATGTGTATGTTTCAGATGACAGATGAAGGCAGGGAAGATGTGTAATGGTGTTTCATGCCAGTTGCTGTCACACGATACAGGAAAAATTAACATTTCTTGTGCGTGTCACAGTAACAAAACGTGTTCGCCAATATCGACTTGAACACAGCGTATCGATCAGTCTTATGCCACAAGACAAGTACAAATATACAGTGTGTGTGTGTGTGTGTGTGTTTGTGTGCTTGTGTGTTGCACAAGACAAGGAAAATATACAGAATATTTTATAAATCAGAACCTGTAACTGTGCACAAGGGAAATATACAGCAAATTGTGTAAATCTGTGTGTATGTATGCGTGTCTACGTATGGCTTGAAGAATTTATGTACGATAAAACTGAACTACGATAAATCTGTCAGTGTGTGTGTGTGTGTGTGTGTGTGTGTGTGTGTGCGCGCGCTCGTACATACGAGAGAATGAATATATATGTGACAAAACTGAACTGCAGAAACTTGTATATCTGTTTGTCAGTGTGTGTATGTTGTTAACCGTGTATATATCAGAAGACGAATTCCATACACAAATGTGGAAAAGGTGAATGGAGGAACAGGATAAGAAATGGAAAAGAATAACTAAATGCCTTTTTTTAATCTTTTTTTTTTTAAAATGGAGCTGATTAGAGGTAAACGAGGGGGGAAAATGGGAGACAGACAGATAAGGAAAGAAACATTTCTTGATGAAGAGAAGAAATAATACTGTTAACAGTTTGTATAAAATTAATGAAATTATTAGCGATATCTTGCGAGTAGCATAAAACAGAGAAAAATGTTGAAATAAGTGGAGACTATTACTCCTAACGATTTTTTTCTCACTTTTTTCTTTGTCGTTGCTGTCAGGAGTAATGGTAGGAGAAGATAATTCATGTAAGAGTTATCTCCCATTTACTGGAGCTGCCTCACGAAGTTGAAAATTTCGTTTTACGTTATTGTATTTTACATACATCCTGCTATTTGTTATTATTAGTGTTGTTGTTGTTGTTGTTAATATTGTTACTGATTGTGATGTTATTCTGGTTGTCGTTGCTGTGGTCTTCGTATCCCAATTTCAAACTCGTACAGTAAATAACATTTGAGTAATTTGATTCTGCACTTACTTATTTATGAGAGGTATACAAACATTCCGTATCTTTATAAGATCAGCTTACGATAATGATAATATTGTTGACTGAAATTCTGTATCAAAAGTGTCAAGTTCCAGTAAACAGGACAGTAGCTAATCGCATAAAATATCTATATTTAATCTGAATTCGGTTATCACACCCACGAAAAATGTATACAGAAATTAATATTTAAAAATTCTGTTATAATGTAAATATTGTAACTCATAGTTAAATTAACATTAACGATAGAACACTTTTTCTGATACTGTAATAGTAGTAGTAGTAGAAGTAGCAACACTAATAATATCAATAATAATAATAATAATATAGGAGAAAATTATATCAAATCATACAAGAAAAATAACATTGTTGGAGCAGTTGTTAATTACTGACTCTACAAGTATTCTCTAGATATATTATGTTAAAATTATCCACAGACCCGCAGTCATTTTTAATGTGTGTGCATGTGTGTGTGTGTGTGTGTGTGTGTGTGTGTAACTTACTAGGAACTTGTTAAGTAATAATTATAAGTCTTGAGCCTAGTGTGTACTGTATTTCTAATAACTACAGTAGAGAAAATAATTCATCTGTTTGGAGAGGTCCAGTAATTTGTGGGTGCATAAGAAAGGCGTTCTGGCCCGTTTGCATTATTTTTCATAAGGAAGGTTTGTGATTTAAATTAATTACGTAAGTTTGAATATTAATAAATTTCAATTACGTTCTGTAAAATTTGAATAATAAATATTTCCTACCTGGTTTTTTTTTTTTGAGAATAAATAGCCAAAAGTAGAAAATCAATAAGCTAATCCACAGAAAGGCATTTCAGCGAAATTGTTTATTAATTATTTCAAAATGACTCTCTAATAATAAAACAGCGTCATAAAAATGTCTACCTGTTTTTATGATGAGATAACATTGGTACAAAATGACAACGGAATAACGTTAAAAGCTTTTTCTTTATTTATTTTACTTTTTGCTTATTCATTTTATTATTATTATTATTATTATTATTATTACTGTTATTAAAGAATATTTGCTTGGAGAGTTAATATCGTTTCATTAAAATGTTTAATTTTTTATTCATTTCAAAGGTGGATCCTGAATTTTATGAAATGGATAGGCGGATTCAACGGGGATCGATATAACCTACAAATAAGTTTCCTCCTAAATTTATAAATAAATAAATAAAAAAAAAAAAAACAATAGGGAAAAAATAATGAATAATGGAATACGGCCTTTCCCTTATACGTGAATCACAATAAATGTATGCCTTATCAGTATTTACAGAAAGAATAACTGTACTTAGACCAGAAGTTAAAATAAAGTAATAAATTATTTTAAACTAATAATAATAATAATAAAAAACGTTAAATAAGCAACTAAATTATATTAATTATATTTAATTTTTAAAAAAATTCATTTAATGTATATGGCAAATTATGCTTGAATAATTATTCTTATTAACAATCATAATTACTTGGGCGGGCACAATATTTCAGATAGGCGGGGGGTGTTTATATTCTTTCTGATTATGATATAAATTTCTATCAAATAAATTATTTAAAGAAAAAAATCATTATCTAAATATGGCGCTGGAAAACAACAAACGGACAAACTAATAAGTCAAACATTTTTATTTCTTGACACAACAGCAAAATCTTTTTATTTCTTTTTTTATTATTATCTTGTTTTTATTTACTTAGAAAATGTAATACGCCGTCACCCACGATTTCAAACCGATTTACATAATATTAGCTGTTATGAATCATATCTTGAAATTTTATATACAGCATAATTATTATTGTGTGTGTGTGTGTGTAAGTTCATATATTGTGTACGTGTGTGTGCGTGAATGTGATGTATTTATGTCAGTATGCATGCATGTTTCTGTTTGTATATGCTGTTTATATGTAATAATACATTTAATTTAAATCTTTGTAATTCCCCAAAAATAGCGCCTCATTATAGCTGTTTCGTGAAAATTCTATTTACATTATTTTCTGTTTCCAGTATCAAAGCACGATAATTAAATGAGGATTGGTATCCATGAATTTCCAAGCGAGAATCTCATTGCACCCGGCAGAATTTAAAATAGAAATTATAGATCATATATACTGTTGAAAGAACCTTTATTTTCTTCTTTTTTTTTTTTTTTTTTTTTTTTTCTTTTCTCTTAAAAATTGTTGCGAATATAGGCTTGTTATCATTTGTTTATATAACATTCCAATCAACTGATTTTGAATTTCTATTATCATTTGTGATTTTTTTTTTTTTTTTTTTTTTTTTTTTTTTTTTTTTTTTTATTTATTAATTTATTTATTTATGATGTTAAAGGAGTGAATTTTGTTGTGTAAGGTAAGTTGAGGTATTGATTTTTTATAATTTTTATTCCAATTCATTTGAATTAAATATCTTAAAGGAAATGACCATAATTTTATATAATAATAATAATAATAATAATAATAATAATAATAATAATAATAATAATAATAATAAATTTGTCCTAGGCTAAAAAGAACCTTATCAGATACTGTTTTAAAAAAAAAAAAAAAACACTATTACATCAAGCCCAAACAAACTATTAAATACACATGATTTTGTAAATTTCTGTCTGTTTTGTTTAACATAATTATATTCTAACTGAATAATTCAATCTTAAATTCATTCTTTGCATAAAATAGATAAGTAATAATAATAGAAACACAGACACAAAATGCAAATAATGAAAACACTAATAATAACAAATAGTATTACAATAACGAAAACTATAAAATAATAATAATAATAATAATAATAACTTTTGATTTTATAAAGGAATTAATATGAATAAATTATCCGCAGGAGAAAGAGAAAGGATTAATATTTAATTTATTTCATTCATATATAATATCTTAGAAATAATTATATCAATAATGTTTTTGTATTTAAATTTCGACTAACACCAGGATTTTTCTTTATCACAGTAAACATCAGCTGTATTTATTTTAACATGGTTGTGAATATTTTAAAATTTAATTTAGGTTTTACAAGACACCCAAAACAAATAACAACACAGAGATGACGAAGACCAGTTTGCAAGAAGCCTGAATTTCAGCCGCTGAAAGAAAACGTAAGATTTTATTATTATGTAATTTACATAGTAGTAAAATGAATGAAAGACAAAAAAAAAACAGTTGGATGGGTGAACGGATGGATAGATGGATGAAAGAATATTTGTTTTAAGACCTCTAAATATATTTAATATTAAAGAAGAAGTTGAGATTCTTGTTACGGCATGAATTTGATAGTGTGTACGTGTGTGCGTGTGCGTGAGTTTATAACGTGTGAATGGGTGTACAGTTGGGTAACGTGGTAATGAGCAAGAAGAGTTTGGTGTTTTTGTTTTTATCCGCGAAAATGTCAGGAAAAATTGACCGCTCTGATACTTTTTAATCAAAGTATTCATTTCCCCCATTTCTGTGTGTGTGTTTCAAAGAGAGATATACAGAGAGAGAGAGCGAATATGAAATTAGTCCCTTATCTTCCTGTTACTTGTATTGCACAACAATTTAATTTTGCCAGTTTCGTTGATAATACACGTGGGTGTTTGTTTGTTTTTTTGTTGGGCTTTTATATTTTTTTAAGCAATTGAGTTTAATTTTTTTTTTTTTTTTTTAATTTTTTTTTTTTTTTTTTTATGTCAGTGTAACTAAAATACAAAAATACATATTTTTACTGATGAAATTCTGTACACTATTTTTACTTCATTTCAAAACCAAAAACTTTTTATATAATTTTTATTACTACTATTATTGCTATTTTAAAATGTCGGCTTTATTTTTATTTATTTATTTATTTTATTTTATTTTACTTATTTATATTATAACTTTTTTTTATTATTATTATTACTTCTTTTCAAAATAAATAAATAAATAAACATTACCGTCGTCATAATGGGGTGTTGGGAACTTGGTGACTTGAACTGCTCGCGTGGTTTCTCTCGGTGGTTTTCTCGTTGTAACAACAGGAGTTGTTTCTGTGAATGGAACAGTTGTTACAGTATTCTGTTACGTGATTTTTTTCAGTCAATGGAATTTCAAAATAGTAATAACCCCGAAACATATTAGGTGTTAAACATGGAAGATAATTATAATTTCTTACTGAAAATTTTGAAAATAAATTCATTATTATTTTTTTTTTTTTTTTTTTAATATATATATATTTTTTATTATTTACTTATTTACTTACTTACTTACTTACTTACTTACCTATATTATTATTATTATTACCTTATTATTTTTATCTTATTTTACGTTGTAAACATATTTGCAGATATCCGTACCTGCCCACTAAGTTTAAAGCATCACACTCACATACGCAAAATCACGCACCACACATAAAAAGATTCAAAATGTAGATTTTAGAATGTTCAGAGAATTCTAGAAAGCCTGACATATCACTAAAATTTCTCTATTTGAGGAACTCTACGGGTATACATGCAAAGCTGAGTGCAAATAAACATGCAGACTGTGCAAATGAGATTGTTAAAATTTGATTTGTTTGTCCTATTTACTTCAAAATTTTTCTGTAGAAAAAAAAATTAAATGTAAATAATTTTAAATATATAATAAAAAATATGTATTCACAGTGTGCTTGTGCTCATAAATAAATAAATAGATAAATAAAATGTAAAAAGAATTTTTTTTTTTCTGCATTCCTTTTCGCTGTCTGTAATTTTGCAATCTTCAAATCACCTTTCTGTTGAGTAGTTGTAGTGAACGTCTCCGTAACTGTTGCTGTCGTCTCAAAAGATGTCGTGGTAGTCGTGCTTGGAGAGATCGTTGGTGTCGTTTCTGAAATGCGTCAAATTAATTTAACTTGCACTTTCGCTCAGACACACTTACACACAAACAACTTTTTTTTTTTTTTTTTTTTTTTTTTTAATTTAAAATTAAAGTTGAATGTAATTAAACAGTCGGACGAAGAATTGTAATAAAGTTTATTAAAAAGATAAAAGAGCGTTAGAATACGCTGGAGCTGTTTTAATATAAAGTGTATGAAAAATAAGCATCAAATATAACTGTTAATGTTATCAGAAATAAGTATAAATCACGAGAGTTTTGAGGTACGTATATCAGTAAAAAGGATATTTCAACAAGACAACTATTTATTCAGTAAGGTTACAAGAGTTGTTTCCCCTAGACCATAATTTTAAACCAAGTCGTGCCATGGAACAAAACTTCAGTCAAAAAATTATTTCTCGTTTCAAAATAATTTTCTACGTTTCACACTAACGATTAGAGAAAGAGAAATAATAAAAATTATCTTTTTACTCCACAATAACTCTATTAATGAAATAATTATATACCTTGTTAAAAAAAAGTATAAAGATTACAAACCTTATTAGAATATAGACTTATTTTTAACCAAAATTGTTTAGCATTACCATCACCTTCATTCATAGACAGCTGCAACCTCAACCATTATATATGTAATTTAAATAATGTCAAATTATTTATAGATATATGCTGAAAAAGATCAGAGATATTAAAATCAAAAATAAACAAAGCAGTTTAAAGTGAGAAAATTATATTCTATTGCAATGAACTGTTTATGGTACGGTGAATGAATATGACGTGGACAAACAGAGACGGAGGAGAATACATGGACACAGAGAGAAAGATGAACAGGATGAGAGAAAAAAAAATATTTGCAAGAAAAAATGTATTTAATCTTCTAAAAAGTAATTTAACTTATTTTCTAAAACGTTTAAAACATTACTGGAGTGGCAAAAATCGTTTTGTCATTTATTTTATTTAAATATATATAAGTAATAATTTGTCAAATAAAGCGATTATCTAGAAAAGATGGGAAATTCTTTTAAAACATCATCATTATTATTATTATTATTATTATTATTATTATTATTATTATTATTATTATTATTATTAAAAGGTGAAATATATTACATTAATATTGCTACGAAAGCTACTGTTTTCATAAATTTCTTAAATACTTAAAGATTCTGAAAGATTTTTTTTTTTTTTTTTTCTTAATATTCGTAATAACCTGAACAGTTGACAGTAATAACAAAGGTTCGATAACTCCGACTAGGAAATATGATGTATGGTACGGAAGTAGTAATGTCGGATGGGAGCAAAACACCGGACCAAGATACGTCTACATTCTCGGACCATTTTGTATCTGTGTGTGATATAATTGTGTCTAGTTCAAAGGATGTTTGTGACCCCGACCACGCTGTGAATGATGGTGTCATTATCTCCGACTGCGACGACATCAAGAAGTCAGCCGACTCTGACGATTCTAATTGTGGTTTTGAATGCATTAAAGTCGAATCCACGACCGAGATTAAGTCTAAAATCAAAACAAATTAGTTCAAGAAGTTAGTAACAAAAATAAAAATAATAATAACTGTTAAAAAAAAAAAAATATATATATATATATATATATATATATATACAAATTCATAGTTTTGGCTAGAGCGAATTTTATATATTTCTTTCATTTAACACATAGAGAATATATTTATAATATTTTATTAACTGATTTAATGCACGCAGAACTGGCTGAAACGCGAAAAAGTCCGATTTCGGAGGTCAAGAGTTAGTTATAAACTTATTTTGTTGTAAATAGAAGTAAAAGAAGAAGTTTTCATTTCTGATTAAAACAAATATTAATTAATTAATTAATTAATTAACAGCAAATAACTTCAGTGTCTGCATCGTTTTTATTGTAAAGAAATTAATTCATTTAGGCACTGACAGTTAGCGATTCCATTTCACTCATTGTTATGCAATACGAAGAGATGTCAGCTTACCTGATGACGTCATTGTGTCCATCGTGTACATCGCTGCAGTTTCCGTTATTAGCTGTGTTACAGTGCTGTAACAAACTTGGATACAAACACAAACAAAAAATACTCCACAAATATAAATAATATTATCCAATAGCTCATAATAATAGTATACTTTATGCAACAAACATAAGTGTTATATATAAAAGATATTTGTATAAATAGTCTTATGCCAAAGTATGTTTTTTTCTTAATCAAAAAGCCGATGTTTTGGAGACTGATTGTACAATGATTAGATTATATTTTATGGGACTCCGATATAAGAAATTCGAAATTATCGGACTGTCCAAAAAATGTTGAGATATTTGAGTCTAATAGTTAAAAATTCCGTGGTGTCGAATATGTTAATAATAAGATTTTCAAACTTGTATTAATCCCCCAAAACACATGCTCTTCTAAGAAAAGAAAAATATCTTGCCCAAATCAAAATCATTTGGCCAGTTGATAACTTCCAATTTGATGAAACGTACCGATTTTTATTCGGATTCCTTAAAATGTTTAACTTGCTAAATTTGTTTGTATAACATATCTAAAACAAAATCAAATTATCTAATTATTTATTTATTTATTTATTTATTTTTATTTTATTTTATTTTATTTTATTTTATTTTAGATTTTTTGAGATATACTCATATTTTAGATACGGTAATTCTTTTCGTTATAGGATGCCCAGTCTTTTAATCGGACGTTACATTTTAGAATCGGATGTCAATCAAATATGACCAACGCATGCGCCAAAACCCTTTTTCTAACAACTATGTTTACCGCTTACTACTCTACTACGAAAAATCAGCTTCTACAGTTTTAGCAATCAGAAAAGTGCAGTAAATAGTACGTAATCCAATTTTGTACCACTACGCATGCAGTATTATGCAAAACAAAACACCTAACGTAAATATTTTTCTTACCGGTAACTTGTGGAACTTAAAATAATTAATAAATAAAACATATTAAAAAATAAAATTATACAAATATTATAAACAATCAGTTATCGATTTTACACTTTTCATTTTTGTTTAAGATTAATAACTTTTAAAAATTTATTTTAAAATTTAAAAAGTAAAAATAAAAAAAATAATAATAATTTAAAAAAAATATATATCTAAGTTCTTTAGAATTTTTTTTTAAAATTAATAAAAAAACAATGAAAAATAACAAGCATATTTAATATTAATCTTTTGTTGACAGTATTGCATATATAAAAATAGTAATAATAATAATAATAATAATAATAATAATAATAATAATAATAATTAAATAAATAAATACCAAATACATTTTAAAAATAAATAAATTAATAAATTCTTTAGAAATATAACTAGGTTAAGCCGAGTTCTCACTGTGCGATTTGTCGAACCAACACGTAGTATAAAATTAGTTGTATTTAAGAAAACGAGATCGGATCTAAATTTTGCATGTGTAATTTTCAGAATATCATTTGTTTCATATAAATACATAAATAAATAAATAATAAAAACTCACCTTTGGTTTCACATTCTATATCTGAAAAAAGGAAAACACTAAATATAATTTAAAATCTAAAATAAATATAAATGATTAATTTTCAAACACTTGGAAAATACAAACATACAACACAAACTTAGCATAAGCGTATTATTAAGTCTAAAAATATTAAGTGTCTAATAACTGACTTGTTTAGAAACACAGATTGTTGTTATAACCTAAAACAGTATCTTTACCAAAGTGAAAAAATTATTATTATTATTATTATTATTATTATTATTATTATTATTATTATTATTATTATTAAAGCTGAAAATACAGTGGCAATCAACCCTTTCGGGAAAATGTAAACGTCATTATCGGATGACGTAAGACGTTTGTTACGTCATGTATTGTTTATTATTCCTTATTAACTTAAACTGAAAGATATTGAATGGTATTTATCTAATTATTTGTTTGTTTGTGTGTATGTTTGACCGTTTTCTGTTTGTGTGTTTATTCCTTAAATTGAATGGTATTTATTTTTATTTTTATTTATTTATTTATGTATTTATTTATTTAATATTTATTTGTTTCTTTCTTTCTTTATCTGTTTATTTGTTCATTTTTTTTTCTTTGCTTTTAAATTATCTTCTATTTGAAAGTAAATCTTTATAGATGGCAGTAACAGTAGTATTTCTTACTGCTGTTGCTGATGTTGTTGTTGTTGTAATTAACTTACTTGTGTCACATCCATAAGGACACTTTCTGAATTTTTTCACTGAGTTCTGAATGGCTGTTTGAATTTCCACCTCTTCATCCTTGCTGCAGCTTGTTGTGTTGGTGGACATACATTGCAGATAAATATGAAAATATCTGAACAAAAAATAAAAAAATAACAATATATAAAATACAGTTGTATAACTTACATATCAGCTTGGTTTAAATAACAGTTATAATGTAGGATTAA
Organism: Chrysomallon squamiferum; assembly: GCA_012295275.1. NCBI lineage: Eukaryota > Metazoa > Mollusca > Gastropoda > Neomphalida > Peltospiridae > Chrysomallon > Chrysomallon squamiferum. The sequence continues at coordinate 11,762,244 of CM022673.1, read as the reverse complement.
TCATAACGGAAAATTATTCTTTAAAAGCAGTTCAAAATGACCAAATATTATTCCGGCTAATCCAAAAAGTCTATATAGACAGATTTGATCTAGAGTTATGATTTTTTCAATTTAAAGAGCTAAATATATAATTTTATATATATATATGTATAAACTATCCATTTAATTTACAGTTGTTCTTATATAATGCTTCAATAAAGTACTTATCGAGAAAACAACAACATCCTACACTTGTTTTAAATTTATAATAATTTCAAATTAAGTTATAAACTCGCCTGCAGGCCTGTTCGATATCATCTGTTGAATCCAGTCCGTTGAAGTTGTAAGCCGCACAGTAGGAGATCTCCTCAGTACACTTGTCTACTGTGTAGTTGCCCACGTCTTCTGCAGTCAGTTCATAATCATAATTAATTGACGAGTGAAGCAAAGAACGAAGGAAGAGCGGAACGAAGGAAGGAAGGAAAGGAAAAATTGAAAGAAGTAGAGAAAACATGTTTATAAGGAGATATCTATAAAACACAGTTTTGAGGTGGTTATTTTTAAAATTGATGACGGTGCTTTGTATGAACTTCCCTAAGCCATTTACATTAAATTGTTATGTGACTGATTATAAGGGCTTACAATATAATACGTAAATGTTTTATATTCTTATTTACAACATAGATGAATGTGTTTTTGTTTTTCTTATAATACAATATTTAGATGGTAGCGAGTTTTACGAACTTTTCTACAACACATCGTATTTTATTAGATTGTTTTTTGTTTATAAAGTACTTAGAATGCAATATTTAAGTGGTTATGTTTTTTTTAAAAACTTATCTACTCTGATTTTGTCTGGTTTTGTGATTTTAAGGACTAGAGATAACAGGATATTCGTGATACGTCTGGTTTTAACTGTAACAGAATATTTAGTTACATTTTATCTGTCCAGAACTCTTCTTAATTTTAGAGTTATAACTGTATGCTTTGCAAGACTTGCAACAACACATTATTAAATGGTTGAGAAGTGTGGTTGTATGCTTTGAAAAACGTACCTACAATAAATGGCTGAAAGTTATGGTTGTTTGTTTGGAAATACTTTTTCACAAAACAGATTATTAAATGATTGCGCGTAGTGATTCTGTGTCTTGAAAGACTTACAAGTTCTTTAATGGTTGAGAATCGTGGTTGTGTTTTTAAAACGCAGTTAAAAGATAGTTGCGTATTGTAGCTGTGATTTTAAAAGACCTTACCATTAATACGGTTATTAAATGGTTGAGGATTATGACTGTGTGTTTGGAAGGCCTTACCCACAACACAGTTATTAGGTGGTTGCTGTTGCTGGTTGTGTATTTTGAATAACTTACAGTTACTGAATGGTTATTTAAGTACTTACCCACAACACAGTTATTAGGTGATTGCTGTTGCTGGTTGTGTGTTTTGAATGACTTACAGTTTTTAACTACAACTGAATGGTTATTTAAGTACTTACCCACAACACAGTTATTAGGTGATTGCTGTTGCTGGTTGTGTGTTTTGAATGACTTACAGTTTACTAAATGGTTATTTAAGTACTTACCCACGACACAGTTATTGGGTGGTTGCGTGTACTGGTTGATGAGAAACTGGATTCCTGTTTGAAGAAGAGTTCGGGTGTCGATGCTACAAGGCTGCAGTACAGTGTACGTACACTGCACGAACTCGTTCAGTGACCTCAAGAAAAAAATATATATTTTCAAATTTTGTTTTCATTGATTGAATTTCATTAGTCAACTAACTCATTCTTAAATATTTTGAGAATGACCTTAACTAATCAAGATTATTTATTTATTTATTATATTATATTATATTATGTTATGTTATGTTATATTATATTATATTATATTATATTATATTATTTTATATTTATTTTTTTTTAATTATATTATATTATCCATTTATGATTTTCTAACTATTTCAATCTGAATCTATCTATTTTTATCTATTTTTTTTTTTTTGTTATTTTATTATGATTTATTTATTTAATTATTTATTTATTTTAAAATGTATTTGTTTGTTTGTTTGTTTGTTTGTTTGTTTATTAACGTATAAAATTACACAAACGTTTTTTATGCCACAAAATGTTGGCCTTCGAAGAGTATCTATTCTGGATAAACAGTGGGCCGTCTGTTTTTATTATGTCTGTTTTAAAATACTTTTTTTTTCTCAAAATCAATATTCACCTGAGGCTTATTCAGATATGATTAAGTTCCACAGACGCAAACAACTTAGTTAGAAATGACTACAAAGGTTACCTAACACTACAAATTATTATACGTAATTATTTAACACTGCTTTTTTCTAATTTTGACTTTGACCTTTTTTTTTTTTTTTTTTTTTTTTTTTTTTTTTTTATCCTTCTTCTTCTTATTTCTTTGTTGCTTCCTCTTTTTCTTTTGGTTTCATTTTTTTTTTTTTCTTCTTCTTTTTTTTTATTATATATATATATATATATATATATATATATATATTTCGTTCCTTGATTTGTCTTTTTTTCTAATTGATACAACAATGTAACTGTCATTCTACAGTTCTAGTATATTTTTCGGTTTCAGTGCACAAAAGCATGGAATAATTAACAAAACTGTATATCCGTACAAAGCAGAATCAAAAGGAAGTTTAGTACCCACAAAAATTAATAACGTATATCAATCTAGCTCTGTGTTTTATCTTCTGAAAAGTAACTTACGAACACACTGCGGCACTGTCTTTGTAGAGTTTGAGCTGGAACGTTGTTGTACACCCATTGACGTCACTCTGGCATGACCCCTTCACTGACGTCACCATAGAAACCGCTGAAGAGATAGTATATATAATAATAAACAATACATGACGAAGAGATAGTCAAATGACGTTATATTTTAGGGTTGATATATAATCAAGTTATAATTTTACGTAAGAGAGAGAGAGAGAGAGAGAGAGAGAGAGAGAGAGAGAGAGAGAGAGAGAGAGAGAGAGAGAGAGAGAGAGATGATCGGATGACTGAAATATTAACTGTCTACATTCCAAAACTTCGTACTTACACTGAAATTATTTTTATCTTGTGAATCAACTAATAAAATAGGCATAAAAATATTCTTTATATTCAGCAGAATAGTGGCATTTCAGTTGTATCTTTTAAAAAAAAAGGTTAAACTGTCATCATTCTGATTTTTGGAAAATATAATTATGCGACATATCATCTTGTTCACATGAATTCTGCTAACTAATTCAAATAATAATATAATTCAGAAGATAACTAAAAATACGTTTTACGTTATCTTATAAGAATTCTAAAAAGAGACATTAGTTTGCATGATTCGGAAACAACGCCCGAACACAACCTTGACGAATAAAAATAATGACCGGAAGTAGAACGTGTGACAAGAAACGGAAGTAGCGTCTACCCTACGTCAGCGTCTTTCCTGTGTAAAATGTGTGCTTTGTCACTGGTAAAAAAAATCATCTAATTTCATACTGATTAATCAGACATTAATATCATACTTTGATTTTACACAAGACCTTTATCATTAGTATTAGTAATAGTATTAGTATTTGTATCATCATCATCATCACCATCATCATTATCATTGTTGTTATTGTTACTTGTACTGGTATCGCTATTGCTGTTATTATTATTATTTACATAAGTTTTAATAAGTTTAAATTTGTATATTTTAATATTACATTTTTCTTATTTACTTTTTATTGTTTTCAGAAGTGGATTTGTTTTTTTGTTTTATTTTATTTTATTTTTTGGGGGGGGGTATTATTATTATTGTTTGTTGCTTTTGTTCTTTTTTTTTTTTTTTTTTTTGTGTTTTTTTTTTTCTTTTCTTTTTCTTTTGTTATATTACTATTTTTTTTTTTTTTTTTTTCTCTCGGATATCTGCACCCAAATCACAATAAAACCAATAAAACAAAAGCAAATCCACTTTCACCCTCTTCATGTTAACAAAACTTTCCTTCACTGCTGTTACCAGAAAACCAAATTTAAAGAAAAAAAAAAAAAAAATTTCGTTTACAATGTTGCCATTATTTTTTTTATTTTTGAAGAAATTTTTAAAAACTTTGTAGCCAGACAACCTTTTGTTGCAATGTGTCAATATTTGTCTACAAACGCAGGACAGCTTGAGCCCTGATCCCACAATAACTTGTGTACACGGTGCATGTTTGAAAGGGAATATTCTCGTCTGTGAAAATTTTCATTTATTTAAACGTCTTTTTAGAGCTAAATATGAAAGTTCACCTCCAAAAGACTGACTTGAAGAACGCAGACGTGTCCTAGTTCATTCTGCACAGTGCGCGGCCCAGTGACGAATAGGATCAAACCCTCTCGCAGGAAACTGGATTTTTATTATTATATTTTTTTTCTATACATTTTTATTATTAATTTTTTTTTTTCTATTATTTTTTTTATTATTTTTTTTTTATTAAATGTTTTTATTATTATTATTATTTTGTTGTTGTTGTTCTCCTTTTTTTTTATTTTTATTTATTTACTTATTTTTTTTTTTTTTTTTTTTTTCTTTCAAATGCCATATTATATCTGTTCTTACGTAAAAGACTTTCTTTTTCTTTTAATAGATAAAAACAGCTTATAACCGAGGGCGGGTTTTCTTATTTAATCATTATGCTGTATACATTGTATACAGACACTCACGGGTGTATGTTTGTATGTATGTAGGCATATACTTATTTATGTATATACGCCGAAGTCCTGCAAAACAAATTAAAAAATATATATATAAAAAATCCATCTAAATCCTTAAACGGATCTCTTTATTATGAGTAATAGAAATTTTTCTCTTAACCATGTTTTATATTGAAGGATAATTATAAATATGACGAAGAGTTTACAGTCAGTTATTTTTAACACTTATATATACGTTTTACTCATCCCACGTTTCGTTTTAATTACGTTATTACAGTAACTGGATTTACTTACACTTAACTGTTACAGTCACGTAAAAAGACTGGATTGTTTTCTTATGTGAAACTGTATTCATGTCGTATAGATCTAATGGACCCGACGTTTTACACACACCCGATAAATAAATATAGATTCTTTACTTATTACAGCTAAATTCTTTTTTTCTTTTATTTGTTTTTGTTGAATAATTTGCCGTAATCGTTACGATTGTGTTTACTTTTTTATTCTTTTTTTTTTTCATTTTTTTTTCAAAAATATAATATCAGCGGTGAGTTAGATTTTATCATTTGTTTATTTCAAGGTATAATTAAGACAAAAAAAAAATATATCCTTATTTTTTTATTATTATATTTTTTTTTTTTTTTGACATTATTATATTTTATTTTTATATTATTTCACTTTTTTATTATTTATTTTTTTATTTCTGTTATTGTTGTTTTTTATTTTTAGTCTTAACACACGATCAAAACACAAAAGGTTCCTGAACTCATTAACCCTATAACTGTCATGTCACCTAGCTTCGCTAGCACAAACATTTAACTTTTCTATCTAGAACGACAACATCGGCAGCCTGTTCAACGCCAGCGTAACGTTTGTATCAATATTCACCTCCCTTCGTATGGAGTCGCTGGCGAAATTTGTTAACTAAGACCAAACAAAGAAACTATTCGAGACATTTCTGTTAGCTGTGGTACACAGAGGGCCGCCACGATTTTTCTTGTTCTTTTGATGTAGGTCTGTCTGTCTATCTGTCCAACAAAACCTTTAATTAATCCAGTTTGAAACTCGCCTGCTTTCAGGATGACTTAGCGTTGATCGTCCGCACCTCTCCGTTTTTTGTCAGTTGTTTGTGGTTCTTCGCGGTGTTTTTTTCTTTCAGTTGTTTGGGGGTTTTTTTTAACTTTTTTTTTTTTTGGCTGTTAGGGATTTTTTTTTCTGGATGAGTCTATGATGGTGACTGATTTTGTTTCTTTTCAAAAATATTTGTGATGAAGGTGATTGTAGGCTGGTGTTATTATAGGTGTTCTCGGTGAGATATAAGAGGGTTTTTTTTTGTTTGTTTTGTTGTCGTTGTTTTTTGTTGTGGTTTTTTAGTAGTTTTGTTTTTTTTTTTTTTTTTTTTTTTTTTTTTTTTTTTTTATGTGGAGGACCGTTTTTTTTTGGGGGTTTGTTTTTTTTTTTGTATTTTTTTTTTTTTTTTTTTATTTTTTTTTTGATACTGGATTTTGTGAGGTGTAGAACTGGGTTTACTTCAGTTATTACAAATAAATAGTAAACAAAACAGTGGGAAAACAGACAAGTAAATTTATAACATAATGTAGGCGCTAATATTCATTGGTTGTTTTTCTGGGTTTTACTTTTTTTGGTTCCCAGTGCGTCTTCTTACACAGCCCAAACGAATCCATGATTTCTTTTCTTAAAATAAAAAAATAAAATTAAATTAAAAATTTAAATTGACACGGTTCAAACTGTATCCGTCCACATCACGATTTGCGTGAATTCCACCTCTAGAGTAAACACGCCACTCTCCGGCAAACCTAGTAACTAGATGTTGACAGCGAGTACTAAAGGGCGCGAAGTTGAAAGCATCTGTGCAGACGATAGTATGTATTTACTTCGTACCAGCCAATGAAATCACGTTATTTCTTGTTCTGCTGGGTTCGTTTCAAATGTTACGCAAAATGTCAAAAGGAGACCGGTGTTAATACTTGTTTAGTCATATAGTTTTAAGTCCAAACTCACCGTAAATAAAGAAAATTGAACAAGAAAAAAAAACATTGCTCTTCCAAATTCGAGTCTCTCTCTCTCTCTCTCTCTCTCTCTCTCTCTCTCTCTCTCTCTCTCTCTCTCTTTTCTCTGTCACTAAATTCCTATTTTTGTTATTCTTTATCTGTCTGTCTGTCTGTCTGTCTGTCTATCTATCTATTTTATAACACATCTACATTCGTCCTAGTCTTATCATTCCTTTTTTATTGTTACCATATGGTAATATAGAATTATTAACTGTATGCTCTTTTCTCTTTTTTCCCCTTTATATTAATTTCCTTGTTTTTCTTCCTAACGTAATTAATTCTATACTTAAATAATTATTACCGAACATAAAATAAATTACTTCTTAGTGTCTTTAATATTAGCGTTTAAAAGGATAGTACCAACTTTTCTTTCATTCACTTTGGATAATATTCACGTTCGGTGCTGCAACTATCCGAGTAACGAATATCGCTGTAAGCTATTAATAAAGTTATAACAGTAATAATGATGACAATGACGACGGCGATGACGGTGATAATAACAACAGATGCAAAAATTCTTCCTTAATAATAAAAACGATGACTACAACAACATCGACAAAGTCTAAAATAAATAACTGCAAAAACGCTGTTCGTGATTTAGAAGAAAAAAAAAATTGTAAAGACATTTTGATACAATTTCTCATCAGTAATTATATCAAGGATTTGTCATCATTGTAATTTAAACAAACTGTTATTTTAAATTCCCGACATTGACATTGTTATACCAGTATGTGTGGTTATTCTTACTGTTACAGAAATAATTAAAAAAAAAAAATAATACGGTTAATGATTTTGTTGACATTTCAAGTGATGGTAAATGAGTTTTAGTTTTATTTATAATTATTTGTTTTTGTATTTTGTTTGGTTTTGTTTTTTAACCTAAATGCATCTGTCATTGTGTAACCTTGTATATTGCTTGCTGTTTGTTGTTGCTTGTTGCCTGTGTGTACGTTTTTTAATGATTTTCTATTGTTGAATATCGTTTTTAATTTGTTGTTTCTATTATTATTGTTAATGCTGTTGCTGCTGCTGTTGTTGTTGTTGTTGTTGTTGTAATAAAGACAAGCATTATCATTTTTTTACTTTTTTATCAACAGTCAGTATATATTTTCTTAATTTTACTGGAGTCTTTTTTATGACTGTGATTATTATTTTTTATTATTATTATTAAAGAGAAATATAATTTAACTATTCGTCCAATTAGAACATATTACGGAAGCGAAAGAAAATAAAAATAGAATAATTTTCATTTTGTCGAATAAAAAAGGAAAGAATCTGAAGTTGAAAAAGAAAAAAACATTCCAATTTTATCTAATTCTAAAGACTGAAAATGAAAGTGAAAGAATAAAATAAAAACATAGAAAAAAAACAAAATAATGAAAAGAATGCTGGAAAAAGTGATGATAGGGAAACAAAACAAATGATAATTTAAAATAAAATAAAATAAACTAATCTGAAAGAAAGACGAAGCAACAATGAAAGAAAAAGAATGAAAAAACTGAAAGAATAGAAAGGAAAAGAAGAAAGAATGTACGAGATGGAAACAAAATAAATAAAAGAAAAAAAAAAAGAAATGTAAAAACAGAAGAAAAGAAAACCAAGAAAGAGAAACTGAATGAAAGAAAAAATGATCAAAAAGTTACTCAAGGAACAGAATAAAATAAAATAAAATAAAATAAAGAAAGAAAAAAAAAAAAAAAAAACATGACAAGAAAAAAAAATTCTGAAATTCTTACCAAACACAGCAGCAAGTAATATCCAGTGCTTCATTTTTCTTTTCTTCTTTTTCAAAATTAAAATTAAAATCCTTTATAAACTGATATTTTTCAAACGTCCTGAATCTATTTTATTCTTAATATTTCAATCCGTAACACAAATGAGTAAATTTTAAAATAAACTATTATCTAAAAGACAACTTTGAAATTTTTGCGAAGTTCGTCTGCCTCTCTGCTACGTAAGAAATTCAACGTATACTATATTCTAAACGACAATTCGGAGAAGCAAATGATTCGTGTCTCGCTGCACCTGTTCGATGTTTTCTAAACGACAATTCAGGTAAAGAAGAGTGGCGGGTGTTTGAACAAATTTTTTCTTGATTGACGTGTCTTCAAGAAGGTCTTATATTTGTTTTTTGCACCTAGTGTTCGATGTTTTATCTAGTGCATGATAATTTTAAAATGGGGATGTTCCCTTCAGGTTAATTGAAGGTTCGGAGTTTTTTTCTTCTTCTTCTTCTTCTTCTTCTTCTTCTTCTTCGACGGGCCCTTTTGATATCAAATATGTTCATCGTTTTCCCAGAGTGGGGATGGTGAAAATTTGAACAAATAAAATATTTTAAGATATTTGTTACGTCTTAGCAGTGACGTCATCAATGAAATCAGATACGCCCATTTAATCATTTCTAATAAAAAAGATCAAAGGTCTTATATTTGTTTTTGTTTTATCTACCTATCTTTTCTGTACCTACCTATCTACCTATCTACCTGATCGTTTTATATCATATATATATAGATACATACATATATGTATATATATATATATATATGTATGTGTATGTATGTGTGTATATATATATATATATATATATATACACACACACATACATACATACACATACATATACATACATTATATATAACTTAAAAGAAATCTATTTCGTATTCTTTTAACGTAAATTTAATCAAAAGAAAGAAAGAAAGAAAGAAAGTAAGAAAGAATAGAAACTGAAAAAGGAGAAATCTTTTCCAAAAAAGGTGAATCTGCACAGGATGTGATTTCTTTTGCCAAATCTTTTTTGTTCTGCTGTCTCTTATAAAATTGTGTTTGTTTACTGAATGAAAAAAAAAAAAAAATACTGAATAATTATTTAGTTTAGTTAGTAGTGGAATAATTAATATTCATAGATAATTTATTTGTTGTTATTGTTTTCTTTCTATTCTTTTTTCTTATTTACTTTATTATTATTATTATTATTATTATTATTATTATTATTATTATTATTATTATTATTATTATTATTATTATTATTATTTTAAATATCTTATGCTGTTATTGTTTATTTATGTTAGTTCTTTTCATTAACTTTTCATTTAATGTTTTTAATTTATGTTTATTATATTTATATTCTTTTGTGTATGTATGTACGAACATATGTATGAATGAATTTGTATGTATGTATGTGTGTATGTAAGCGTGTATATGTGAGTACGTACATGAATATATAATAATATTTATAATTATAAGTATTTATAAGTTTGATCTCATCAGTATTATCTACTATTTCTGACACGTAAAATAAATGAATATTAACGCTTATTTACAATTTTATTTTATTTTAACTCTCCTTATAAAAGTAAATAAATGTACAGAAACCTTGAAATTTATTTATCCAAAAGCTTTAAGATCGAATCTTGAAAAACAACCTTGTACATATTCAGATATCAAAATATTTGTATACTATAAGAAGATTTAGTTTAAACGATATTTGAGAAATATATCTCATGGCACCTTTTTTCTTATCACCCAATTGCCGAAGTTTTCTAAAGAGTTGGGAGATATTAAACACATATTGACTATAGAAATTCACGTTGCTAAGGTACTCAGGAGGTTTAGATTTATTGTAAATAAATAATATATGATTATATTAAACTAATTTACGTATAGATTGTTTATATTGCTAAGATCTTCCTTTCTGTATTGACAAATATCTTAACAAAGAAAAGTAAGCCAAATTCATGAACTTATGTGAAATTCTAAACTTTTACTAAATATTGGTAAATCAGATTATTTTTGATAAAGTGTCGTGGATGTATTAATTTGTTTGAGGAATGGCACTTTCTAAGTGTATATACCTCTCTCTCTCTCTCTCTCTCTCTCTCTCTCTCTCTCTCTCTCTCTCTTTCTATAATTTATATCAATATGAATGTGTGTTTTTGTAATTTATGTATGTATATAGTACATGTGTATATGTGTGTTTTTGTGTGTGTGTGTTTGTATGTGTCTGTGTGCATGGACAAAAGTATATATTTTATTATTATTATTATTATCATCATCATCATCATTATTATTGTTGTTGTTTTCATTAATTTTATTTATTATTTTCATTAATTTTTCATCAATCATTTTTTCATCGAGGAATTTTTTACGAGGATTTCACAGGACACAAACATTTGACGTAGGCGAGGACTTTAAGTGACCTATCCCTCTGGTATACGTCATACACGTGGACAAACTGGACATTGTCTATTTCACCTGTCTCCCACATCTCCCGGAACACGAAGCAGTGGGCAGTTGTTTATTTAACACGTGTAAAAACAGTCACTGCAGTCCTGAATACCAGCTTCTAATACAAACTGTTACATTCCATTTCTATTACCAATGACGATGACGTCTAGAACGATGATGATGATGTTTTTGGATGATACGGTATATTCATATATAAGAGGTGTGAGGGTGAGTGTGTGTGTGTTAGTGAATATGTGTGTATGTATATTTACATATACATAGATTGATAGAGATATAGATTCACACACACACACACACACACACACACACACACACACACACATAGATTGATAGAGATATAGATTCACACACACACACACACACACACACATACACACACACACACTCATACACATATTAACACATATTAAATGTCAGTCACACAGTCTTGTATAGCAATGATCCGAGGAAGAAAACGTGCGGCCTGCATCTCATAGGATACTCTGTGTCTACAACATCATTTTCCCCCAAAGAAAATACGACCTCTAATGAGCTATTCGTGGTTAGAACGGGAATAACCCAAAGAGCTGTATGAGCAGGATTTGCTCTTAGAACCGATCACGTCTTAGGACCGCGCTGTTAAACACTACAGACTTTTTTCCTTCGTGCGTATGTTTGTACACACATACCTCCCTCCTCGTGTATCAATCCTTGTTCAACACTGTCCTACCTTCCCACTCGACTGGTTCATCAGGCTGTATTTGTTTTAGGAAAATATCACGTGCAGGCGACAGGTCACAAATAATAATCAAATATGGGCCACAAATTTGACTTGTTAACATTACACTTTGCGCACGATTCTATGCCAAAAAGTAGGATGTGCAAATAAAAACAGATACACCGGCCAAAAAAAACAGAAAAAAAGAGGGATGATGCATTGTGGGAAATGAGGCGAATAATTAAAGGGATTCGGTCTAGATTCTTCTGACGTGATGTTTGTGTACACGAAAGGAAGATGGATGGTTAGATTAACTCAGGGTTTTAAAACGTAGACTTTTTGTTTGTTAATGACAACATTAAAGATCGTAGGTTAATTCTCTTCTATCGATAAAATCATTCGGCACTACTAACTTATGTTTATTTTTTTTATAAATAATAGTACATTGATTATCTCAACGAAATAAGTAAAAAAAACAACAAAAACTTTTATTAAGAAAACCAACACATTTTTATATGAATGATTTATTTTGTTTGCAGTTTTGTTTACTTAATCTTATACGCCATGATTGTGTTCATTTTTTTTTTTTTTAGTTATTATTATAATTTTATTATTATTATTATTATTATTATTATTATTATTATTATTATTATTATTATTATTATTTTAACTGTATTTCTTTAAGTTAAGACTAAAAAGACTTACCTATTTCCCAAGCTTACTAATACTCGGTGAGTCACGAACTTCAGAAATTAAATAAAAGTAATAAATTTATAACGATTAATGATTATCAGGTTACGTCGTACGTTTTGAAATTTGAAAAAAAAAAAAAAAAATAAAAAATAAATTAAAAGATTTTCTTTGTAAAAATAAACCATGATTACTGCACTTTTTGATAAACCATCTCAAATTACCATACTAACATTTCATTATTAAATCAGGACAAAAATGACAACGGAATCACAAACAAAACATTAGACATTAGATAGCAACGAAACGATAAATGACATAATGTTTTGTTGTTTTTTTTTCAGTGAGGTTTCCGTTGTTCTAAATAAAAGAACAGCCGTGAATCAGCAACTTTTAAAGTGTTTTCCGGCTTCTCCGGGAAATAGTTTGTTCAAAACAAAGCAGATTATTTTTATTTTCTCGTAGTAATTTAGCTGTATGTAAATGATATGGTATTATAATATTGTTTATTGGATTGTTGTAGTTTATCATTCTCAAGGATGTAGTATACACATACATATACATCTCTCTCTCTCTCTCTCTCTCTCTCTCTCTCTCTCTCTCTCTCTCTCTCTCTCTCTCTCTCTCTCTCTCTCTCACACACGCATATACATACATACACACACACATACACACACATACAAACCTACACACATATACACACATGGCTGTTTGTCTGTTTCATTATCTATCTATGTAACTAATCAGTTATTAGTAATTTTCAGAAAACGATACAGTTTTCACTTCGCTAAGAATAAAATCAATAAATATCGTAAAGGTCATTTAGAAAGAAATCTAATTATCTTCATTCCTCTTCTACTTTTTATATATATATATATATATATATATATTTTTTTTTTTTTTTTTTTTTTTTTTAGCGGTAAGTATCGTACAGTTCGTTCAAGAACAAACAAAGAAGAAGAAACATTTTTCATTCCTTTGTTAGAAACAGATCAACGATTACCATCAGATCTTGTTTCGTGTTTTGTTCTGGACGTGACTGTTAATTGATTCTACGCGACAAGGATTACATCGGAAACACGTAGATGCCGTCACACTGATTCGTGGACGTCATGCAGCTTAGAATGTCGTCGTATCACGTGTACAGCATCACCGAGTTTAGTATCTAGAATAACACAGTTGTACACTTCTTTTGTCAGTGAAAGGAAATTTTAATAAATGCTACTGACCTACTGAACTTGAAAAACATTATATAGATGACCAGAATATTTTATCAACATATGTACATATGTAAAAATGTATTTATTTGATGTTAAATGACCCCAAAAATAATTTGTGTCAAATAAATCTATAATTATAGTTTTATCTATTCTAAGAGGTCTTGATGGATTTTAAAACATATACATTTCAAATCTGCAGACATTTTAAAACGTATATGATGAATCTGTGTTTTTAACGGGAATTATTCAAATGTCAAGTATCATGATACAAGTCTATTTTCAGAGTTAGTCCCAGAATAAAAGAAAAAACCAAAATGATCAAATGAAATATGAAAACGAACAAATTCCGTAAGAAATAAAAGAGAAAGTAAAAGAGAAAAAAAAGACACAAGAAAATAAAATAATAATAATAATAATAATAATAATAATAATAATAACAATAATAACATTAATCATCATCATCATCATCATCATCATCATAATTCAAAAAAAAAAACTTAATTAATAATTAAATTATGCACCCACGTGAGATATGATAGAAAATTATAAATGAAAATCTGAGATAGCATTACTGAGTAAGTATATTTCATTAATCTGCAGCAAAAAGCAAACGAGACACGCGAATGTTTTTTTTATCTTTTTTTTTTTTCCGCGCCTAATGTGCTGGATTAATTAACATTTGTTCCACACAAGTTGTTTAACGAAAATTAACAGTGACTCGGCTTACGTATCCGTGAATTAGCCCATCCCACTCTACTTCCGTTTGCGAGCCGGGGGAGAGAGAGTTCGTTACCCTAACTGCAAGACACTTTGAAATCGTTGTAACGTTTGTCATTTGTAGTGGACTATGTTAGTACTTCGTCCGTTTTCTTTTTATTCTTTTTCTTTCTTTCATTCTTCATTTTTTTTTTCTTCTAAACTTATGAAATGGAGAATTTTAATGATAGTCCTGCAGTTTAGATCTAAGAACTGTCAGAAGCGGTTTTTTTTTACTAATGCTGAAACTAATTGTATTCTGATGGTGTGATTGATTGTATGAAACCGTAATAGCATCTGTGTCAGAAAAAGTAGTAGTAGTTGTGGTTGGTGTTGGTTGGTGGTGATGGTGGTGATGGTAATTATGTTATTATTGTAGTAAGTGTTTCTTCAACGCCATCATCACAGTTGCAATTATCATCATCATTATCGTTATTATTATTATTATTATTATTATTATTATTATTATTATTATTATTATCATTATTATTATTATTATTATCATCATCATCATTATCATCATTATTGCCATCACCATTATGCTATTTTATGATGATGATTATTATTATTATCATTGTTATTGTTATTATTACTATTATTATTATTATTAAAATTGCGTAAGAAAGAAACACGGAGAAATAGACTGATCTGTAAAAAGCAAACACAAAAGGTTAAATTGTTTCGTTCAACAGTGGCAGCTATGGGTATAATATACGTGTTTCACTTCGCCAGTTTATTCCAAGTTAATGTTCATTGCCGGATCGACAACCATAAACGTGTCAAGCACGTTGTCGTAGTTGATGTAAGTCAAAAACTCGGTCAGTAAATGTCCATTCATTGACCACAAAGGGTATGTTAAACTTGCACTGTTAATTAAGTATCAATATTTGTTCATCGTTAACGTAATTGAAAAAGAACATTTTCGCGTTTCGTTTAGAATTAATACTACACATCATTTACCTGAGATTAAATAGCAGGAGCGGATCCAGGATTCAAACAAGGGTGGGGGACAGTATCAATGCGATGAATATAATCTTGAAGATGAAATTAATTTTGATATAATAAAGTAAATAAATAAATAAAAAGAAGCAGAAGAAAAGAAACAGTTTGGTGTGGGTGCCCATTTTACAAAAAAAAAAAAAAAAAAAACATTTATCATGGTCTTTAATACTGAAATCGGCCAAATGAGGAAGCCAGTGAGAAAGCATTCTGTAATCTGACAGATCTGAAGATAACGTCTAAAGCTAAAATATGACAGGGAATGTTTGAACCTCCAGCCAGAAACCTATCTCTAGCGAAGACGTAGAAGATTACAAAGAGATTTATTTGTTTGTTTTACCTCTGTATTATTCTTCGGTGTTTTTGTTTTGTTGTTCTCTCTCTTTCTCTCGCAGTTTTTAATTTTTAATTTACTTTTATTTATTTTTTTTAATATTTATTTGTTTTTTTTTTTTTTTTTTTCTAATTTTATTTATTTATTTATTTATTTTATCTACATATTTATTTATTTTATTTATTTACATATTTATTTTTTTTTATTTTTTTAAATTATTTACATATTTATTTATTTTATTTTTTTAAATTTATTTTTTTTTTTTTTTTAAATTTATTTATTTCGTTTTTCTTTTTTCATTTTCAAAATTTAATGAGAAAAACCTTGCCTCATGTATCATTATGAATAATAATAATAATAATAATAATAATAATAATAATAATAATAATAATCATAATCATAATCATAATTAAAACATCTAACACCTAACAGTCGTTAGTATTGAAAATGGCTTCAGGTATTATTACAATAAATAAGAAATTTATGTACAAGCAAAAGAGCGTGTTAAAGTCAGTGTACAGGAGACTAACTGATCAGATTAAATTCGTGTTTTTAGTAATTCAGGTAACTACAGATAATTACTTGTACGGATACTAAGCGACTCGGCTTTTTCTGTTTAATGTGTTTTGATTGAGAAACTAATAAACGATGATGATGGTGATGGTGATGACGGCAACGTTATTGATGATGTTCATATTATATGATGATAATGATAAATTACATAATTTTTGTTTAAATGATAATGACAAAAATGATTGAAGTAGTCAAGATAATGATGACGATGATGATGATGATCTTGTAGTTACTGTAATAACAATTATGATGATGTCTCAGATCTTTAGTTTTGATTTTGAGGAAGACGTAGACGTACTGATGTAACGACGACAAAGGAAATCAGATGTGTTTTCTCTTTTGTTGTTGTTTTGTTTTTTGTTTTTTGTTGTTTGTTCCTTTTTTTCTTTTTTCGTTTGTTTGTTGTTGTTTTTTCTCGTGTTTCTCACTTCCTTTTATTTTATAAAACAGACCTGTTTTTAAAATAATAATAAAAAAACTTCTGCGTCATTGCATTTCAGTTGAATTCAGTTTATTTTCAGCATGTATTAAATTAAGCCTGAACCCTCCATATCCCGAAGCGGATATTACCGAATCAGCTGTCAACGATCAATATGCATCTCCTTGGAAAATCTATCAGTTCTAAATGACGAATCTCCAAAGTATAATTTTTAATTAAATTTTTTTTTTTTTTTTTTTTTTTTAAATAGTGCATTCTTACTAGAACACCTTTTATCCCCCCACCCAAACAAGAAAAAAGAAAAGAAAAGAAAAGAAAAAATGAAAAAAGAAAAAGAAAGAAAGACGAGTTGTGTTTTATAAAAACACGACAGGTTCTGTGCATGTTCATGGTCTTCTCATAGTTTGGTCTTTATTATTAGCAAAGATTGGTGTGATTATTAAACATACTTTACTATTAGCAAAGGATGGTATCAATATTAAACATACTTTATTAGTAGTAAAGATTGGTGTCTGTATTTAAACATACTTTATTATTAGCAAAGATTAGTGTCTCGATTAAACATATTTACTATTAGCCAAGATTGGTGTCTGTATTAAATGTGCTTTACTATTAGCAATGATTAGTGTCAGTTTTAAATATACTTTACTATTAGCAAAGATTGATGTCAACATTAAACCTACTTTGTTACTAATAAAACTATTACGTAGCATTCACAGTATTTAATCTTTTTTTTTACAACTCTACATTCATTTGTTCTTAAAAATACCTGAACTGTCAGGACGTATAAAATTGTTCCTTTCCAAATGATGTATAAAATCTAAATCAGTTTTCATTATTTATAAGATGTTACATGTAATATAATTATATCCTCATAAAGATTCTTTTTGCGTTATATAAGACAGGTTACGTTATTAAAAAAAAAAAAAAAAAAACCTAGAATAAATCTTAGTCTAAATCCATCCTTTATTTTAAACACTTGAAATTGTTTTTTACCGTATGTTTTCTAATGTAATATATAAGATAAACAGACATATTCGAGATAAAAACAATTTTGTCAGCTGTCAATTAACCAGCTATATTCAACTTAGAACTACAAATGGCTGAATTCCACCATAGCATTCATATGACAATGAGCTTCAGTTTGCAGATGCTGAGACGTATAATTCAGTGACATAATTTCGTTCTAAGATGTGAAGCCGTAATTTAAATTTGATATCAGGTCTTAATATAGTTTTCAAAATGGCGGAGCACAGTTCTTTGAACCCGAACTGAAGGTAAACAATATTGTTTTGTGTATAATTATTTAGATTCGCAATGACTATATTTGATTAAAAACCACTGCTTATTTACATTCTGAGTCAGAAACATAACCAAAAAAAAAAAAAAAAAAAATGTTAAATATAATAAAAAGCAAACTAAGTTTAAAACTTTTTCCTGTCACGTAATTTCCTCCTTTATATACAGAGGAATGGTCCAAAAGCAGGTGGACAGTAAATGATAACATTTATTTTGAGATTACATATACAAGTATATTTACTCCAAACGTAGGTGGACAGTAAATTGTAGTTATAAAATTTAAAATAATATAGCACGAAACCCATAGTTATAATGAACACCATTGTAATAATATAACCCTAACCCTAACCCGCATATACTGTCTACCTACTTTTGGACCACCCTGTATTTGAGCGAAACGATGAGCATAGATGACGTATTAAAACAGATAAAATAGCTTCTAATCAAAGCTCTCTCTCTCTCTCTCTCTCTCTCTCTCTCTCTCTCTCTCTCTCTCTCTCTCTCTCTCTCTCTCAGCTATTTCAAACGTGCTTACTCAAAAAAAATTCAATCATCATCATTATTTTTGTCTGTTTATTTATTTATTACTACTGTTGTTGCTATTTTTATCTGTGTTGCTTTTGTTTAGCTCAGGATTCAGTATATGATTTCAGCCATTAATAATGGAAGTCGAAGAATCGCGAACTAATTACTTTCTGACTTTTACACCTGTAATTATTTATATAGATTACTTACCTGTACGTGCCAGTCAATACCCGCTCAGTACAAACCTGACAGAGAATTAGTCATGTTTAGTGTCTGGGAAAATCAAATTTATCTCGACATACAATTATTATCTAAAAGGAAAAATATGGAACGAAAAAGAAATAAGGAAAATAGATAGATAGAGAGATAGATAGACAAACAGACAGACAGACAGAGAGGTAGACAGAGAGGCAGGCATGAAGGCAGACAGAGAGACAAACAGACATATAGACAGATAGTAGAAAAATAGATAGACAGATAGGCTGACAGACAGACAGACAGATAGAAATATCCTTTGACTTTTTGCATGTGAAGGTTGTTAAACTGTTTTAAGATAAAATTACGTTCTGTTTGATACGGTTCCGTAAAACGATTTGTGTTTTGTTTCAAGTACATGAAAGGAAACTATTTATTTCAGGAAGCAAGGGCAAATTATTAATTTAGATGTAATTTAACCATATTAACATTAATGTACTAGTTAATTAAATATCTACTGCAGTAGTATCTCGTGCTTCAGAAACATAAATCGCATCTACAGTAGAAAATAATAGTAGAGAAACAAAAAAAAAAAAAAAAAAAAAAGAAGAAAACTAAGAGTAATAAATAAGAAAAAGTACAGTGGGTAAATATATTTATGATGAAAGCATTAGATAACCACGAAGAATCATTATTTCATACATGGAATTACAATTTTTTTTTTATATATAATCGAAATACGTCAAAGTCGATAATGATAAAAGTGAACACGCAACAATAAATGTATTTTTACCAATTTACTTTGTTTCAAAAAAAAAAAATGCATGATAGAAGTTTTACATTTCTTTGATGTTTTTATTTCACTGATATTTGGTTATTAGCAGTGACTACTGTCCATGAATAAATAAATAAAACAAGCATATGGAAGTATACATATTTATTCTTATTAAGCAATTTATACGTATATGTATATATATATTATTTTATTTTAATAGTGATTAAAAAATGGCACATTACAAAAACATATATATCCACATTTTTTTTTTGGTATCAGAATTTTCCATGACAGTTTTTATATATCTAAATTTCAATAGCGAAAAAAATAAAGACACACACACATATCCCGAAATTACTATAAATAATGAAAAGGTTGGATTGATTAGATAAATTTCTGTTAAAAAATATAGCTTTTGGGGACGGAACTACTTTTGCTCCGATACTTTATTTAAGAACCATTTTGTGTTGTAGGCGACAATGAAATCAGTTAATTCCTGTTCAGGACAAATAACAGTTTTCTTAAGACAGCAACCATTTATTAAACATATACACGCACGCGCACTAACAGACACACAAATACACACACACATTTAAAAGTCTGTGTATTATTTTAAATGCTGAAACACAGATACACACTGAAGATGATTTTTTCATCTGCGACGTAACAATAAAAACTATAAAAAATGCAATTCAACATAACAAAACTTTTCCAGGATTTATATTCCAAAATAATTAACTGATATTATTTTTGACTATTATAAATAACAGAATTCAACACGCCGTATTGAAAATACAACTTTTGCTTTTTCTGTGAAAGGCATGGCTGTTAATGAAGTGGTAATACATTATAGCTATTTTATTTTTAATTATATATAAAACAAATATATACATATATATATATATACAATTCCAGCTCGTTAAAAGGTTTGTTGTTCCAAGCCGACTGTTTATGACTTAGTACAAAACAGTTAAAGTAGATCGTGCAAGCGAAATAGTTTAATACATATTACTGCAGCCGTATTCAACAAAACAAGTACGTCGTTGTAGGGTTTCTCACAGAAAAAGTACTTTATTGCAGAACGATTTCTTGCAAATTAGGAAAAATTCTGTTCAGAGTATTGTATTGCAAACATTAGTAGAAATTTACGTACGAAAGTGCACGTACTGCAATGTGAAAGAGACAGAGATAATGAGAATGTCATTGTAGAATAATGCAGAACAACATGTAGAATTCTGTTCATTATAAAGGATGATAATTTTATTTCAATACTGCAGATCTTATAGAGCAGGACATAAAAATTCAGAGTAATACACAGCTTCTTCTACAATACAAATGCGTCATTGTGGAATACAGCAAAAATCACTTGTACAATACAAAATGTAGAAAGTTACATACGTTCTCCTGTAAAAAAATTAAATATTTCATTGTAAAATAGAGAAAAGTTCTTGAAAAATAAATTACTTATTTACACATATATATATATATACTGTTAAAAGTTACTTGTTTAGTATCTAACTATTAAGAATTAAACTGTTATTATTTCATTTTCGAAAAACTCCCTGGTAATTTCTCAGTCTTTTAGCTGCTAGTTTTCTCAGAGAAATGTGGATGTGTATCCATGTTACGTTCATATTATAATAACAAATATTATATCAGTATGTGAATTCACATGGTTAAACTGTAGAAGTAATGTCTGTGCGTAGTCAAGAAGGCATCACAATAGAGACATTTTTGTTTCTTATCACAATCGACACTGAAACACTGAAGGCTTTGACACGTGATGACCGTGTGACGTGCTGCTGGACTGGTTCTGATCAGCAGACCGCTGATCCTTGCTGCCTATTCTCATGACTTTTTGAAAAGCGATTCGGAAACTGGGCTTCTTGTATCCGTAAACGAAGAAATTCACGCACGAGTTGCACGTGCCTATCAGTACCATCAGTTTACCATACTTATCCTGCAAATCGTATCCTAGGGTAGTCGAGCAAAATCCGTAGAGCATGTATGGACTCCAGAAAAGAACAAACAGGCCGTAGACCAAAGCCAGGAGATTCGATCTGCTTCTCTCGTTCTTCTCTTTCTGAGCAGACATTGTCGACAGCGCGAGACGCACGCGCCTTCTGGTGACAACGATCACACGCACAAAGAGTACGGCACTGAGAGTCACCTCCGCGATCAGGCTAACGGACAGGAAAAGAGTGAAAGGCTTCTTGAAAATGAAATGAAACATGCATCCATACCTCGGCGTCCAGGTATCGGCTCCCAAAAGAACCGTGCTACACGGAGCGAAAACGAGCATCCAGATGAAAAGAGCAGCTACGAAGCTTTTTCTGTTAGTCTTGGAAATCTGATGCTTCAGCGGGAAGTCCACGGCCAGGAATCGCTCGACAGCAATGAGCAGGAGGTTGGCGATTGACGAGCCCAGGCAGACGATCCAGATGAAGTGCCTGAAGAGACAAGGATATCTCATCCTCTTCAAGGAGTAGCTCAGGTAGAAAGCGAAGTCGAACGGTATCGCCACCATGCCCACCAGCAGATCGGACAGAGCCAGACTCGCTATGAGGATGTTGCAAGGTTTGCGAAGAAAATGGAACTTGCTGACGCTGATGACGATGAGTGAGTTGCCCACGATGATGGGCAGCATGATGCATCCCTCGACAACGAGGTAGAAAATCACTAACGGGTTCAGAAATAAAACGTCAGGCACGTGGACCGCGCCGAGGTCGCTAAGAAATGTGCTGTTCTCTTTTGGATGCATATTTCCAACTGAAAGAATTAGTATCTGGAAATTTAAAGCGTTCGTTTTGGTCCTTTGAAGAACCTTTTTGAATGGTCAACACAGGTTCCGGAAAGGTAAACTATCTTTGTGAAAATTCAGCGAGTCCTTCTGAAGAAATTTCAGTATCTGAAACTTGTTTGTAAAGATTTTCTTTTGATACGTTAAAACGCTGTCCACCCCACAGACATATTAAACAAACAGAAATGATGGCTGTATATAAAACAATGTCTTAGTAACATTTTGTATGGTTTGACCAATCGTCTTTTACTATTTCACTTGGTACAACAGATCCTTACTGATCCGGTTATTTGAAATTCAGTTCACTATTCAGTTTGAATCATTGAGGTAAACTCGACGAAGCCATAAAAGAATCGGTAATGATAATCTCTAAGTAGCCTTGTAAGTTTTCATTATGACAGCCACAGTACAGCATATATCTATATATACATATAATTTATAGATATAACCTTTTTGGTTGATAATTGAATTTATATAGGAAGTTGTACTTCACAACTGTCTATATTGTTCAAAGAAGAAAAAAAAATTATATATGAAAACCAACATTAATAAAAAAAATTGTAATAGAAAAAAAAATACCTTTAATATCCGTAAGAAGTCCTTTCAAAAATTCTCGGAAAAGATAGCTTTTTTTTTTCTTTTTTTACCATCCAGTTGAAATACCTTTTCACCTTGGAAGATAATACAAAAATGTTCTCTAGATTCTTGTGTTTTTCAAATGTAGTTATGTTTCTTCTGATACACCTCTCTGTTTATGCTGATATTCCGTTCCAGCTGAAATTTACGATCATTTTTCGCTTCTTTTTTTTTTTTACATTTTCTTATTTATTGTTTATTGTGTGCAGTGTATTCAAGTTTTAACTGATGATGGCTCTTCGTCTTAGTTTTCCTGTAAAGTGACTGTTCCAGTTTTATTTTTTAATTTGATGGTCCACTTGTGCTTAAAGGTGACTGACTGTCCTTTGCACGTTTTCTTCAAACTGACTGTCGCTTCCAGTTTCTTTTTAAAGCAAGCATTCCAAATATCGTTTCAAAGAGACTGTTCCAATTTAACGTACTTTTAGTGGATTGTTCCATTTTAACGCTCATTTGATTTTCCACTTATCGTTTTGTTGATTGTTTCAATTTAAGGTTTAGTCGATTGTTCCATTTATAACGTTTAACTGGTTGTTAAAGTTGAACTTTTAGTTGATTTATCATGTGCAGTTCAACTTGAATATTGCAGCTTTTTTTTTTTTTTTTTTTTTTCATAACTGATTGACTCATTCCAAGTTTAAAGAAAGGTGACTGTCCAGTGACTTAACCATCCCTGTTCTCAAGAAAGGTCACTTTCGGGTGACTTAACCATCCCTGTTTTCAAGAAAGGTCACTTTCGGATGACTGATCAAATTCCAGGTTTTATAAAAAGTAACCTACCTTGCTTCCTCTTTTATTTTATTATCCTTCCAGATAAAAGTCTGTCGAAATTTACATTTTTTGCCTTCCACCGACCATTTCTTAACGCATCAGATTCTCGCCAACACGTCGTCGTTTCCAAATGAACTACTAAGCGATCGATGGAACGGTTTTGTTCCCAGTTAACAGTACAAAATACCGCACGCGCGACGCTGAGAACAGACGTCAAAATAGTGTTCGCTAATTGTACAAAATTACTCGCTGTTAGATCATGGGCTTCATAGTCACAAAGTGTATGCGTCTGCTGTCTAATAACCTTTGATATAGAAATGTGTGGTGCGCTGGCGTTAAATAAATATTTGTTTACCATTGATTTGTTATTTGTTATCCCGTGGTAATAGAATTTAAAGGATTTCTGGAAAATTCGATGATGTTTGTTTTTCTCTTTGTTTTGTTTGTTGTTGTTGTTTTTTTTGTGTGTCTTTTATTTAT
Organism: Chrysomallon squamiferum; assembly: GCA_012295275.1. Lineage (NCBI taxonomy): Eukaryota > Metazoa > Mollusca > Gastropoda > Neomphalida > Peltospiridae > Chrysomallon > Chrysomallon squamiferum. Next base: position 11,738,087 of record CM022673.1, on the reverse strand, counting down.
TTATTATTTTGTCTGGGTTTTTTTTGTTTTTGTTTTGTTTTTTGTTATAATTGTTATTTTAATTATTTGTTAAAGAGTTTATGTATGTAACAGGTACAGCTATACAGCTGCAACCACAACAACAACAATAAAAACATAATAATAATAATAATATAAAATCGGGAATATAATTAAAAAAAACAAATTATTCTAAGATTGATAAAAATTTTTAAAAAAAAACACGAAAGAAATTAAAATACACCACGTAATTTATTGTTTAATTTTTACCAATGAGCTAAATAAACAAAATCTTGATTGCATAAACATTTCAAAAAAATACAAAAACTGGTCGATGAAAAACGTATTAAAAATATAAACGATATTAGCTGAATATACAACCACATCAATAAGGATATAATTTAATATTATTAAATAGAAAAGTAACTGAAATTTGACATACCAGGTAAAAATGGCCGAGTTTGTCATTCTGGGCAGTTTTGAAAATATAACGTTTCCGGAGGGTAACATTCTTTTTGATACTTGAAAACAACAGTATAAATATACGTATGTGTATGTACACATTTTAAACATACATACATTTTGTGCGAATATTAAAATGTACAGATTCTAATAAAATACCTCTTCATATCGTAAACAATATTTTAGACTATGTTTTTGGTACTCAAAGAAAATGACACTGTTTTACGTTTAATAAAGAAATAAATATGTCCCAAAATATTTTCCTACGTTATATCCAAAAACGCTCTGTATAACTTACGTTTTTCGTCTTTAATGTACTGAAATTTGAATTTTTGTCCTGTAACAGATAATACTCGTATAAAAAGTTAGTAATATTTTATGTATTTTGAAAAAGTAAATTTAATTTTCAAGGTTACTTAATACGTTATATATCTGGCTCTTTGACATTAAATTGTTTTTTTACAGCTTAAAAAATTATATATAAATAACTAAATTATATTCAATTAGAAATTTAAAAAAAAAAAAAAAAAAAAAAAAAAAAACATTAATCTCTCTCGTATTTTAATACTGATGTAAAATTGTTTATGTATGTGGATGTGTGTAGTTACAACAAACAAAGGTCATTGACTGATACTATTGATTGTTGTGAACAAAAGTGCCTGCAATGATAGCAAATTCCGAAGTTTTTTTAGATTTAGTTAAAACGAAAGGAAACTGTATTAACTATAATAATACAGAATGTGGTGTATGTTATCTTCTTTTATTCCTTTACAAAAAATAATGGTCAAAGTGACATGAACATTCCATTTTTTCTTTTCTAAGAAATACTGTTTTTGCAGACGATAAAAATTGTTTGTAAAAACTGATCTTTAAAGTTCAGTGAAAGTATTGTTTTTCTTTCTTTAAAAATGATATGGATAAATCAAAGCCGCTAAAATTATTATCAGTAAAATTATTAAAGATATATCAATAAAAAAAATATATTTTATAAATATGAACAAAAATTGAATTCCAAATAAAAAATTGTTTTAAAAAATGTATAACATTTTAAAATTTATATTACTAAATGTATAATTTCATGATTCGTAGGACTAACGTAAGTAAAATTTAAAATTTGCCAGAGGTTTTAGTAAAATTAAATTTAAAAAATCCATACTCCCAAATCGACCCAAATTACAAGTAAAATTAGTTTAAGAAATAAACGTAAAAATTATTTTTAAAAACGAATAACACAGGAATGAAACATAATTTAAAAAACAAACAATGAAGAAATATATCACCGGTAACAAACAAAGTTGATTATCGAAGCCAGGCTTAAATATAATTTACTGTTTTAACGACGTATATATATATATATATATATGTATATTTCTAAAGTGAACTGAGAATTTTATCAATTGCTCTTAAACATGAAAAAAAGTTGTTTTGCAAGAAATGTGAATAATAATAATAATAATAATAATAATAATAATAATAATAATAATAATAATAATAATAATAATAATAACAAACATTATGATATCGTTATCATCATTATTACTACTGCAATGTTCATCATCATCAAAATCATTATTATTATTATAATTATTAAAGCTAATATATTTAATAGCTCATTTACAATTTTTTTCCCATTACACATTATTACTTTTTATTTATTTTAAAAAAAAAAAAAAAAATTTATTTATCTCATTTTATATTTTAATTTTATGGAATAAACACTGGCACGGAATTTGTGTCTGTCACAGTAACACAAACATGTATAATAAATTAGTGAAAATCGTTGAGAATTATTCTTTGGTAACAACTTTTGTAAACATTTACATACATCTAAAGTGAATCCATTGTGATTTGAATACCCAAACCAGTCATTATGTTGTAAAAAAAAAAAAAAAAAAAAAAAAACGAGGCAAAAACTAAAACAAAATCTCCTTAATTTGCTGTGTAAGCTTTTTACAAGCAAATGGGGTACAAATATAAAAATGATTATCACCGATATAAGATTACTGTTTTATAAATGAATTATGAAAAAAAAAAATATTTGGTTTTTTAAATTTAACAAAAATTGTGAACCAATATAAAAAAAAAAGAGCATGTTTTAACATATACATGAAAATTACAATAAAAATCAGTTATCTGCCTGTTATTAATTACACAATTTTTATCATTTAAATGATTTCGAAGGGTCATAAGGAAGATAAAAAAAAAATGGCAGCCTCTATATTTCATAACAACTTGTTATGTTATTGTCAAATTTTATTGTTAGTGTTCATCAGTTAAAATGAAAACGCATTAATATTATGCCAATTGTTCAAATTACCACGGGATGCACTTTAAATACTATATAAAATTAAAATAAAGATTTTTCTATGGTTGACAATAAAAATATTAATCTGCAAAAACGAAAGGCAAAAATTTAAATAAAAGATTTTAAAATGGGATGTTATACTCCAATGTACATACATATGTATGTTCAGGCAGACACACACAAATAATATACACACAAATACACACACACACACACACACACACACACATACATATATATATATATATACAGAGAGAGGAATGCTGTCAAAGTTGAATTAAAATGGTTAGAAAAATATTTTAAAAGGCACATAGAAAAACCATTTAAAAACTATGATTGTGTACAGTCACAAGTTAACTACAACCTGAACTTTTCTTTCTGTACAATACTCTTAGAATTATAAGAAACGTAAGAACAGAAATTGTTTAAATTTAGTATAAAAATATAGTCAATATTTCGGCATTAAAAAAATAATTCGTTAATTCATTTTACGATTACCATTTCTGTTCATTAAACAGTTGTTCTTTTAAGCTCACAATTTAATAATATCAACCATAGAAAAAGATTTAGATCCAAACAAATGGAAATAAAAGATTATATATAAATCTCACTTTCAAAAAATATTAGATTCATCAAAAGAAAAATACTTATACAAGAACTTGAAATTAATTTTCGTTAACAATTTTTCAAGCCTGTGGGCTGTGTTCACTTGAGAAAAATGGCTGCTTATTTCAGCCGATAAATCAAACAGTGTCATAATGAATCAAGGTGAGGGTTTTGTGTCACATTTTAAAAACATCAGCCTGGAGGCAGTTACGGTTCCTCAACGCATAGGTTATCTCTTCATAATGTCCTGGGTGTTTGCATGTTTACTAAACAGACAACAGTAATCTTAACCTTTGGACTGACTGTAATTTTTGACCTCTTGTTTAAAATGACCCCACAGACCTGTAGGTAGTCTGTACAATCAAAACAGAGGTTGTCTGTAAACTCTTGCCTGTCCTGATAATCATCTGTAAAAATTAACTTCCACACAGTTTATAAACACATTCGAGGTTAAATAAAACTTTCAGGTTAGGTTTAACTTCAACATAAAAATGTTTAATCTCATACGTGTCTGTATGTGAGAGGTTTTTATAATTCAGCCTCGAGGTTGCATTTACCACTGGCCAGTTTGACTGTAATTGCAATCTAAAGGTTGTCTGTCGTATTTACCTCAAGTTATGTGATAACCACAGACAGACAACCTTTAACCTCATACTGCACACTGTCTGAAACTGAACCTAGAGGTTATCAGGTTCTCGCCGACGTTTAACCTCTTCCTCCTTGTCGTCCATTGTTAACAGACGATACATTAATACTGTCAGAACTAAACCAATTATCTGAAAAACAGTGATAATAAACAGTGAGAGAGAGAGAGAGAGAGAGAGAGAGAGAGAGAGAGAGAGAGAGAGAGAGAGAGAGAGAGAGAGAGAGAAATAAATACAAAAACTGAAATAGAGACATACAGAGATAGAGATATACACAGAAAGATAGAAATTACGAGATAAAAAGATAAACTCATAGAGACACACAGAGATTTGAGAAAGAATGAGAAAGAGCGAGACAGACTGAAACAGAGATACAAAGATAGATAGAGACATACAGATACAAAGACACAGAGAAAGAGAGACAAAAAAAATAATTAAGGGATGGCTATTTCATAATATAAAGCTTCAGCTCCACAACAGAATGCTTAAATAAATCAATTAGTATTATTTATTATAATAACATTACATAGTTTACTTACAAACATAATCAAATTAAAAAAATAATAATAACTTTAAAAATATCTGTCAGGCATAAGAATGAAGTGTATTTTAATCTCTACTCACCATAAAAAAGCCAAACCCAAAACCTATAGCTAAAATGATGTCAGCATGATCAGCAACAAAGGCTTTGGCAGCAAAATAACATCCCTGAAAAAAAAACAAATAAACAAAAAACATTAAAAACATCAGTACTGGATAATATTAATTTCTCACCGAGTGAATGAAAATTTAATGTTCTAATCAGAGCAATCACTCCTGCAATAATCATACTCTGTGACAAAGCCAGGAATTTTCTCTCTTTAACACTAACCCTATACATATCTGTTGCTCTTGGTTACCAGAAAGGTTTGATCATGTAACCTAAACCAGTCAAAATAATCTCTTTATCAACAGCTCTCTATTATCACTATAACTAAAAAAAATGTGTTTTTTTTTTTTTTTTTATGTAAATCTGATCAATCGGTTGTGATCCACCAACAAAAGATTGAAGACTTTTATTAATATTGCTGACGCTCAATTTCACAGATCTCAGTTCTGGGAAATGCAAACAAAACTTGAAAAAAAAATCACTCATCTAGAACTTAGCACGTGAAAACTTACCTCTGCTGCTGTCAAGTTATTCTGAGTCCCAGTGTATGAACACAGCATTTCTCAAGACACAAGTTAAGAGTAAATTTTACAACTGCACCCACAACCATCCCAGCCTAACAAATTTCACCCAGCTACCCTTCATTTTTTCTCTACATATATATTGTATGCATTGTTTTTCACACCTGTACGTCGCTCTTACATTATTATACAATGCTGTTTATACGTACTAAAATTTAATGTTTCACTCTGTGAAATCGCCAGTCAACAGTAATGCAATCAAAAAAAAAAAAAAAAAAAAAAAAAAAAAAAATATCGATGGCTCAGTCATTATAGAGTTAGTGTGCTTACTTTGTAATACAAATTGTGATTCTTCAGTCCCGTGGTGGGGTTGGTGGGGGGTCCCATTTTCCACTTCTGGCAGTCTTCGAGGTTCGTATAACTGCCATGATTCTTATCAAAAACACAGCAAGACTCAGGGACATACTTCCTGTCTGACAGATCTTTTAGAAGAAACAAAAAATAAATATTTTAATTAAGAATCAGCAATTTAATATATCCATTGAATATAAACAACAAAAATTAATATTTAAAAATTCAAGAAAATAACTAACAACAAAAATTTATATTTAAAAATGTTTTTTTTTTGTTTTGTTTTTTGTTAAACTTAACATGGGTTCATTAGTTCAAGGGACATCAGTGTCTATTAATAACAAAGCATTTTCAGACATCAACCTTTACTAACAATTCATAGATTTCGATTTGTGTTAATAATAAAGTATCACTGTTTTAAGATATCAACATGTAAAGTATAACTTGTTTAAGATATCAGCATTTATTAATAATAAAGTACAACTTTTAAGGTACCAACGTTTACTAATAATAAAGTACAACTGTTTTTAGATGTAAATGTTTGTCAATAATAAAGTGTAACAATATGTACTTTTCAACCTTTGCTAACAATAAAGTATGATATTTTTAATTACTTACAGTTCTGGTCTGCAAACCAGTGAGTTCTCTGGTAAAGTTTCCAGTCTTCACCAATAACAGCACAACACTCCAGCTAAACAAAGAGTGAAATAAATAACTGAATAAAGATTAACTTAACATCAGCTTAATGCTCACTTCATTTCACCTCAGTTACATCCCCTGTTATCTACAAGTTACTCTTTGACAACACATCCCCTGGTGAAAAGGCATAAACACATATTCCATTTTTAATGACAGGTGAAAAATCATCACTTTTTCATCAGTCCAGGATGATTATCTACTTTTACCAAGTTTGTATGTGTGTGTGTGCGTGTGTGTGTGTGTGTGTATAGATATATATATATATATGTATGTATGTATGTATATAGGTATAGATATCTTGTCTAACATATCTCTCAGAAGAAAAATATTATGATTGTATTGTGTTAATTGTTTTTAATTTAAGAAATTAATAAAATTTGTACAAAATATTCTTTTTGATCCCATGAACATTTTTTTTTTTTTTTTTTTTAAAAGATGCTGCAAACTGGAGCTCTGTTTGAGTTTCAAATGCAATATTTTTCAAAACATAAAAAAAACCCATTATGATCTGCAAAATATGTTTTACAATTGTATTTTAAGACAAAGTTGTCATTCCTACTATGGCCAAGACAATTCAGGTTTGTTGTGGCTACTGGTTTGGTAGATATGAATAAAAAGTTGTTTGCATGTACAAAACAATTGTCTGCAATGGTTGTCCCTCTGATGAAGGGACACCTGCAAAATAGGGACACTTTTGTTCAGCCAAACAGTTGTCCCCTGTAAGACAGGTACCAGTGTGTATATACTTTACTGTTAGATTTTTTTTTTTTCCACTTACATCTTTCTGGACCTTGTTCCAAGCTGAGGTAGTAGCTGCATCACTGCCATATTTGTTTTCCAGTGTGTTTGTCATAGCATTTTTCATAGAATCCTCCAACTGAAAATTATATTGATAATAATAACATTAATAATAAAAATCTCAGAATGTATTCAAAAAATGAATATAAAAATAATAATAATAATAATAATAAAAAATAAGAATATATTAAAAAAAAAAGTATTTTAATAATAATAATAATAATAATAAATTTAAAATTGGAATATAATAAAAAAAAATTATAATAATAATAATAATAATAATAATAATAATAATAATAAATCAGAATAACATCAAAAAATCATCATCATATTAATAATAACAACAACACCACAAACCATGAAAATTATAATTGATAATAACAACAATAACAATAATAATTTAATACAAACAATAGCAACAATAAAAACAAGCAACAAACTGGGAGTCATAAATAAAATAATTTAATTTCCAAAACATTTTTGTCTGTTTTCTTTTTCTTTCGCTAAAATTATCAAATAACATAGTTAATTAGCAAGTTTTATTTGTCCTGCAGTGCATGAACACAGCAGGTTAATACATATATACATACTGGAAAGAATATGATTAATTTAAAAAAAAAAAAAAAAAAAATTTCACTGATATTTATCCAGCTCTTGAGACCGATAAGAATTAGAATGATTTCACTTAATGAAGGTAAAGACTTTCAAAACACTGACCTCTCCTTTGAAGGCCACAGCCATGGCAGCACCAACAATCAGAAAAAGAAAGATGACTAGAAGAACAATGAAATACTGAAATACAAAAAAACAACAAACAGATATATTAACTCCTCAGCTAACATCATTTAAAACAACAAACAATTGTTAAGAATGTTTTTTGTGACATAATGTTTAATTTGAAATTCAAAAACACAAATACAGTACTGTTATTCAGCAGGGGGTTATGTTCTTTACCCCCATGAATCCTTTGAATATTGGATGCAGTTTTAAAACGTCTATTATGAGATTATATATGGTACTAAATGCTTCCCATCACTTTCTAAAGACACTCTTACTCATTAATACAGTAATAATGTAGTAAAAAACTAATGTAGTAATGAAAGTAAACACATTTTAATTTTGTACTGAAACAATATTTTAATCAGAAAGAAACATAAGTGCAGGAGGACAGTAACACCGCATAGCATAGTTACCCATACAGACTGTACTGTAAAGTCAATGCATTACAAAATGTATTAGAATTGACAGAAAGTGGAACAAATTCAAAAGGCAAACAGACAGATAAATACAACAGCACAGTTCAGGTAATAATAATACAATTCAGTAATAATATGCAATTAAAAACAACACGGTCACAAAAAATATGCACTGTACATACAGTGTATGCATTTATAAAAAAATACGTACTTATTGCAATAATAATTGAAAAAATTTGATGTTGTTTTTGTCACCAATAATGAATAATAATAAAATGATGATGAAATTTGCAGAAATTGATGATGAAACACTAATGTACAGTATGGCACAGCTTATGCTTTACAGCACTTTAGGTAATTATTCCTACTCTTCAGGCACTTAATATATCTATGACCTACAAAACCCGGTTTACTGAGCATTTGTTTTATGACGTTATGACGCTAGCCTGGTATGATGCGATAGGGTTAAGAGCCTAACCCATGAATGAACCATGAATATATACTGTACATTTGTGATATGTTTTATTTATGTGTGTATGTGCATTTGTGAATGTATGGATGTATGCATGAATATATTTATGTATCATTTTGCATGTATATGAATGTATGTATATTTATACATATGTATATATATATATATATATATATATATATATGTGTGTGTGTGTGTGTGTGTGTGTGTGTATATATATATATATGTATGTATATATATATATATATACAAACACATTTATGTATGTATACAGACACATATATCCATACATATATCCATATATATATATATATATATATATATATATATATTTACACACATATATATGTTTTAGAGAGTGAGAGAGAGCTAACTACACCAACATACAGAAATATGAAACTGTAAAAATTAAAACTGCTCTCAACATAAAAACATTAATTAATATATATATATATATAGATATATATATATATATATATATATACATAAAACTTAAAAGTTCTAAACCTTTTGACAACAAACTGACACAACACTTACAATAATGAGAAACAACTTGTTATGTTTAGTTGCAGCCAGAAAACCTAACACTGATGCCACTAAGATAATCACTCCAGCTAGAATCATGAAATAGGAGGCCACACTGAACAGGCTGGTTCCAATAATGTCCGACACATAAATTTTTGAGACAATACTCCATATTGCTATTGCAGCAACTGTTAATCCTATGATCTAAATAAAATATAAAACAGAATTGCCCATCAATGTATGTTTTATTATTAATAATTATTCATCAACATACATTTTAATATTAATAACAACTTATAAACATGTGTTTTAATATTAAGAGTTACTCAGTCTAATATATATTTGACTTTTTTTCATCATGATGAAGCCAAAAATTAAGCTTTAAAACATATGCAATACATTAAATAGCAAATAATTAATAATTAATTCCATAAAGAAAAATAATAATAATAATTATAAAGAAGACCTTTTTAAATTATATAAACATAAAGATGGGGTTTTATTATTAAATTATTCAAGGTCACATCTGCAATATCTTATAACAGAATGCACACAGCTGTTTCATAATAAAATATTTATTTTAATACTTACAACAAATGCTGCATTAAAAAGAACCAGGAAAAATTTGATAAGCTTAAAACTGCAAGCCATGTTTGTTGAAACTGGTGGATCTGTTCTGAATCAAGGATCTGTCATTTGTTTTAAATTCTGAAAAACAATTTTATCTTAAATTAAAGCTGTCCAATAATAATAATAATAATGATGATGACATTGATGATGATTCTAAAATAAGAAAGAATAACAAAAAATAATAATTATGATAATAATGAATAATAATGACTATTGTAACAATACAAGTGATAATAATTGTAATAAAACAACCATAAAAATACAATCAATAATAAGAGTAATAACAAAATGATAACTGATGGATTAATGATTCTAAATTTCAATAAATTACAATAAACCTTTATGCTAATCTGAATCCTTTCATTTTCAATTTCTCACACAAACACATTCAAACTTTTGCTCATCAGCTTTATTTGTGGTCGAATCTGTGTATCAGTAGATGCTGAAATCTTTTAATTACATTTCACAGCAACCTGACAGAACTAGATGTCCTAGCATGCATGAAGAATTTCCTGATGTAAGCTGAATGTACGTATCACCTATACTTTTCTTTCTTCAGTCTTGAATAAGAAAATGTATTGATCATGCCTATAACAAGGATTTGTGAATTGTTCTGTGACATAAGCAGTATAAACATCACCTACACGTTCCTGTCTATTCTCCTAGAGAATTCTAATATATATATATATATATATTACTTGTACTTTTTTCTCATGACTTAGTCTGTTTGTTTCTTAAATGATTTCTTTTTTAAAGTTATTTATAATACATTATGTGATATTGCTTCTGAAAATAAATTACCATTACACAATAATGTTATTTATAGCAATGACACCATAATAATAAATTACTGTGTTAATTTTGTTATTATTATTATTATTATTATTATTATTATTATTATTATTATTATTATTATTTAAGTTAATTTTAATTACACTAAATTGCTTCTGAATATAAACTATGACTGATATAACATAACAAATTAAAACGTATCAGACACAGGTGTGTTGTTAACCAGGCTATTCAGTGAACCATGCTACAGTCTGACGAGTCACATTGTTTTGAAAGTGGCAGCAATTCTAAGAAGAATGAATTAGTAACACCACACAAGCCTAAACTTTGCAGTCTCCAGCAAACCGATCTGGATTCTTAATTTCGTATTCAAAAATATTTATTAATTTTGTTACGACATAAAACAAAAATATCCACTGTTATTTATTATCTGTGACGAATAAAAATTAAATTTTAAAATAAAATGATTATTATTAAAATATATTTTTTGAATAAATTATGAATATTTAGGATGAATCCTACTTCAAACGACTCACGATTCAGCCAAAACTCAACAACACTAAACAGACGCCATTTTAGCTACCTCACGACCAGTACATTTGAATCATTAAAATTTAAATGCCCGTGGTGTTAAGTTTTTCACTTTTTCCAAAGACATTATCCTCAAGCTAACGTGGAATAAAAGATTAAACTAATTAAATAAGTCCTGGCGTTTCATCAAGACGATTACATAACGATGATCACACATACTTACGTTAATAACAGCAGCTTACCTGTAATTGCAAATTGTCAAAACACACCTGCGCGCCTTTCCGGACTCTCTCGAAAAGAAGGTTCGTAAATCAAAGATAACTCGTCTGATAAAAATAGGTGTGACTCGAGAAGGTAGCACGTAAAATGGAAACACTGCTTGAATACAGAATACGTGTCAACAGAATACAACATTCAAACCCGGATTTTTAAATTTAGTCACGATGTGAAACATTACAAGCCGATGAATACTGAATATATTTACGGACACAAATATAAAATGCTTTCTAGAATGAATAAATTACCATTTGTTAAATGATATCGCATTTAGCAGTTTAGTTTTTATTAAATGTAATAATTATTCGTTACCCTTTTCTTCTTCTTCTTCTTCTTCATTTTATTTATTTTATTTTATTTTATTTTTTTTTTTTTTTTTTTTTAACGGACATTTTAAGGGGATGTCTCAGAGAAGAAAATTCATGCCAACAATTTCATTGACTATAGCAAAAAGGTTCTTCCATATTCACCTACCCGTATACAGGAAAACATATAAGCCACACTATTTGAATAATAATTACGGAGCAGTGGCCGCAGTGGCAAACATCACTGTGGCCACAACGAGATGAACTCATCTTGCGATTTAAGACGTTTTATCCAAATTACATTCAACCGTGGGTTCCAAACACTGCATTTATTTATATTTCATAATATATGTATTGATTTATTTGATTTTGTTTGCTTGTTTGTTTTTATATATATATATATATATAATTCCTATGGGTGGACTGGATGACACGAAACATACTATAAAACAAGTCGATGAGAATGTGTCAAATTCATGAACATAGCTAAATTCGTATCAGACCAAATGTCTAATAAATAAATAAATAAATAAATACATTTTTGTAAAGTGATAGTGTTCACTTATACAAGGAGTAGCCTACATGCATTTATATTTTTAAAATATTATTATACAATTCCGATTTGAAGTTGACATTTTAATTACATCAATATTTATTATTGCGGTTATTCATAGCAAAAAGAAATATATTACACTACGGACCTATTAAGCTTGCTTGTAATATTTTACATATCAGCACGTAAGAAAATGCAAGGTGAAATCCATTCCCGTCTTGAAACTTGCATACTTATTAAACAATACGAAGCATTTCTCTGATCTATGAGCACTGTTGGTTATTTAGAGAGCAGAGAAATACACATCAGTTTAACTTTTAATAGTTTAAGCACGCAAATTGTGTAAAAATAGCTTCTTTTTTTTTCCACTTATTTTCCTGTGTGTGCAATCTCTATACATGATACAATATCCTTCTCTTTTTTTTTTCGAGCGGCCGTGATAAATGGATTTTGAGGTTCTTCTTTGTTATATTTTTTTCGTTTGTCGTTTTCTTATTAGCTGACGGTTAGGTTTTATGGTGATGTTGTTTTTTTTTTTTGTTTTTTTTTTTTTTTTTTTTTTTAACTTTATTATTGCCTCTTCTTGTTGTTTTTTTCTTGATTTCTCTTTCTCATATAATTATAATCATTATCATCATCATCATAATCATTACCATATACTTTTTTTCAGTCTTTATTGTTGCTACCCTTTGTTGTTTTGTTTAATCTTGCAAATGTGTATGTGCGAGTTTGTACGTGTGTGTGTGTGTGTGTGTGTGAGAGAGAGAGAGAGAGAGAGAGAGAGAGAGAGAGAGAGAGAGAGAGAGAGAGAGAGAGAGAGAGAGAGAGAGAGAGAGAGAGAGAGGTGGAGGTATTCAGATGTGTGAAAGATAAATACAGAGACAAAGAGAAAAAAGAAAAGGAAAAAGAAAATGGAAAAACAACGACAAACGGTGACATTAAAACAAGCAGAACATTTTATTAAAATCCAAACATTTTAACAACTTCAGGAAGGTTTATGTGAAGTGAAGAGATGAGATTAGATACTAACAAAAGAAAAATAACATCCGAAATATAAATGTAAAAATTCTTTTTAGACAAACAGTAAAATAATTAATTCACTTTAGACTACGTGCAAATGCTTATTTGTATACAATGTTAATTTAGGTTAATCTAGAATTTATAAATAATTAAATAAATATAATATTTTTAAATACAGAACGTTATAATTCAACAATAACTTTTTAATTTCTTTCTTCTTTTTTTCTCTCTTTCTCTGGCATTTGTGCTATAAATGTACTCTTTTTTTCCTTTCTTTGTGGCTTCCAAACGTTATGAATAACACTTATTAACTTTCTTCAGCTAAATATGTGAGGGAATGATTCATCAGCTATTAAATAGGCAATAAATATATCCCGGCATTAATGTGGTGGCTTCTTTCGATATAAATATATGCAAAGGGCACATACTTAAGTATTAAACAGAATATTTTATGATTATAAGTATAATAAAGTGGTCAATTTAAAAAAATTATAAATATAAAATATATATTATGTAATCTTCACTCAAGATAGTTTTTAAAGAACACAGACAAATACAGATGAGCATTAAAATGTCATTAAAATTATGAGCTTTGAAACATAAAATAAATTACATTATTTAGAAGGCCACGATTTTAAGACTTGTTACAGCTGCTTTAAGAATTCATCTGAAAAACAATTCACACCATTAAAAGTACACAACTTCATGCTTTTCTTATTCTTCTTATTTTCAGGAACTTATCTGTTTAAAAGTATTAAGTATATCACATTCGCAAGCTAAACTTGCCTAAGAAGCAAACATTCCTTGACAACGGTAGGCAACGGTAAACTGTAGATCTTTTTCACAAGCGGCACGTCTGGCTTGGAAGACAGGATGGCTTTTCGAACCGTAAGACAGCAGAACATTTTCAGAGAGCGCGGGCAGCCGGCCAGAATTTTTATGTCGCTAACAACGTCTGGGAAGTCTTTGGCTATTCTCAGCTTCTCCTTCTTGAACTTGGCCAGCAGACTCGGACTTACGTAGGCCCCAGCTTCCACGAGTAGATTAAATATACTCCTGTCGTAACAGCACTGAAGAGCTGTGGACAGGGGCGTGTGTCCGTTGTATCCTACTCTGCTGACGTCCGCGCCGTTCAAAACAAGCAGACGTGTGGTCTCATAGCAACCGGCACGCACGGCGAGAACTAGCGCTGACGATCCTCTCAGCTGAACGGCATCTACGTCAGCGCCATGTCGAATAAGAAGGGAGACAATTCGAGCATTACCATGCATTGCTGCTACATGAATCGGTCTCAACATGGTAACGTCAGCGACGTTAACATCGCACTTAGACGACATCATCATCGCCCTCACAATATTATAGTTATCAAGGTCCACGGCGTGCCACAGAGCAGTGCAGCCCCTGTCGTCGTAAATGTTCACATCAAAGTTTCCTTTCACCAGAAGTTTAATCATCTCCAGATTACCTTTCACAATGCACGGGTAAATGCACGACAGTTTCAGTCTATCCTTTTTCGTGTACTCGCAAATCTTGCATTCATAGTTATCGATGTTCACAACGAACTTTAAGTTTACGTTACATCCCGCTTTTATCAGCATCTGCACCATCTCCAGCTGCGACGACAGCACTGCCACCTCGACGAGCGTTCGACCGAGACACTCCTGATTTTGAGTTCCACTGAAAACGTGGTCCACGTCCAGCCCGTGCTTGATGTAACTGTCCAGTTTGCTTCTTGATCCGCTCGTTAGCACGCGGTACAGGTCTTCCTCATAATACGTCATGACTTCTGCTTGTGATGTGCCTCATCAGCTCGATTTTATTAAGAAAGCCAAAAATTATTTACGGTAACAGATCATGACGATATCCATGTCCATTCATTTTTGATGGATATTTTCAATCAAAACCTGATAATATCAATCACTTTTTTTCTTTCCTTCTTTCTTGGTTTTTGTTTTTGTTTTGTTTTGTTTAGTTGTAGTTCCTAACTAATATTTTCGAATGATGATCGTTGCCTTCGTTTGACTGCGATTTCGTTTTATCACCAATTTTGAATACTAAAACACATTAACGATGTAGGTAACAATCCGTTGAAGCCATTCACCTGTTAAATGCCGTAGCCTGGTTGTTTTCCCTTTTATTTTATATACGACTGAGAAATTAGGAAGACACGATTCAGTTTGTTCTCAACATCAAATTATGTTGTCTGCAGTTATTAATAATTGAGATATAATGCTAGAAATAGATTAATAACACCTCTCGTTATCAAGTAATCTTACCAATATGCTGATTAATTCAAGAACTTACTTGACTGTACTACACTTATCTTTCAAGCAAATAGATAATTATTTCATTACAAAAATACTGCTTTGCTGCAAAACTAGTTGCATCCTTTGAAGTTTCTTTTTATTGATTAATGCCTCTTTGCCATTTTGTATTTCCTTCAGCTCGAGGCGCAAAGCTAGTCACCGGTGCATCTATAAATATAGCTCTGTAATTGTAACAGGGAACTTTTTGAACGAGTAACTGAACTATCAGCAACTTCCAAGGTCACTTCGTTAGTTCAGGCTGTTTCCAATGAAAACAAAACCGTGGAATACCATTTTCACGATATATCTTTCTTCTATTTCCAGAGCATGTTTGTGACAAAGGAAAAAATATAACAGTTTCCATTTTCATTTTGTAACGCCTGAGTGAACAATCCTGATATCACAAAACTTACCTTCGTTTACGCAACATGTTACCGTTGGCGGTGACTCGAATAAATGTTCCCTTCAGTTATTTGGTACCCGTAAAAAGACGGAACACTGTTTCTGTAGCTATTATTATTATTATTATTATCCATTTATTTGTGGAAATATAATCGTTTATATACTTTACGTTGATTTAAAAATGTAATATTTATACTTAATCAGTAAATTCAGAACAAATATAAAATACTTTCATCTCCATAGTGAAATGAAAATATATTTAAATGCAGTTTAAGGATAAAATTTGTGTTCAGTGATATAATTAACAAGTTACTTTTTTCTGTGTGTTTTCCTTTTTTATATAATCAATGAGATTAATATATTATTATTATTCATGATATTGTTTCTTTAAATAACAGATCTTTAAAATCGTTCTACTTATTTATATATAAGCTTTTATATACCATGGTCCACATTTAGGATATCATAAAATGTTCACAACTTAAATAAATATAAAACTTTTTAACTTTCTTAGTCCTTAATTCACTTTTCATGGGTTTTATTATTATTATTATTA
Source organism: Chrysomallon squamiferum (assembly GCA_012295275.1). NCBI lineage: Eukaryota > Metazoa > Mollusca > Gastropoda > Neomphalida > Peltospiridae > Chrysomallon > Chrysomallon squamiferum. Next base: position 11,721,491 of record CM022673.1, on the reverse strand, counting down.
TTTTTTTTTTTTTTTTTTTTTATTATACATCTTTTTCGTAGAAGTGCCCTGACAAAATGGTGGAATTTTAGAAAAGAATATTAATGGTTGATGATTATTTCCCTTTCCATGAGCTAATCGTTTAATGCAGTTGATGTTGCTTGTAAATGGATATTAATTAGCTGTTTGCAGACATTTGATAATGTTTTCTGTTACAGAATATCTTTCTTCACTGATCATTTGTTAACAGTTTTATATGAATAGTCCGCGACGTAAGTAAATAAAATAGAAAATATATATATAATTTATATTAAAAATGAATTACTAATTTACTAAATTATTTAGTAATTAATCTTAATAATTATTAAATTCCTAACTGCCTTTACTGAATTTTTCTGTTGATAGTTATTTGAATAATATTTATTTGAATATTATTTATTTATGTAAATTAATATACAATGCACATAATAGTTTAAGCAATGGCAAATTTGAATTATTCAGAATCATCTTAATTTGATTTCTACTATAAATGTTGACCAAAAATTAATCAGTAATATATATATATATATATATATATATATATATATATATATATATATGAAATAATTTATTTCATACACTTTATTTTTGTTTCTGATCTGCAGTAATTTATATAACCTCATATTTAAAATATAAAAGTTGTAACAATAATATATAACATTAATATAATATAACAGATGTAATGAAGAAAAATAACAACAACAGAAAAGCACCTGTTTTTCTTTCTTCAGATGCCTGGAAAAGTAAAAATCAAAATTGTTGCTGCTCGCAACTTGCCTGTAATGGACAGAGCCAGTGATCTCACTGATGCATTTGTTGAGGTAATAAATCAACAGTTTTCATACACATGTACAGAGTACACAGCTGCGTCAAATATTATGTATAAAATATATAGAGAATTTCATGATAGGTCCATGGTGTTAAAACTATGATATACAGATGAATCCAGTACTCTGTGTGTGTATTTGTATATATCTTTCTTTCACTTTCTGTGTATTCCTAAGTGCTGTCTCAAAACTTTGGTTCACTGCATATGTGTATGTTTTGTGTGTGTGTGTGTGTGTGTGTGTGTGTGTGTGTGTGTGTGTGTGTGTGTGTGTAAATATTACCAGCAAATTATTGTCTTAAAAGTATGATCCATTTATTCTTTGTCAGTCAGAATTATGTTTTACTGTGTAATTTGAAGTATATTTAAAAGATGTTCAAAATGAATTTCAGGTGAGATATGCAAATGAAACATACAAAACAGATGTGTTTCGAAAGTCACTGAATCCACAGTGGAGTTCAGACTGGTTTAAATTTGAGGTGAGTTTTTTCAAAACATTTATTCCACTTATGAAAAACAAAATTGCCTAACATTTAACATTTAAATAAAAAAAGATTTTTAAACTGGTATTTATATCTTGAATTTTTCATTACTTAAAACATGTCATAAAAAATGAAAAGAACATTATTTTAATGATTTTTCTCTAAGAAAATTTAAAATATGATGAAAAAGGTAACTTTTCAACTAATTGTAAGTTTTAAAATTTAAATCAAGATCTCTGTGGATGCATGCATATGTAAGTACATAAAAATGATTCAAATGTTTATAAAGACCAATGACAGATGTTACTGAAATTTGTTTTTTTTAATTAAGAACAGTTTAAACAAAGAAGTTAAATCTCTTTTATATCCATTTTTAAATTAAATACACATTTTTATTCTATTAATTTTAACATTTTTTTTATTGTCTTTTTATTGATTGTTCATTAACAAAACTTCTCTGTTATTACTATTACAGACTACTGCTTAAGAGATCAATTAATCTTATATAACTGTTTTTTAGGTTGATGACGAAGTACTGCAAGATGAATCCCTTGAATTACGGTAAATAAACAATTTAGAAAACACACACTCTCCACTCACTCACTCACTCTCTCTCTCTCTCTCTCTCTCTCTCTCTCTCTCTCTCTCTCTCTCTCTCTCTCTCTCTCTCTCTCTCTGTATATATATTTAAAATGCAAGCACTTTATAACAGCTTGAAACAATTTACAGAGTAATGGATCTTAACTCTTGCTATTAATAAATAAATGATATCTTTCTCATGTCTACAGCCACTGTGTTCATTCTTTTTATAACATATTATCATTAATAACAGACTTGCCAGATGATACTACTATTCAAAGGGAATATTTATTCATATACCATGATTCAAAATTGAGAGACATTTTACGTAAATTCATAAATACTCAAACATACAGACATAATGTTACAATTTGTTATTATTACATTCATAATATATCAAAATATTTCAGGGTATTGGACTATGATACATATTCTGCTCACGATGTCATAGGAAAAGTGTACATTGATCTCAAACCTCTCCTGACCCGAACTGACCCGCATCTCATTAGTGGCTGGTTTCCAATATATGACACAATGCATGGTTGGTGCCTTTTATCTCTTTATTTTTAAACCAAAATTTTATTTCTCTTTTTCAGTTATTATCCAGATGATTGCGAGTGATTGAGTAATGAAGAAAACTAAATAAGAATTATTCAGATAATGAGTGATTGTCTAAAGAGATGTTTGATATTTTGCAGGTGTCAGAGGAGAACTAAATGTGTTGGTCAAAGTTGAACTTTTCACTGATTTCAACAGATTCAAACAGTCGTCTTGTGGAATTCAGTTTTTCTGCAGTGAGTCACTTGTGTAACAAACTTTTTAACTTTATCTGCAAACATTTTCTACTTGAAAGGTTAATGCTATTATTTACATGTTATGTTAACAATATGTATGTGTTGTGGTTTGAAAATGCAGCTTTTGTACTTAATAATAATTATTTCAATTCCATAATTGTTAATGTTTAATATTGATCATGAAAATATAAATATAAAACATTAAATGCATTTTTTTGTTTTATAATTTAAAATCTTTAATAATAATAAAATAGTAATAATGTTGTTACTAATAATAGTTTAATGATGTTAAAAAGAGTAGTAGCAGCAGTAGTATAAGTAAAAGTAATAATAATATAATTGTAGTGACTGTACTGCTGTAAGTAACACTTATATGAACTAATAAAGTTATAAGTTATTAATAAAGTAAGAAAAAAGAAAACAATTTTTTTTTTTCATTCATATCTCTCGTTTTTTTCCATTTGTTTCCAGCTGCTGAGTTACCAGCCAATCATCAGTTGCTTGGTATCCAGGGTTTTGTAGAGGAGCTGGTTGTCAATGACGACCCCGAGTACCAGTGGATTGACAAGATTCGTACACCAAGGGCTTCAAATGAGGCTCGACAAAAACTATTTTCAAAACTATCAGGTATGTGGCAGCTTGTCTGGATTTTTAATAAATCCTTTCTTATTATTCATTGATTCCAAACTGTAATTAAAATGTAGTTTATATGGAATCAACTTCCTTTTTTTTTTTTTTTTTTCCAGGAGAATTACAAAGGAAGATTGGAGTGAAAGTCCTTGAACTTTGTGGTAATGCTGTCATAGGGTGAGATTTGTAAACAACTGATATGTGATTTGTGTTTTGTGAGAACTCTGAAGATAAATACAGTACTGTTAAAGTGGAGAGATGCAGAAATAGTCAAAATGTATTCTAAGTTTATTTTATATACTGAGCAACAGATTTTTCTATAGGCAATGAGAGCAGAGAGATTTATTTTCATCACATAAAAATAATATATTTAGTTTGCTAATATAGTATTGACATATGTTGGATTTAGTTATAAATGCCAATTAGTTCATTAAACCTTGTTTCAGATATATTAATAATCTGTAACTGAAATATCCTGAAATAAATAAAAATATATGAATTAACTGTTGTTTTGTTGTTGTTGTATTTTTTTTTGAATTAATGAATTAATTTTAATATCATTCCTATTATAGATAGTTCTGCTGTTTGAAATTAAAATATCCTGAAATGTAGATATATAAATACTTATTCATTTTAACCTTTCACAGACATTTTTTAACTGTTAATTGTTAATCTTGATTTGTGCTGATATGTCTTTGAGTAAACATTTAACCATTTTAAACTTAGTGTGTACATTCATAACTTAATATTTAAATATATGGAAATCTTTACTTATTTCTTACCAATATTTGTTTCAGATATCAGCAGTGCTTTGACTTGGAAGGAGAATCAGGGATTGTAGTGCGAGGAATTGGGACTTCTGTAACACTAATGAAGTCATGTGGTCAGCTATCCCCACATGGAATATCACCTCATAAAGAGTAAGTAAATACACCACACTATATTTTTAGAATTATTTATAGTAAACCTCTCCAGTATTTTTCATTATGTATAAAATACTTCTGTATTATTTTTTTATTATTATTTATAAAACACCCTACACTATTATTTATTTTTTATAAAACACCTCAGCACTATTATTTATTATTTATAAAACATCTCTACACTATTATTTATTATTTATTATTTATAAAACATCTCTACATTATTATTTATTATTAATGAACTACCTCAGGACTAAGAATCAACATGATTACTTAAAAAACAAACCTGTTTAAATAATGTCAATCAGAAGTCAGATTCGTAATCATTTAACCATTTCTGTGTAAATGTCTTTCATAAAACTTAATGGATAACATTAACTATAAATATGTTTTTTCTAAATTTTGATGTTTAAGAGTTCTTGAAAAGGTTCATCACACAAATTTATTTTTTAATAAACAAAGAAAGAGACTGTGAACCTCTTTATTTTATATGCCTGTTTGTATAACAGTACAATTTAACCTGTGATAAAAACAAAGTGCATAATTAATATGCATTGGATGATCTTGTGCATCTTTTATTATTTCCAGAACACATTCATAGTCACTAAAATTAGATGTAATACAAACAGTTGGATACTAACAGTGGTAGAGTTGCTATTCAGTAGAGAGTATAATTAATGTTGAATTTCGAAATTAAAAACATTCAGAAGAAAAGTTAAATCTGAAAATATTTGCTGTTGTTAGGAAACACACAATGTTAAATTATGGAATCATTATTATATCTTTATACTAGCTCTGTAGATTATATTGATCACTGTAGAAAAAACTTGATTAGGTATGTCAGAATATTTTACCATTCCAACCAAGGGTTAAATTATGGAATCATTATTATATCCTTGTATCAGCTCTGCATATTGTTATTATCACTTGAAGAAATAACATGATCAGGTATATCAGGGTATTTTACCATTCCAACACTAGTTCTCTAGCATGTAGTCCAAGCATGATACATGCTTTTAATTATTTTCAAACTAAACTGAAAGCTGTCATAACAATAAAGTGGTAATAAGGTTTGATAAATAATTATTATTAAATTTCAGTGACAGAATAAAACATAGTAAAAAAAAAAAAAAAAAAAAAATGGACCAAACTCACTTTTTACAGTGAATATCTATGAAATATCAAAAGTAATATTTGAATATTAACCCAGATATTATATAAAGCATGTTTCATTTACATCTATATATTGGTGTATGGTATCTTTTTTATATTACTCTTTATATATTTGTATTTATACCTTTATTAATACTGTTATTATATATAAATGTATTTACTGTCTCTGCGGTTATCACTAGTATTTATATTGTCATAGGTTTTTTGTTTTTCCACAGCAATATTTCAGGGGCCTTTAACTTACATTCAAGTTCTATTCCACCAATATTTTTTTATAATTTCAATTGAAAATATATTTCTAATTGCCTTGGTAAATGCTGCACACATTATTTTAAACAGTAGTTTTAATAATTGTAAAGGTCAATTTTGAATGAGTATATATTATTTTTATATCCCTTGATGTCTTTTTATCCACTACATGGTTTTCTGTATATTCCACAATTATTTGATGTTATTTAATTTTAAAAAAAAAAAAAAATCGTTAATTATTGTTATTATAAATTTTATTATTTATTTTCACTGATTGTCATTATTGGTATTATTATTATTATTATTATTATTATTATTATTATTATTATTATTATTATTATAATTTATTTATTTATTTTTGTTATTTTCTTTTTGTATTTACTTTTTTAATTTTAATACATTATTATTATTATAAATATTTTATTTTCTAATTATAAATATATTTATTCACTTTTTATTTTTACATATAATTATATATAATTTTTATTATTATATTTTTATTCACTAATTATTAAACTTATTATTCCTATCTGCTTTATATATGTCACACTGTGCCTAGTACCTGGAAGGGCTTACATCAACGTTGTCTGGTATGTCTAATAGGTTATCTTAGTTACTTTCGTGTTTTTGTCTCACATTCTTCATTTTGCATGGAACTCTTCTGTTTTATTACTAACAATTTGATTTCATTTATTTGGCTCATAACTATAGTTTCAGTTCAGACTTACAATTATTTTAAGTATTTTTAGTTCAAATAATTATTATAAATATTTTTAGTTCAAATAATTATTATAAATATTTTTAGTTCAAATAATTATTACAATTTTAGTTCGAATAATTATTATAAATATTCTTTGTTCAGTAATTTCAAAGTCTTTTCAGTTCAGATATACAGTTTGTGCTATAATATATTTAGTTCTGATTTTTATTATGTACTAAGATATTATTCGGTGTCACATTTGATTTCTATACTAAAAGATTTATTATTCAAATGCTGGTAATACTAAACTGATTTAGTTCAGATGAATAAATTGACTAAAGCCAATTCAACTCAGACATAACTTTTACTAAAAACATTTTTAGTTCAAACAGTACTAAAATGTTTTCAATCCAAATTTAAAGTTTGAACTAAACTTTATCCAGTTCAAATTTAATTTTGGTATTAAAATATTTTTAGTTCAAATACTTTGTAGTATTAAAATTAATCACTTCAGATGAATACTTTGTATTAAAATGTTTTCAGTAACTCTGTTAAATTGTATTCAGTTGAAAATAATTATTTGTACTAAAATATAATCAACTGAAATTTATATAGTTATTAGAACAAATAATCTGTAGGCATGCATTTTCAGTTTGAAATGAACTGTTTCTTCTGAAACTTTAATAAATTTAAAATTTTAATATATACCTGTGTCACTGATATTAAGGGGAAATAACTCTGAGGGCAGGACTCATAAAATACCTGCATCCTGATATTAATTTAGTTATAAATTGTTTAGTTTAGTGATTATATTATAGAGATAAGAAAAATTTACAAACATTATTATTATTATTATTATTATTATTATTATTTCAAATTTTGACTTTGCAGACACTGTTTATTTAGATATTCTTTAATTCAACAGTCAGTTGAAAATGGTTATTACAAATTAGTCTGTGAGAATTCACCTTAAGATGTTGGCAACATCTGCATGTATTTGTACATAAACAAACAATGATTTGTTTGTTGAGTTTTGCATTGTGTGGTCATTTTTTTTCATTCTAAGTGATTTTATTTTTTGTTTTGCAGAATGTTTTCACAAATAGTTTAAATATAATTTACATACTTCCAAATAGTTTTTGCAGTTTGTGAATGCAAATCTTTGAAAATAATAAAGTATGATGAAAGCATAACAGATTCTTGCAGATCGATGGATACTCTAATTTTTATTTCTTGTCTTCTCCTTATGCTAACTTTTTATTTACTTTATTATTCAAAAAGATTTGCATCTAAGCATTTTTTTTTAAATATATAGAAATGTACAGAAAGTAGAAGTATATTTGTTATATTTACTCACTGAACATTATAATATTTATAGTGTTTGCACTGTTTGAAGTGTTTGAAATATTCGTATATATAATATGAATAATTCATTTTTATATATATATATAAATTAAATCACAATAACAATTATTTATAGATTTTTCTATATCTAATTTTTTCTTTTTGTTCTTATTATTTTTTGATATGTCAAATATAATGTTATTATTTGCTGATCATGTAAAGGCTATTTTTGTTCTTGTATTTTAGTACATAAAAATTAACTGGGTCACATATATTTTATATTTCCATTTGGAATACTTTGCTTCTGTTTTTGATACACAAATGAAAATATTTTCATAATTTTTAATTTTATTCAACAAATTACTAATGTTTTTCTTTTTCTATTTACTTTGGTTTTGTGATTTTATAATTTAATAATTATTTTCTTTTTACTTTTGTTTTTGAAATGTTATATTTTTCTTTCACCAGTCTTTATTATTATTACCATCACAGTTTTAAACGTTAAATGTATTAATTTTGTCTTTTACACAATTAATTATATTTTTACACACACACTTCCATTACCACTGATACTTAGTTTAATTAAACAACAAAACATAACTCACAATTTATATATATATGTACACTTACACTCACATACACACACATACAGAAATAAAAATATATACATTTATTTAATATAATTCTTTTTTTGTCATCTCTACATGATCATTTTATTTTATTTTATTTCATTTTACTTTACTTTACTTTACTTTAATTTGTTATGTTATTTTCTTTACATGACTTTGCTTTACTTTTCTTTACTTTAATTTGTTGTGTTACTTTACATTACGTTACTTTACTTTACTTTACTTTATGTTACAGTATTTTACTTTATAGTACTTTACTTTACTTTACTTTACTTTACTTTATGTTATCGTAGTTTTATTTATTTATTTATTTTTATTTTTATTTTTTCCAGTTTAAGACGAGTAAGTCTCTGCAGGACTAGCCCCAGGAACTTGTACCCACTGACAGCGTCGCCCTCATCATCACCGCAACCACACATTCTGTATGGGTCTCCCCCACCAACAGCACCCGCCTCCTTCCCATCACACGCGGGTCACGGTTTCTTCAATTTCTCTTCTAGTTCTCCCGTTCCAGAAGACACCGTAGCTGCGTCAGTGTCGCCAACATCACAACAACATCAGCGTCGATCAACATCGCCAGTTAGAGTATCCATTAATGCCGTCAATCGAAGGTCATCAGAACCTGACCTGAATTCCCCTCCTAGAGGTAACTTTTTTTTTATTAAATTAGGTTTTGTTTATTAAAGAAGAGTGGGGCATGGGTCATAATTAGAGCATTGGACCGAAGCATGATGGGTCATTTTTTTTCTGAGCCATCCAGTCATCAAAGTGTAGAGGTATGTACTGTTCTGTCTACAGGAAAGTATTAGGTTGAAACAAACGTTGAAATAATTTTTTCAGTATTGGCATTTGAATGCATGATTTCATTTCACATGTGACTGAAATATATGTCACATATATATATATATATATATATATATATTCAGAAAGGTGAACAAAATGGCATATGTAGCTGAATAAATGTAATCACAAATATCTAAATATTTTCTGTTTGAATTTCACTTTAAAAATGCTGTCAACTTTTGTTCCAACTCAGTACATAATAACGGTTCATCTACTGATAAAGAAAATCATGGTTTTTTTTGTTTTTTTTAACTGTTTAATTTTATAGGTAATAAAATTACTTTATAGAAAATAAAAATAAAAATTTTCTTTCTTACTGTTTAATTTTGCAGGTAGCACCATTAGTGAAAATCTTGTTTAATTTTGCAGGTAGCAGTATTAGTGAAAATCTTGTTTAATTTTGCAGGTAGCAGTATCAATGAAAAACTTGGTTAATTTTGCAGGTAGCAGTAACAATGAAAAATGTTTAATTTTACAGTGAAAATTTTACTGAATGTTTTGTTGTTTGCTAGGTAACAGCTACACAGACAGTAGTGGTAGTGGTAGTGGTAGTGCTGCAGGAAGTGGTAGTAAACTAACCCTGAGTGCCAAACTGAGCTGTCAGCAAATCAACATTGAATTATTAGTAAGAATTTATTGTTGTTATTGTTGTAATGAAGTAACATGAATTATTAGTAACAATTTATTATTGTCTGTTTTGCTGTTAATATTGTTATTTTAATGCAGTTGAATTTAAATGAATTATTGTAAGAATTTTTTTTATTTATTTTTTGTTAATGTCAGTATTGTTGTTTACTTTTGCTATTTTTGTTATAATGATTAAATGATTTAGATGTTAGTTCTTTATTATGTTTGTTATTTTTGTTTTTATGAAGTAATATATTTAAATGTTAGTTCTTTATTATGTTTACTATTATTATTATTATAATTATTACTATTACTATTATTATTTCTTTCTTTTCTTTTTTTTCTTCTATTTTATTTTTCATTTCTTCATGACTATAAATTAATTTTATTTTTATATAATATTACTGAGCATACACTAAAGCATAAAAACCTCCAAATATTTAAATTCTAACTAATTGTTTTGTTGTTTTTCTGTCAAATATATTTGTTTGTTTACAGGAGTTTCCTTTTTTCACAATGACTAAGTTTCCTTCTGGGTTCATTGTTCATCTTGGAGGTGTTGTGTCTGCTCGATCAGTCAAACTTCTTGACAAGATTCATAATCCAGGTAACTAAAATAGATGTATTAATTATCAAATAAGTTAATGGATAATTCTAGAATATTTTTCTCTCTGGTTTAATGTTGTGTTTTATTTCAAAAAGAGCAAGTGTTATAGGAGTAAGTGCTTGGAAAACTTAAATGTCCAGATATCCAGGAAGGTTATAAAATTCATGTGGGATGTTTGTACATACTGCCACAAGTATAGTTCAGTTATATGCTTCCCACACAAAGACATTTACAGGTTTTTCATTTACTGAAGTATTGAGGAAAATGTGTAAATCAACTGCTGACAGTAACTGATCCATTGGGCTGTTTTCTTTTCCATCCAGGTTTTTATTGTTAAGTACGTACCAAAGGCTGTGAAGTGTAATATGCCATGCTTTCTTTGGATGTAGGGAGTATCTAATTTATTATTTTTATTATTAAGATATTTTATAATTTATTTTCTTCTTTTTAAATTATTTTTAAATTATTTTTTTTATTATTATTATTATTCCCAGGACTGATATATTTTGTACATTTTATGATGGGTGCTTGTGGGGTTTTTTGTTTTATTATTATTATTAGTAGTAGTAGTAGTATTAATGTTAATACTTATTTTGTTATGTGTTACTATTATTATTATTATTTTATTATTTGTTACTATTATTATACTTTTTGTAATTATTATAAATATTATACTTACATACTAATGTTAATATTTTGTTTGTTTTAGAGGAACCAGAGACTAGGGATGTCTGGTGGAGTGAGATTCGTATGGAGATCCGGTCCCACGCCCGCTCCATGGGCTGCCACGCTGTGCTGGGGTACACAGAGAAAACTTCAATCAGGTAAAAATAACACCTGAGATAAACAGCATATAGTTTATTAGAGGAAAGAAAATCTTAGAAATTTATTTTTAGGTAACTAATGTCACAATTTTATTTCCTGTATTTAAATCTGATCAAAAATCACCTTAATTATATATATATATATTTTTTTTTTTTTTAAATAAATATATCTCTCTTTCAAAACTTTCTCACTTTCAGTCTTTCACTATTTCCGCCTATCACTCTTACTACTTTCTTCTTTTTCTCTTTCTTTCCTTCCCTTTCTGTATTTTTTATTTGGTTTATTTTCACTTGTATTTCCACTAACTGTTTTTCTCATTTACATGTTATATTTCTTTTTCACTTTCTGTTTCTTTTTCTCATTCTGTTTTCACTGTATTGGTAATCTGTTAATTTACAAATCTTTGTCTGCAGTGAGGAGATCATCATTCTGTCAGCCATGGGAACGGCTGCAAAGATAAACCTCCTAGCTGTTGATCAGCCATCTGCAAGTATCAAAACATCCAACTCTCCACCATTTCAACAGACGTCGTCACCAGCAGAAAAAGTCCCACCAGCCCGCGACAAAGAAAAGAAACTTTATGTTGACATTAACCTAGCTAACAAATCAGCACAGAAACATTTTGAGTGGTTTGTGTGAAGTTTTTTTCTTTTTTAAAAAACATATTCAAAACTGTACATACTGATACTGATATAGATATATTTATTACAGACAGGCATATACATACATATACACATAATGCATTCCCATGTTTATGTATTTCAAATTTAGCCATCTTTATGTATTTCGAAGTTATTTTTTCTTAAATTTAAATATCTTTTTTAATTATTGTTTTTTTTTGGTTGTTATTATGATTTTTTTTTCAACTTATTTTCTTAAATTCATAACAGAGAAATAGATTTTTTTTGAAAAGATGAAATTTGAAAATTTGTCCATAGCTCAGTTTTCAATTATTATTTATTTCAGTTTTGATGACAGTTCTTATAACTGCAGTCAGTGCCATATTCCTTACAAACCTAACAGCTTACCTTTCCACATCACTCTTACTCCCTGTGCTGTCTGCAGGTAAGATAATTACATGAAATGCTTTTTATTATAACTAACATCAGTGTGGTGGCAACTTTCATATTTTGTACGACTTACAAATAAATCATTAAAAACAATAAATGTATACACAAAATCAGTCCTTCATAGCAAGTCATACAAAAGATGTTGAGATGTCATTAAACCAAATTATTTTTTTTTATCTTTTTTATTTTTTTTATAAATATGTTAATACAGATGTGATTACATAATACCGAAGTGTTATTTTGTATTGTTTTAAATTGTTTTATTAATAAATAAATAAAATCTGTGCAGACGAAAACGAGTTCCTGATGTCCTTTTCACAACTCTAGAACTTCCCGATGACATCCAGACTTGGGGCAGGGGAACTCTGATTCAGGCCAGGTAAGACAGTAATTTGATTATTTTTTTTAAATTAATTATTGATATTAAATTTTTTTATTATATTTACATAATAATCTGTGACTCTGTAGTGTCAAAGATTTAATAGTTCTTATTTATTGTATGTATTCTTTTATTTATAAATGTATATATTTCTCTTCCATTTTTGTATAATTTTTTGGGAAGCTTGAAATTATCTTTATTTTCTGTTCCATTTTTGTAGAATAATCAGACAGAAATTAAAGACAAAAGGAGAAAACAGTGCCAAAGAAGTAAGCGATGTAAGTATTTTGATACATATTAAAAATGTTACAGTTCAGGATAGTATCAATTTTTATTTTTTTTTAAATCAGTTGATGTCATTTTTATGATTCCAATAAAAAATATTTTCTAATTATTTGTTACTTCATGATTATTATTATTATTGTGATTATTATTATTATTCATTTTGTTTTTTATTATTATTATTATTTTATTTTTATTTTTTCTTGTTATTGACTAACCTTTAAAAAATAAATAAGTGTTTTATTCCCTTGTAATCATGATTTTAACTTAGTTTAATACTGACCAGTTTCTGTATTTTCATTTAACACGGACATTATCTGATTTCAGAGTCTTCCATTTATGGAATATGAACTTCATAGTCAGTTGTTGAACAAACTCAAAGTGAGTATAAAATGATTTTCCAAATTAAATCATTTCAGTACATTTAAAAACTCTGCATTTGATGATAGGTCTTTGTGTCACGTGCCTTCTGTTGTCATGCCTTTTTATTTTTATTTTTTATTACAGTTTTCTTTTATAGATTAAGGTTTTATGAATGCATTATTTGGTTAGATAATTCTGTTGATTTCTTATTCTATTATCATATATTTTTATTTTTAGTTATTGTTTTCATTTACAGATTAAACAAATGAATGCATTATTTGATTTAAAAATTCTGATGATTTCTTATTCTCTTATTCTATTATCATATATTTTTATTTTTTATTATTGTTTTCATTTACAGATTAAGGGAATGAATGCATTATTTGGTTTGAAGGTTCAAGTCTGTGTTGGAGAAACCATGCTGCTATCTGTTGGGGTAATTTATTTGTTGTCAATAAAATATTTTTGTTTGTGTGTGTGTATGTGTGTCTGTCTTCATACATCCGCATGCATGAATGTTAATTTCTAAATAATTTCTACATTATTTATGAAATAATATTTTCCAAATAATCACATATAACAGTAAAAAAGATTTACATTAATATTACCAACTTTTTAATTTTCATATTATGGGTATTTTTATTTACGGAAATAATAACGTGTGAATCTTGTTTATCTTTTATTTTCGTCAGCAAATTGACTGTATGTTTTACCTGAGTTTTATTACCTATAAAGATTTTTTTTTTCTACAGGTAGCCACTGCTGTCTTTCTTGCACCTCTTCCTCCACCATCAGTACCTAGAGTGACTAGTTCGGTAACTATGACAACACTAAAATTGAATTCTAAGAAAATTTTATTTCAAGGATATATGATAATACAACCAATGTAATTAAAAATTGAGAATATGGAATTGCTGAGTAAAGGATCTTTTTAAAATTGTTTATTTTATTTTATAAACTTTAGTTTTACCTTTATCTTTTATATTCAATATTTTTAAATATTTAGACCAAAAAAATGAAAGATTTTAATTTGATTTTTAAGACTTTTTAGGAATTACTATCTAACTATGGATATAACTAATTTTTTTTTTTTAAATATTCACTTTTTTTCTGTTTTTTAAATATTTTTCTAGATTACCACTGATAGTGACAATGCTAGATTATTTGACTTGCAGAAGAAAATTACAGAAAAAGTTCAGCAAAACAGAGAGAGATTTGGTTTGGATGTCATGGTAGTTTAAATCTTTTCATTGTTTCATTTTTCATTCAAACTGTTTAATTCCTAAAAAAAGATATATATTATATGAATATAAATTTAAAGCTAACATTTTTTTTTTTATATAAAATATCTTTCTCAGGATTGACTCCAAATAGTAAACTAGTAATTAGTATTTTCGAAGCTTTGATTTCAAATTTCTTTGCATCTATCCTTTCATGCAGGAGGGTCAAGGTCAGCCGAGTCCTCACAGTAACCTGACTGATGAAAGTGAAGATGACCAATCAGATTTGGACACATCAGCCACAAAAAAAGAAACATTCATACTGGAGGTAAACATTTACTCATCAGTATATTAATTAGGAATCATTTGAGATTGGAAGGACCATTTATCTTTTAACATTCAGTTTTAATATTTTAATTGTGAGATCATTTTGAAAAGAGAAAGATGACTTTGACTTTTTAATATGGTTAAAAATTCCCAATCCAACCCAAGCTCTTTTACCAAAATTTAAATAGTTAAGTACAGTTTTTTTTATTTTTTTTTTTTTGTGTTCTGGAAACTGTGAGTAAAATAACTTTTACTGCCAAAAGAAATAAGGCACAATGGCTGTAAGATTTTTACATTTACAAACATCATTACAAAAAACACAAAAAACAAAAAAAAATATGAAAAATGTATTGATAATAATGATTATCACTGATATGTGATGAAGTATCTTTAAACAAAAAATATTTTTCATTTATGAGTTTGTCATTCATCCTTCAAGCTTTTCTTCTTTCTTTCATTGTGTGTTTTTTTGTGTTTAGATAGATGATGTGCAGGATGAGATGATTTTATCTATTCTACAAGACTTGTACCCACCAGATGGGTTTCAGATTTGTAACACCCAGTTCCCACCTGGAGTTCCTAGAGAAAATCTCATTTCAAACATGCAGGTGGGTTGTTTACATTCAATAATATTTATGATAATTTCCATAAAATAACAAAAACATTAAAAAATAAAAAATTCAGTGAGGATCTAAATGTGGTGTAGTAAAAAATAATGGTTGTTTTAAAGCAGCAGGTGTTTTTTCGCAAAGCTCCTTATAGTCGTTGTTGTTTTTGTTATTTTTGTTGGGGTGTTTTGTTTTGAAGGAGATATCATTTTTAAATTTTTTTCTTCAGTTGGATTTGGGTTTGTTTTGTTGATATTGTTTTGTTTCTTGTTTCTATTTTTGTGTGTGCAGAGTGGATGTTTTATTTTTTGTTGGTATTTTTTTTAATGTTTTGACTTTAAATTTATTTATTGTTTTTTTTTTTTTTTTTAATTCTTTTATTATTTTTTTTTTTCAGATTATTTTAAATTTTTTTTTCCATGTTTTTGAATTTTTTTTTTTTCTTAATTTTCTATAGAAATTTTATGATTTTGCCCCAGTATTAAACCTACTGTGATGTTTGTTCTAGTTGTTTGAATATTATTTTTTTTTTTTTTCAGATGTTTACACATGTGTGGACAGGAAGATACTCACCACAAAACAGCAGCAAGTCTTCTTTTTCTGAGCTCTTCCACAGTGTTCTTAGAGTCAGTAAAACTACTCCATAAAATTTTAATTATTTAATTATTTCGTTTAAAAATTATTTTTATTTTAATTGTTTTTTTTTGCTTTGTTTCTGTTTTTTTTTTTTTTTTTTTTTGAAGGGTTTTTATATAAAATGGGAATGAATATATATTTAAAATATCTGAAATGTAATGCTAATTATCTTTTTTTAATGCACTGAATGTTAATTTTAAAAAAAAAATGTCTCATGTAAAATTATGTTTTTCTCATTTTTTCATAAAATTTTTATTTTAACATGTTTTACTGAATACATATTTAAAATATCTAAAATTTTTTAAAATGTCTCAAACTTTATTATATTTATCATGTTATATAATATGTTAAGTGAATTTTTATTTTGTGTCTGTCCATCTCATTCAGTTTTGTTACTTCTAGCAGCAGTGTGTATAGGGTAGCAGAAGTAGTTATACCAGTAGTAGTAGGAGCAAAAGTGGTCAAATTTATTTGTAATAGAAATTGTAATGGTTTCACAATAATTTTAATTAAATTACATTTTGTTAGTGTTTTCATCCCAGATAGATCAGGCTGATTAACACACAAATATTTAAATATTTATTCTGCTGTTTGTTTCATTTTTCCTAGAAAATCTTTTTCAAATTACGCAAAATGACTCCATGTTGTTTGACGGAAGTGGATTTCATTGTAGAGATTCCTGACGAAGATGAGCTGCAGGTAGCTTTTTAATATTTGTTTTGTCTTAAAAAAATACAGGGTCAAATATAAAAGTTCTTGTGCAGTTTTAAATATATATAACTTCTGAATTATGCATGATAGAACTCATCTGTTAAAAATGATAAGAGAAAAGAATTCTTCAATTTTTAAATATATTTGTTTTTGAATTTTTAAATTTCAGCATGGCCACAGACAAGGACATTACAATGGCCCTGTATTTTATTTATTTTTACATTTGAACTAAGAACACAATTTCTTGTTTGTAATTGTTGTACATTTTAATAAATGGTTCTTTTGTTAACTGTTTTTGATCCATGGTATGACAGCAAAGCTGACTAAGAAATAATCTTAATATTAAAGTATTATATTGACAAACCTACTAACATTAAAATATGTTGAGCTGTTATTAAACATCCTGATACAGACAACTCCAGTAATAAGTTTATCAAACAATCTTGTAGGAACTTTCCACTTTAAAGGGAAGGTACCTTTAAAATTTTCCTTGCTGCTGACTAAAAACAATTAGTCTAGGGAATGACAGAAGTTCAGTTTCCTTTCTCATTATTTACATGATCTTAAACAATATTTATGACACCATTCCACAGTAGACTAAAAATGGAGTGAGAGCAAATTAATTTGAAAATTTTATTCTTACCTTTTGTCATTAAAATAAAAACATAAGTTCATGAAACAAAGTGCATCATCTAAAGTGAATAATGTTATATTTAACCAAAAACATGGCTGTTTCATAATCTATAGTTAAATTGCTACATTATGCATAAAGACAACAGAGATAAAAGCAGTTAGAATTTGCCAGGGTTAATTTTTTTTTGGAGATTTTATGTATATTTGTTGTGATTACAGATTTCAGTGACAGGATGTTGTCTCCGACTTGCAGATACATCGCCAATGACAACTACATTGCTACAGTTACCTTCCATCAAAGCACCTACAAGAACAAGTTAGTGTCTTATATGTTTTCGGATATTTATACAAAAAATTATAAGAAGAATGACAAGTAGTTTTTTTTTTACCATTTAAAATTGCAGTTTATTAATAATCATAGAGTAAGGTAATAATTTATGTTACTAAAGTAACAGAAGTAATTTACTTAGGAAAAAACTGTCTGTGCTGTTTAAATTAATAAGATCCCAAATAATTGTTGAAATGTATATCGAGTGACATATTTTGACAAAATGTTTGAAGAAAATATATTGCACATTTTGTATATTATATTATGTATTATTATTTTATTATTAAAATTATTATTATTATTATTATTATTATTATAAATTATTTTATTTATTAAAACTTTTATTTATTATTATTTAAACTTTTATTTATTTATTATTCTTTTTTCTTATCTATATATATATTATATTAATTTCTTTCTTTCTTTTCTTTTTTTAGAGGCTGACTCAGATGATCTGATGTTTCCAATGGATTTTGATCGATCTCCATCTATTTCTAGTAAAGGTATTTTTTATCACTGTCACATAGAGTTCCAGTTAATTCCAACTGCCCTAATTAAATCCATCACATAAAATATACAAATCATCTTAAAGTTTTAATGTAGTGATGAATTTACAATATTATGTTAAATGATGACATTAATACAATGATTGTACTTAAAAATAATGCCTAATTTGTGGGAAAATGATAATAAAATCATCACATTGAATCTATCATTAATATATATGATAAAATTATCAAATAGTAGCTATAATTAATACATAGTTTGTGTGAAAAATTATGACAAAATGATCGTATACTACTAATAATTAATACACAGTTTGTATATTATTAATCATAAATATACTGGAGGAATGGATTCACAATTGCATGTTACTGTTATTTTTAATTTTTAATTTTTAAAAATATTTTATCAGTTAGACAGACTGCAAGGCCTGAAACAAAGACAACAGCATTGCAGACTGCTCAGGTAAATATTTGTAATCAGTTTAAATTACAAAATTAATGTTATCATCATCAACAACAACAACAACAACAATGTTAATCTGGCCACAAAATCATCAGTAATAAGGGAATCAGTCATAAATTAATAAAAAAATATATAAACATTTTTGTTTTGGGGTTTCTAGTATTTTTTTTGTTTGTTTTACACATATTAAACAAGACATTTATTCCTTTTATCTTCAAAGTGCACCTAAACATTTAAAATAAAAGGAAGAAAAGGGGGCAAAAAAGCAAATGAAAAAAGTAGCCATGTAAACCAGAGTCCATACTTTAGAATGTTGCACAATTTTCAAAAAAAAAGTTTTTAATTTAAAAACCCATGAACATTGGAATCAAATAAAATATTCCTTAATAAATTTTAAAATTCTTGTTTAGATGTGTTTATTTTTTAACTCTTTTTCAGAAAATTCTTCCACAGTTAGGATTTGGTGTAGAGTTGTCTCTCCATCCTTCAGTGACAGGTGGCAGAGTTGAAAAATATCTGGGAAATTACAATTTCTTCTTTATCCGAGAAAGCACATCACTGAGAGAGGTAAGCTGACTTTTGTTTTTTTTATAGTATTTGTTATAATTCTTGCAAACAAGTCAAATACATTTTTAAAGTAGAGAATTTTCTTTTCAATTTTATACATTTTTCTATATATCATTATATAGTGTTTTCACTTTTATTATTCTTAAGTTGTTATTTTGTTTATCTGTTAAATGTAATAATTCTAACAAATAGCATCAACATTTTGTTTTCTTCCAAGTGATTGTTTTATCAGTTACCAGATTAAAACATATGCTAATAATAATAATAATAATAAAAGCACAACAATAAATATAACAGTATAAGGAGTCTGCCTTTCATCTTTCTTTAATAATACTCTTATTTTCTTTTGATTATTTATTTATTTATTTATTATATTTTACTTATTTATTTATTATCGTTTTATTATTATTATTATTCCATATTTTCTTCATTTAAATTTTTTAAAGGTTTCTTTTTTCTTTTTCTTCTCTGCAGGAAGGTGGTATGGGTGGACTGATGCAGCGTTTTATAGCTGAAATTCTCGCAGTGGTTCGTGGAAATGTCACTTCTCTGGGTGGAAATGCTTTGGTTGCCTACAGAATGACTCAGTGTGTTGTGTTCAGCAATGCCAACAAAAATCAGGTTCGTTTTATCAGTCTTAATTTTTAAACCTCTAGAACCTCCATTTCCATTAAAATGAACATGAATTTCGGTATTGCCTTTCACAAACTTCCATTTCCATAGAAAAGAAAAAAAAATTAAAATTCTGCCTTTTGTCATTATTTGGTATTTCAACTGAAATGAGAGTTATTAAAATATGTTAATATTCAACATCATTCTCACAAAATTTATGGCAGATAAAGAGATGAAGATAATATAGTAATATAAATAAATAAATAAAAAATATGAATGTATATATGCATGTGTGTGTGTGTTTGTGTGTATATATATATTTTTTTTCTCTATTCAGTGTCAGTGTTTAGTCAATGTGTGTGGTGATGCAGTCAGTGCTCTGTACGACACTGAAACAACAACAGCATCGGCAGTGGCAGAACAGCAAGTCACATCAACAGAAATCCCATCAGCAGACAGCTGAAGTCAACAACATGCAGAATAAACCATACAAAACTTTCTTTCTTGTGAAATAATTCATCCCAAAAATATTCCATGATCTTATAACTGTGCCATTTGAAGAATCCGTTATGTTCAAAACCAGTGATAAGAGATTATTTATTTTGTTTATGTTTTAATTTTACAAAATTCCTTTTGTGTTGTGTTGCAGAGTATATATATACACACACATTTCAATAACACCTCAGACGTGATCCAAGTTTTCAATTAAAGTGGTAAAAATTTTGTTTCATTCTTTGTTAGACATGTTGAAATATTTCTACATGATAAAGGAACTATGTTTCCTGGACTTGTTTAAAGATTACTGCTTTTTCACAGAGACACATTTTCGAAAAAGAACTGGGTGGAGGTGTGAAACGACGATTCTTTACTCAGGGTTATAATTACATATTTATGCTCTTAATTTGTTGTAACATGAAGATGACTGTAAAAAGGCACTTAGGCAGTGCTGTCAAAACTGCTGTCAACATGTTTTCTTTTTATTTTTAACATTACAGTAATTTAATAGATTATGAACAGTTACACCTTATTATTTATGTCATTACAATGTTTTTAAATTATGTTACTAAATATATTTATGTTTTAATTTGGTAACTTAATAGTTTTATGTGTAGTGGGATTTTTTGTTGTTGTTTTTTATTAAAAAAAGTATAGTTGAGATTCTGTATGTGTAGAATAGAGCTGAAATGTAACAAAATTATGATATAATTGTTTAACTATGCAATTATCAGAAGAAAAGCTGTGATGAAAAAGAAATTTCTAAAAAATATATTATTAAACATTTGCTGGGTAAAGTTTATACACAAATGCACAGGATTAGAAACAGGGAACCACATAATTATCAGACAAGATAGACAGTCAAATTTTGATGTGTTGATTAGAATATTTTGTCACCAAAATGTTTGATATTATTTATAAAACAGAATTTTTTTTTTTTTAAAAGCCATTTTTATATCTTTTTCTCCATCAAAGTTAGGATTATACTGATTAATGTTGGAAAATTTTGTTAACGGAATTATTTTTACAGATAGCCATAATGAAATTATTTCAGTTCAGTAGTGTTGAGTATAATTATTTATCAATATTATATTTTCTTACTTGCACTAACAGAGAAACTTTTCACCATAGGCAAAATGCATTCTCACAAACATCTGATATAGAAAATAAATCATAAGTTGACATGGCATTGATGTTATTTGTGTTGTTTAACAAACTGAGCTTCAAGGTAAATGGACAAAACATTTTATATCAAATTTGGTTAAATGTTCTTATATATTTTCAATTGTTTTAACCCATTGTTTGGTACATGAGCACCTTGTTTAGTTTTTTTTTTGTTGAATATGTTTTTATATGCTTGTTTGTTTTTAGGTTATTTACATATTGTTAGTACTCGAATTATTGCAAAAATATGTCTGTCAACAATATTTAAAAAGAATAAAAATATTGTTCTATTTATCTCTGTGTTTCTAAAATGTTATTCTTTATTTGTGTTTTTTTAACAGCCTTATTGAATTGCACAATAAAATATTATATGGCAAATTGAATTTTGATTAAATAGCTTTTAAATATGTAGGTGAGGCCTAAACCTTTGACAGAAATACATTTTCAGTAAAAAAAAAAAAAAAAAATGTTAAATAATAGCCTGTGGCAAAAATTTGAATCAAGTTATAAAAAATATTTAAATAATGAAATAAAATTATAACAAACCAATTTACAAATCAAAGAGTTTCTGATGATTTGTCTTTTTATTTCAACACGGATAAATTTACCAAAATAAATAAGTAAAGGTATACAGAAACATCTACTCAGGTTGTACTAGTTTTCTCATCTGTCTTCTCTTCAGTCGTAAATGATATTCACTCTCTGGGGTATCCTCAGCTAGAACTGTTAATGCTGTGTTACAGTTATTTTTAGGAGATGAAGTCTGAAACAACTTAACTGCCTCGAGATATTTTTCTCTTAAACGTGACGACCTTCTCAAGTTTCTGCTTTTTGGTGTATCACACAATTCATTATGCAAATAACTGGAGTTAGCAACAGATGGAGTATCTAATGTTCCAGAACAGTGAAATTCTGGTGATGCAGTTGCTTTCCAAAGACCATGTTTCATTTTATCCAGTTTGTAATGTACATTAGTAAAGTTTTGATGACTTTTATTTTGGATGATTTTTTGTGGTGAACTATAACAAGATGAATGCTGGTTTTTCTGTGATGTGATGTTCAGATCATGAGAAACAGGTGTGTGAAAACTGACATCAGAATTTTGAAAACTTTTATCTTTCTTTTTTTGTTTCCTCCCCAAAACAGGACTGGTCTGAACAGATATTTCATATTCCTCTTCTTTTCCGTCGTTGTCTTCGATGAATATCAGTGGTTTAAATTTACACTTCCTGTTCTGCAGTCGTCTTCCAGTCGCAGAATTGTTTTCTTGGTGGTAATGAAATTGTTTTGATGATGTGTGACGTCTTGCAGTCGGAACACTAGATTTTCGCAATCTCAGGGTTTTTTTATGTCCATCTGTATGCAATTTGTTTCTGACTTCCTTGAAATTGGGTGATATCTGGACATAACAAATAAAATAGTTAGTAAAAAATATTATTATCTAAACAAAACCTCATAAACAAAATAAATATCCATGAAAGACTTGAGTTACTGTAGTAAAAATGACTTAGTCTGTTATGAGTTTTTGCTCCTAGAACAGCTTTCTGTAGCCTGAGAACTTTCCTATCATTGTATATTAAACATTCCTTCCAAACTGATAAAAAAAAACAATTCTAATGGAGGGTGTCAATGGTTTTGACTCTTGTATATCAATACAGCAAAATAACTACTTTTAACACTTAATATATTTGTTAAATACTAGTAAATTAAGCTTATATATAACACACATAGAGACATTATTATTATTAATAAATAAAAGTGGAATACTTGCCCATGATATATCGCTGTGATCTTCAAGTGGTACAGTTTTTGCAGTGACTGGATTCTCAGCTCCTAACACAGGTGACACTGGTTTATTCTCTCCCTGTACTGGGCTTTCAGTAAAATGTAGCTTTGGTTTTAAAACAGATGTCCTAGTTCTTCTTCTAGGCATTCTAAAAATAAAATAAAATAAATAAATAAATAAATAAATAAATGAAACATAAAACGGAATTTGAGAGAACCATACTGTTAATATTTTGTTTTAGTCTAGGATGTGTTTTAAAGGTTTCTTTTGAAGAAATTAGGATCATGAATAGGTTTTTGATGGTTTTTTTTTTTTTTTTTTTTTTTTTTTTATTTATTTATTTTTTTTTTTTTTTTTTTTTTTTTTTTAGTGTAGTATTTGTGTTCCTTATGCTGAGACTAAACAGGATTTTTTTTTTTTTTTTTTTTTTTTTTTAATATTTCTTTAAAAAATTTACAACAATTTTCAAATGTCTTTTTTCAAGAACTTTAAATAAAAAAATAACTCGTTAGAATTTATATCAACATTTGTATGTAGGTACTATTATATATATTTTTTATTATATATATATATATATATTGGTCTATATTATTTACTTTTTATTGTACACATGCATGCACACATACTCTAAGAAGATTTAAATAGTAAGGTTTAACATTTATATATATTATTCATATGCAAATAGCTATGTATTTTGGCCTGGCATAATTTTAGTAACAGGCCGTAGCAACACATGGTCTTTCAGTCTATTGATAGCTTTGTGAATATATAACCATTTGCAATGTATGTATTGATTTCTGAACTGAACCAATAACAGTGCTGCCATCCAACAAGTTGGTACCTGCTTAGTTCTTGGTTATATGATGGAATGTTTTCAGTGCAGAAAACAATCATATCAGTTTGATAACTAATATCATTCCTAAGTTTCTAAGTCATATATGCACATTACATTTAAAACAATAAACCAGAATATATAAAATAAAAAATAAAAATTCTGAATAACTTCATAAATCAATTATATTATCAGTTATATAATCACAAAAGCATAAAATATATTTGAATCAAAATTCTTTTAAATATTAACTTAAAGTGTTACCAGATCTCCAAATTCTATACACATCTACTGATTTTAAGAGGATTAAAAACAGTTCACATTTAGATCATGTAAATTTCGATATTGAAAGATTTATTAAATTAATTAATCATATTCATCCTTATTTATTAAATTTTGGATCTGATACCTATTACAGAAGAAAAAATTAATTGTATAAAGCATTATCAAATTAATGACAAATGTCATACATTATTTTATATTTAAGTGAACTGCAGTAATCTGCAGTTCATCGCTCAGGAGAACAGTACACTGTACAGTAACAATATCATTATTTGAACAGGTTTGGTTAAATAAAATAAAATAAACTGCACTGATACTTCTGTGATATAAAGTTGAAAATATCATCTTCGAAAGTTACACAGATCGATTAATAATTCACATAATTGTTTCGTGCATAAACCTGCCGCTGAAACGCATACGTGCCTAAACTCGTTTAAAATACACATGTCAATATTTTCATCTTCTCCTGTTCATTAATGAAGCTATATAAAAGAGGAGCGTTCATTGGAAATTTAAAAATAGACAACCAATGACAATTTAAATAACAAAAGGTCATTTTTCGATGCCATTTTGAGATATTTGTTACGAATGCTCTGATAGGTTAGCAACAAAAAGGTCTCGAAATTTAAAATGGTGGAGGAGCTTGTACAGACATGCCCGTAATGTACTTACTTTTTTTTTTTTTAATGTCTAGACCTACTGGAATTATACACTTCCAGTAATTTGTGAATATGTCCTACGGGTGAGTATATTTTATAGTAAGAAATTTATAGTAAAGCAGGTAAACGAGTATGAAGAAAGGTCAAATTTTAATACTTGTATTAAAGTGAGTTCACAGGTCAAACTTGGTCATCCCGACATCTTGACAAATGGATGGAAGGAAAAGGTGGGGTAACGGGTGGGAGTCTTCAGGTAGTAATGCAGAGGCTGTCACATGAATGGCTTTCCATTCTTCATCACATTTTATTTCTCTTAACATAAATTACATTTATTTTTATTTAATATTTCGAGTAGTATAATTTCATTCAAATACTGAAATAATTTTTGAAATTCAAATTGTATATATTTTTGTTTGTTGCTAAAATCAAATTTCCCTAATATTTAAATATTAGGAAAATTTAATTTTATCAACGATTAAAATTTATATAATAATAATAATGGCATATTCAAAATATAAATTAACATACTTTATATATTTATTTTAGAAATAAAATTAAATTGGAGGGAAATATTTAAATTTATTATTATTATTATTATTATTTTAATATCTTATTGATTCCATTTCAGTTAAAAAAGAGCTTATTGCTACTTCAGAAATACAATGTCCAATAATAATGGCCATTTGTTAATGAAATCAGAATCGGCCAAATTACTGTCTTCAACTGCACATGAAACACATAAGCACCATCAACCAACTTACATCATTATCTATAAGCAAAATGAAAATGTCGATGATAAAAAATCTCAAGCAAACGATCAACGGAAGTCAACAAGTGATATTGTTCGAAGAAACTTAGCTGATATAGATGTTGACGACTATGACAGCAGTTTTTCCACTGCTAAGATTTTTCTCGACAATGACGAAAATATTGTCAGTTCTCACAAGGAACAAACAGTTACAGATGCAAATGAGCCAGACATCATCAAAAGGAATTTGTTTCATACCAGCATTTCGCCTGTTGTTTCATCTTGTAACACTGATAAACCTTTGTACTCAAAGGTTATTTCCACAGTCACTTCTGGTGACAAAACTGAACAGGACAGTGGTGTCTTCTGCACACCCACATCTTCGGAGAATCTCAAAAGTCACTGTGCTGTGCGGAAAATTGTCCTCATTTCATCAGACAGTCAAACTGCACTGAGAGGCTCGCCTATAGTTGCACAAACACTACACTTAGATTCTTCATCTCCTCAGTTTTCACCTAATTTTTCTGTGCCACAAGTGCCATTAGCAACATCAACCCCAGTGACATCGTCAGAAGGACATCTTGATGCTTTGAATACTCCAGATTCAGGCTTTTCTCCAGCCACATCATTCACATGCAGCACACCAGTCACTCCATTTTCCTCAAGTACTTCTATTGGTAACATTTCAGCAGCATCTACATCCTCAGTGTCTTCAGGATTTGGACATCTACATGTCTCTGACAAGTCTGTAGACAGTGGAGAGAATGCAGGTTTGTCATTTTCTCTACAATTAATTATAATTCAATGACTGATTAAAGTGTAATTAATTGATTACAGATCAATTGTTTTGATGATGTGTGTTATCTTGCAGTTGTCATCTAAGTAATCTTTTCACTATCTCCCATTCATGCTGAAAGTATTGATATGAGCTGTTTATTGTGAGTGTATAAATGTACTGATCCTGATTCAGATTTTGGAGTTAATATAGATGATATTAACATAGCACTCAGTTTTCTGTATTCATATAGCACCTATGTAGAGCTTTTGAATCCCTGTTTCTATACAGTTTTATAAATGTGAATCAGGACCGAAGCACTGGTGAAAAGTTTTAATTTAAAAAATATATATATTGGTTTGTGACTTGTACAATTACATTTAATAATAATATATTATCAGTATTATTTTCAAAAACTGATTATATATTTCATTTGGTGCTAAAGATACACATTTAATAATAATAAACAACCAAATGTTCCCTTTTAAAAATTTATTGCGTACTGATACTGTATATATGGATTACCATACAAGTCAGAAATTTTCATAAAGAAATACTTGTTTTATAATGGCAGCTAATACCATGTAACTAATTTTTTTAATCTGATTATTTTTGTAAAGAACATCTAGATACATCTCTAGCCAACATTCACTGGCTGAAGGGCTTTTCTCTGTCAAACAAGAAACATGGACCCAAAGCATCAAAAGTTCATGGTGCAAGTATACGATGGATGCCCGACAAGACCGGGTCTGATTTAAAAGAAATCAAACTAGTAAGTCAACGGCATTTATATATCACAATCAGTTCAATACTGAGATTGTCTATATATATAAAACTTTTATACAGTGTATAATGCTTTCTATTAACTTTGTGTAGGAAACATTAATATGACTTGATCCCAGTAACCATCAGTTTTCAGGCTGACTGCTGATTCTTCAGTTATTACTTACAACTGAGTTAATTATCAATAGATGATTCAAATGTTCAGTGGTAATTTTATTCATCAGTGCCAATAGATACTTTAAAATTACAACATGATAATAACATACCGCAGAATTATTCAGTTTATTATGTTAATGAAAACTCCATCCATATTTCTTTATATATTTCTGCCTTATTTACAATTAACAGATTATACATAATTATACATAACCAGTTGGCTCATTGTTTTGAATGCTTATGCTTGACTTTCCTTTGTAAGCTCATATGATCAGTAATAAAATCTGTTAATATAAAAGATATATTTTCTCTTCAGAATGACCATGAGTCAAGTTTATATCAGAGGCCTCCCTACTCTTACATGTCACTCATTCAGATGGCTCTTCGAAGTCGAGAAGACAAGAAAATGACACTGAAAGAAATCTGCTGCTGGGTTGAGTCAACATTTCCTTATTACAAATACACAGCAAAACCTGGCTGGAAGGTTTGTTAGCTTAACTTGATATTGTTCAAATTTGTTCACTAGATGACAGGTTACTGTTAATTCTATGAGCATTTATGAAGCAGTTTTTTCTAGTACAGTTTAATTTTTGATTACTACACCAGTAAATCAGTTAGTGATGGTTAACAACAATATATTTATGTTTACAGAGAGGAGTTTTTGGGGTGTTTTTTTTTTTTTTTTTTTTTTTTTTTATATTTTACTATTTGTCATTTTGTATCATCAGGATGCAGCATCTGGAAGATTAATATCTTTTTCATTTGTTAATAACATATGTAGAGGAAATAGAGTTTATTTCAAATGAATATTAGTTATTATTAGAAAATTTACTTTAATTTCACATTGTTCTATGTTTTTCCACCCATGTTAACTTATTTATGAGTTTTAAGAACAGCATCTGTATTTTCAGAACTCTATTCGACACAATCTATCTTTCTACCAATGTTTTGTGAGAGACAAGGCAGAGAAGAAGAAACATGGTGCTCACTGGACCCTGCAGTTCGATGACATGGAAACTGAACAGACAACAGAGACAAGTAAAATTACAGGTACTCTACAGTATCCATAATAAGTTAAAATACCTGTGTTGGCACAAATATATTTACATCACTAATATTATTATTGTAATCTTTAACTGTATTTTGAAATGAGATAAACCAGTGTTGATGGCCTTTAATAATTGTTTCACTTTGATTGTGTAATTATATATTTTTAAGTTAACCAAAAAAGAAACCCCTAAACTCTCCAAAGAAAATAACTTTAACCTTAAAATAAGTAATAAATAAAGCAATACACTAAACTTGAGATATAAATGTTAATGTGTCAGAAAATGATTGCTTTATTATTAAATTGTTCATAATTTCAGATCAATACATACCTCAATCGTTAACAGCTAACGAGATCCCTGGAATGATTCCTCTGTTTGTCAACTCACCATTTCCACAGCAGCCACCTGCTTCTTTGCAGTCTTTTCAACATGACCCAAACACCTCAAAGAAGAGAAGAACAGGTGTGTACATGTTGCTCATAGCAACCATTCTTTACTGAAATTTCATTTTTACTAAAGTAAATAGTGTATGCATCCAAAACAGTATTTGTATGCCTGTGTCTATATATATATATATAAAATTATATAATTATTGGATCATGAGTTGTTTTTCATTAATTTAATTTTGTTTTTTTTTTTTTAATCACAGGACCATTGCCAATTCTTCCTCGACCCTCTCCAATGCAAGCCTATGCACTGGTGCCTATACAGAGTGTTCCTTTCCAGGCCATGCAGAACAGTCCCATTATTGTTCATGTGCCAAACACACTACCACAACAACAACAACAGCAGCAGCAGCAACACATCTTCACCAACATCACAGCACCCATAGCAACAACATCTGTTCACACAAACATACAGAGCCAGGCAACAACAACAACTACGACTTCATCATTAAACTCCATCCTTTCATCTACACAACCCCTCAGAACATCCGTCCCAGCAACTCAGCACCTCAACTCTGTGTACATGCAGTCACAAAACATGACGATGATAACGATGACGCCAAAGGAATATTCTGTGGAGACTAGTACGACTAATTACAGTAAAATACAGTTGACATCTCTGCCATCTTGTTCTGAACCACAGAGAGGTGTAAACCAGGCATGTGGCAATGTTATTAACCAGGCATGGATGCAGGCTGAAAGAATCTCTGAAAATCAAGCACAAGTCGCTGAAACCTCCCTGCCTCACACCAGTGGTAACCGCTGTGAACAGCAGAATGATCAGTTACCTCCCCTCTGTGACAGTGATGGCAGTGAACAGAAATGTAAAAGACAGAAGACAAACAGCAGTGGCTTGCCCAAGCCAAAGATGTACATGACTCACCCGAGAAAGAAGACTCGAAGTCGAATCAAGAAACAGTTGCCTAAGCTGTCGGAGGAGAAGGAACTTCTGGCAGACAGTTCCGACTCAGAGTCAGAAAATAAACTTTTTGGTGGACTTCCCACTCCACTGAGGTTGCTGTTTGATTCGGACAACACAGCCGGAGAACCACGTGTCACTTCGACACCACTACGAAATGTTTCTTTTTCATCTGATCAGCTTCCTTCACCAATCCGCGGGTTGACACCACTCAAATGTGGCAGTCTTTTTGATGGCAGTTTTCTCGACAATCTGCAGGAGGACGGAACTAGGACAATTAAGTTACTTGGTTCTCCGCTGAACATTGACGGACACAAAAATGGCAATAATTCGTTTGCAGAGTATGGCATAGTTCAGATATCTCCTGATCAAGGTTTAAAAAGCCAAAATGACAGTGAAAACAAACACAGCTTGTCAAATCTTTTGGCTGACTTTCCAATAGATGTTAATTTTATGGATGATGGTGATGGTCTTCCTGTGGAGTTTTCAGTACTAAACTGGAGTAATCTTCAGCAGCATTCTCTTAACAAGAGTCCCAGTGATACATAGCAATTTTTTTAATATTAATTTATTTTTACTATATTTCTGTCTTTTTTTCTTTTTTATTTCTTTTCATTATTTTTTAATTATTTTATTTTATTATTTTTTTTTTTTTTTTTTTTTTTCAAGATCTCTGCAAGAATATTACGTCTCTATGGAGTTCTCGGTTCCAAGTTATTTTCTTCTACATTTTGATTTCTGATCTCAGTACATGTTAGATGTACATATGCACATACATACACACATTTACATACATTTATGCATGTAACACACGCATGCACACAGAAGAGGTATGGATTGAAGGATTCAGGATCAAATTCTGAGTTACATCCCCTTTCTTACTGATAAAATTTCAAATTTGTTACTGGTGCCTGCAGTTTATACAAAATGTAATTTATTTGTTTTCATACATGTATTCATGTATAAATGTATTATTGATAAAGTATACTTAATAGCGTATACATGTAAACTCGGAAAGGTTGTGACTGTAAAAGAAACCATCTCCATAAAAATAAAATCCTCAATCTTTGCCCAAGTATTAGAAATTAACTTCCACTGTTTTAGCATACTAACATAGTTTCTGCATTATTACTTTATTGCTAAAAATAAATAAATTAAATACACCAAAATATATCCTGAGACATTAGAAATTAACAATATTTCTTAATTTATTTTATTCCTTCAGAAGAGTTTTAGATTATTATTATTCTTTGGATTAATTTCCATCATTTAAATTTTTTTTTTTTTTTTTTTTTTTTAACATTCATTTTTAAATATATTAATTGTTGCTGCTTGAACAGTTTAGTATTTCAATAAAATAAAAAAAACAATACTGAAACATTTCTTAAAGATTTACACAAAATACCTTTTGTTATTTTCTGTTTGTGTGTGTGTGTGTGTGCTTGAAAAATGTATTTTTAAATTTTATTTATTGAGTTCATGAAAAAAGTGTACTATTAATAAATTCTTTGTTAGCAAGTTTTATTTTCAACTAACCTACCAAAAGCCTGCGACAACACTGCCACATATAAACTGTATTTTAGTTATTTAATATATTCTGTTTCAAAAGTAAATGTTTTGAGTATTCTCCTACATTTTTTATTATTAACTTGAGAAGTACTCCTTAAGTTAATGAGATGGAATGCTGTTATATGTTATTGTATGTAAAAAAAAAAAAAAAAAAAAAAAAAAAATTTTACTTCTAGTAATCATGATATTGTCTTTCATTTGTTTTAACGAACTATGAAAATACAGATAACAAGAAATGACTACTGAATAAAAACATTTATGCTATGTTGTTAGTAGTAATATTCAGTAATAAAAATATGAAATGAAGTTTTAAAAAATGAATAATCATGTGGTTCGATAACCTTAATTTAATTCAGTGTTGTTGATTGTGAAACGAGAATTATGTCTGCTTTCAGTATTTTGGCCCACGTCAGTTCAAATCTTTTCTTTTCTTCTCTTCAGTCTTTTCTTTTCTATTCAAAATTATTTTCATCATGCTGATGACCACCCTTGCTGAAATCCTGGATTGACCCCTGCAATTCTCACACATATATTTATTACTGTTTTACCAACAAAAGACAATAAACAGATCCAGACAAAGTATTCTCAAAAATTCTTCAACAACTGCATGGATTTTGATTATTAAAAATGATTCAATGTTGAAAGTGTTTTTGTTTGTTATTTATTTCTTTTTCGTATTATTTGTTACTTTGAGAATGAATGACAAATATATTTATGACAACACCATGCTAATGTAGGTGTTTTGAACATAAAATAGTTTTTAAAAATAAATTATGTGATTTTTCAAGGTAACTATGTATGTAGTGCAGTCAAAAAGCTATGTATGTATGTATGAATATATGTATTTTGACATTTAACTAAGCAAAAAAAATAAAATCATGATTATTATTGGCTTGGATCAAAAGTTCCATGATAGTGGAGTCGTGAAGCTGACACAAACATGGCAAAATGTAGTGGCAGAAAACTGCACATGGTTCAATAAATTTGTGTGCAAATATCTAAATATTACCTTTGAATTCCACTTAAAAAATACTAAGGACTTTGTTCCCACCCAACAGTAACTAAATTTACATGTGTCATCTAAAAAAATATTTGTGTTGCATTCTCAGTATGTAGCACCATAATGCCCTGTAACAGATACCATAGTATAAATTGTGAAGGTATAAGAATTTTGCATGCTGAATGTAGATACTTGAAATACTCATGCACACAAACTTCACCTAAGGCAAACAATTCAATGCAATTCATATGTTACTGTAATAATTATGGGATTTTGCGTGGAAAAAAAACAACCCACACATACACACATATTCTGAATAAAATAGAAATAAACAGAATCAAAATAATTATCACAAAAACGTATACAGAGAAAGAAACCTTTTATAAATGAATGGATGCTAATTTTGTGTTTAATAATGCCAGGGCAGATTTTAATATCATCTGTAGATAACATGATTTTGTATTAGGAGAAAGAAAAATATTTTGAAATACACTGCCAAATTATAATATGAAAGTGGAACGGGAAATATCCAAATTATCACTTTTAATATTTATCTCACACACACAACCGGTGAAGAGATTAGACAGATGTCACTGTTCTTTGTTGTTGTTTTTCTAAATTATTACTATCACATAGTCTATAATCGATAGAATCGAAGAAATGAAAGCACCTTTATTACACTAATATCCAACAACCTGCTACGCTTTTTAAGAGGAAGCGCATGCGTATCTAGGTGGCAACAATCATAACAATAATAAATTTTGACTAGGCTCTGTTCATTTCGTTTTATTTTTAACTTCTGTTCTCAAGATTCGGCATTTAAAAACAAGAAGTTATGGTGAATGGATGTTTATAACGAGTTTGCATTATGAAATCTGAAGGAAGCATTAACTATTTTTGAATACGACGCTACGGTAGTGGCCACCACCGTATCGATTCAGAACTGAACGAGACAAGTAAATAATGAATTAATAGATACTAATTACTTTTATTGTTTAATACTATTAAAAAATGCTTCAAACTGTAAAATATTTATAATTTTATATCAAGTCTATGTATACATTACATTTTGACAATTAGTTAATAAATAGTAAATGTTACTCGATGATTATTACGTTTCCTTTCGTTACATGCTTTATACACAACGTGATTCAATTTTTATTTTTATTTTTATTTTTATAGTAAATATTTTTTATGCCTTATACGGTTAATTAAAACTGAGTTAAAGTCGATTATTTTATCATAAATTGTTACTTCATATGTATTTTGAAGGATAAACAAATAAGAAACATTTTACATTCAAGTTAGGACATGGTTTGTTGTGATACGGTGCTTGAACATGAATACGTTTCGATTTCGCAATCATATGCAGTCTCTGTCGTTGTATATGATTCTGTTGTAGGCATGCATGCTACAAAAACTGGGGCTTTATATATTCAAACTCTGGAGGTTTACTGCATAATTTCTATAATGATCTTACAATGTTAATTAGTATAATCTACAATTTAATCAAACTAAACATCAGTACCTTCATATAACTCTGTCTGAAATTTATTGTGAATGTTTATGCTTACTGCAGAACTGCCAAAAGATGCATTGTACTGGTGGTTCCTACATGCAGCAGCCGAACACAAGTTCTGAAGCTGTCAAAAGATGCATGGTGTTGCCGAATGCTCCACTGTCCAGCCAAGTCCGTGTGGCTTACCGACCTCATCCACCTTATGCAAGTGGGAGTCGACCAGCATCAGGTTTGTTAATCACATTTAATATAAGTGTTATGTACAGATACAGTCATTCACATGTACAGACATAAAGGCATTCACATCCACACATACGTTACATACATAGGCATGCACATAAATGAATCTGAAAAAAACGGACAAATGAACTCACACATGGACATGTGTATACACACACACACACACACACATACACATAATTTCACATGCTCAGACACATGTGCATGAACAAGTTCACTCACAGAGACATAGGCACATGCACTCGCTCAACACAAACATTAGCAAATATATTAGTGTCAGTGGCAAAGTTAATGTGCTCTCTCTCTCTCTCTCTCTCTCTCTCTCTCTCTCTCTCTCTCTCTCTCTCTCTCTCTCTCTCTCTCTCTCTCTCTCTCTCTCTCTCCCTTCATGTTTCATATTTTTCAATCATATCAGTCATTCTCTAACTCACTTACCCAACATCTGCTTGTGTCTTCTTTGTTTTTCTCTCTCATCTCATCATATTAAAATGTGCTATAAGATAAAGACTATCATTAAAAATATATTTTTTCTTTCACAGCTCCAATTAGAACAACATATACCTACCACAATCAGAATGACCCGCCAAGAAATCCAAGTACACTGTACAACAGATATGTCAATGAGACATACACAAGTCGACATGCTCCTTATGCTCGTATGTTCAATATTTTTACTTTTACTTAAACATTAAAATATTTATTTATTTATTTTTTTATAATAATAATTGTTATTTTATTTTATTTTATTATTTTATTTTATGATGAAATAATGTTGCTTAATTCTATAATTAAAATTAAGTTAGCATATCTGTTTTATATAAACTAATTAAAATAGAATGATCTAAACACAATTAAATCTACACATTGTTTTATTATTAAGGTTAACCTTTGATGACAATAAATTGCGGTAATAATATGTCCTCTTCGAATGTGCATTAAATTTTCTAGATAGACATGTACAAAAATAAAAAAAACCTTGTAGAAATGGGAATGTTGCGTGTAATTTAGTCATGTTTTAGTTACTTTATTTAAGTAGATACAGTGACTTTGTTGCTGTTACTTTTATCACTGTCATTGTCAGTATCATCATTTTTATTATTACTGCAGTTATCTTTATTTTCATTATTATTACTATTTTTTATTCAGTTACCATCACCATTGTTATTGTTATTTATTTACAATATATGTAATAATATTATTAATTTGTTAAATATTTTTTTAACTGTTATTATTATTAATTTTGTTGTTGTTGTTGTTGTTGTTTTCATCATCATTGTCATCATCAACATTCTATCATTCTAAATATACCAACAAATTTTTAATTTTTAATTTTAACAGGGCGGACAACTCCGAGTTTTGTTAACTCATCTCTGGGTTATCCTGTAGCTGACACTGGACGACAGTCAGCTCCTTTACCAGACTACAGTTCTTTCAATGATCCACATCTTCTAGACTATTTCAGTAGAAAGTTCACAAATCTTGACAGAGAGACAAGGGTATAATCACTTAGAAAACTGTTATTTGTGTTTTATTTGAAGTTTTTGTTAGTATATGGATTGATTTGGTCAAATTATAAGTTTTCAGTTACAGAGACACTGAAAAACAAACATTCATTCAATTATTCATCTGATTCACAGTTAATTCACTCATTTATTCACAGTTATCTATATCAAGACGTCACAGTGCAGACAGCAGACAGACTCTGAGAAGAAAGAAGTCACTAAAAAGCTCAGATAATGAAGTCGTGTACAAAGTTGCCATAACAACAGCCGATAAAAAGAATGCTGGCACTGATGCAAAGGTTCAGAACAAGTATTTACATGTGAAATTGGTTTTAAATGCTTACAACAAAGTTGTAAATGGTTGCTGGAAAAAATTAATTGTTACTGTTTATTAATCTTGTTGTAATAATCTCCCTTTGTCTGCCAGGCAGACAACTTATTATCCTTAATAATGCATTTTAACTAAATGTTAAATTCTCCAGAGCCAGTTTTATCAATATTAATGTCTTATTTTTAAAATAAAAGTAAAGAATTTATTATTATTATTATTAATGGATTTTCTTTTCTTTTTATTTAATCACTGTTAATGTTTTGTTTCAAGACTATCAAATATTAATAAGCAATGATAGGAATTAAATAATACACAAGTTTAGTGAATGTATCAAATTCCAGATTTATTCAGGTCTTTTAATATTCAGTTCTAAATGAAAAATGTTGTATCTGTAGTCAAGTTTTAACTAATTAAAATTAAGTTACTTATTTCTCAGAATCATTTTTTTCTCTTTCTTCTTCTTCTTTTCTGTTATCATAACTATGGATAATAAAAATATTTTTAACAAATTTAAAAGTTAAAACAAACATTCTACATCAATTTAAATTATCCAACATAAAATTAAAAAAATAATACAGTTACATTTTGTAAATATTTTTGATTTACAAAATGTAACTGTACTATATTTAGCACTGTCAAACTTCTGCATTTTATATGTGACTTTGCTAAAGTCATTATTAATTTTCTGTCTAAAAAACCACATGTTTATTTATGGAACACACTAAATAGACTTATTATATTCCTAGTTACCACTGAAACATTTTCACCACTTTTTATACATAATAAATTAATTTTAAATTTGTTTGTAAATAGGTATATTTCAGAATGAAAGGAACGAAGGGTAAATTACCAAAAACAAGACTGATGAAAAAGGCTGGATCAGTGAAGTCAAACAAAGATGTTGCTTTTAGATTTGCCAAAGGGTCAACACATATTTTCAAAATCAGAGCATTGGATATAGGAAATGTGAAGTCAATTATTGTTGAGGTATTCAGTTCAGTTTATTTTGTGATATTGTTTCAAAGTTTGTTTAATAATACTAATTTTAAATTTTTGTTTAGTTGTTTTGAGAATTTGAAGTAAGAAAAACATTATCATGCTTATCTAAACCTGCACACACACATGCACATGCAGACATACACACCC
This sequence comes from Chrysomallon squamiferum, assembly GCA_012295275.1. Classification (NCBI taxonomy): domain Eukaryota; kingdom Metazoa; phylum Mollusca; class Gastropoda; order Neomphalida; family Peltospiridae; genus Chrysomallon; species Chrysomallon squamiferum. Next base: position 11,684,136 of record CM022673.1, on the reverse strand, counting down.
ACACACACATGCACATGAACATATATAATTTTCTTCTTTTTTTTCTTTTTTTTAAATATACTTCATGTTGCACATGTAAGACATTTTCATATTCCAACTGTTGCTTTACAAACAAGATTATGAAGACAATGGCATGCACTGTTTCCAACAACAATAACTCTTGCAATGGCAGCAGCAAATATCCTTTCCCATAAAACCTTTATATAAAAACTCACCATTTGAGTTCAGCAATCTTTAAATTTATTCATTTATTAATTCAAAACTTATAACCAATAAGAATAACATTTATGATAGCAGCAGATTTTCATTCTAACAAAACCTTTATGTATAAAAAAGCTATGTTTGAGATCTGTAATTTTTTTAATTTATTCATTTGTTAATTCAAAGCATATAACCAATAAGAATAACTCTTGCAGATTTTCTCTCTCATAATGTCTTTATACAAAAAAAAAATATTTGAGTTCTGTTAATTTTTAACTTTATTTATTTATTCATTGACATTTTCAGCAAACAGGCTGTAAGAAGGCTGACGCATGGTATTTACAAGAAGTGGAAGTTCAGAACACAAAAACTAAAAAAACTTGGACATTTATCTGTAATCAGTGGTTGTCACTTCACCATGGTGATGGTTTGAATTTAAGGGAATTTTTTCCTAAACAGTCATCCAAAACAGGTATGAAAAAATAATCTATAACCACAAAAAAAAAGAAAAAAAAAAAAGATGAATAATTCTTGTACCTTCGTTTCAGACTTTTTATAACATCTTTGGTTGTTTCAAGGTGTTCAAAATGCAGAAATGTGAATTAATGTTTTGGTTTTATTTATTAATAAGTAAATTACAAATTAATTATCAGCATCAATTTATTAAATTTTATAAAATATTTTTAACCAGAATTTTGAAGTTTTATTATAAAATTATTATTATTGTAGTTGTTGCTGTTATTATTATTATTATTATTATTATTATTATTATTATTATTATTATTTAGCTTTAATATGAATATGATAGTATCTTGTAATAATCTTGAATCCATCATAAAATCATTTTTAATATTTAGAAAAAATACAAGATAATTAGTCAATAATCATAAAGGTTTTTGAAATATTAAATTATTTAAAAAAAAAATGTATTATGAATATGATAATGTCATATAATAACCTCAAATCTATCATGAAATGATTTTACTTTTTGGAAAATATGATAAAATTAGTCAACAAAAGATAATATAAATATTAAATTATTAATTCATGCTTATTTTTATCTTCACAGACTATGAAGTTGTGGTTGTCACTGGTGATAAACTCAATGCTGGAACTAACGCCAATGTCTTTATGACCTTGTTTGGTAAAACTGCTGTGACACATAAAATACACCTTCGAAACAATACCAAGACAACATTTAACAAAGGCTCATCAGATATTTTTGTAGTTCACGCTAATTGTGTTGGACCAATGACTAAGTTACGACTGGAACACGACAATACAGGAATTGCTTCTGGCTGGTATGTCGAAAGGGTGAGTTTATAATCTTAGTTTTTATTCTTTTAAAATGTTGTAATTTTTGTAATTTTAAATTTTTTATTTATTTCATAAAATTGTCTATTGTTTTAAATTATGGATTTTGTTACTCTTTAAAAAAAAGTTATAATCTAGAATTCGAAATTTTATTTTCTATTTTAAAGTCTTGATTTTAAACTTTATTAGGTAAATGTTTTTTCATTCAGTTCTTTTTTTTTCTAATGTTAATATTAGTTTAACAATTTTATAAAATTTTAAACCATTACTTCTTTGTTTATTTTATTATTTTCGGTTTGTGTGCATTTATTGTTAGCTGTTCTATTTCTACCAGAAATGTTATCTCTGAATCTCATTTGATATATATTTACTAAAAGACTTGAATTGCAAGTTCATCATTTTCTAATTTCAGGTTGTAGTAACAGATTTGAAAAATCCAAAATGGAAATATTTCTTTCCTTGTGGCCAGTGGTTGGCAAGGGATGAAGGTGATCATGCCATTTGTCGTGATCTTATTGGCAGCAGAGATCCTCTTTCTTTTCATAAAGGTAAATTTGTTAATATTTTTAACTTTTATGGCTAAATTATTTTACTTGCATAACAATTGGCATATATTAAAATAAATACTTCTTAATGTAGCCTTCAGACTACTCTGCTGTCTAGCCATTGCTCTGCACACACACAGAAACATCATGGGTTTTGCTTTCTGATCTTTGTATGGGCACACAGATACAAGTTTAAGATTTCTTTCTGACATCCTAGTCTATTTCACTAATTTCCAGCAAGGCAAGAAGGCACTTAATATGGTCTTTGATGCATTGTCTTTGAGCCATGGGTAGGAATAACCAGTAGGAGATTGAAGTATATTCAAATAACTGAATTTAATTAATTTAAAAGTATATTATATAATTAATTTAAATGTATTATATAATTAATTTATATATATTATATAATTAATTTAAATATTATATAATTAAAAGAAGCAGAACAGACAGACAAACAGAAACACGTACCTAATGATTCACTAATAAGGAAGCATTGGTTGCAGTGAGAAATAATTCCAAAAGAAAATGACTGTAAACCATGGTTGATCAATAAATTTATTTAACTGATATAAAATAAATTGTTCAGGTACTAATTACAAGGTACCGTGTACACTGGTAATGTTTATTAATAAATATATTTAACTAATTTAAAATAAATTGTGCAGGTACTAATTACAAGGTGACTGTGTACACTGGTAATGTGTCTGGTGCTGGGACTGATGCTAGAGTCTACATAACATTGTTTGGAGAAAATGGTGAATCTGGTGAACGCTTTTTACATTCATCAAAGAAGAACTTTCAACGTGGAAAGTAAGTGTTATTCTTCTTTTTTTTAAATTTTTTTATAATTTTATTTTTTAATATTTTTTTTATTTCATTTTATTATTATTATTTTTTTTTTAAATGTGTTTCTGGGTTATTTTTTACTTTATTTTATTTTATAATTTCTTCTGGGTTTGTGTGTGTTGTACTCACTGTTTGACAGTAGTTTACTCAAAGATAATCAAGGAAGAATGAGTAAACCATTCAGAAATTAAATCTGTCAGTTTTCCTTTATTTATTTATTTTATATATTTCTCTTTGTATCTTTATTTAATACATATGTTTTTAATTATATTTTGTATATATTGTTGAACATATGTGAAATGTACATGACTGATCTAATAAAAATATTATATGGGATATGTAATAAATGTAACATGTGATAGAAATGTAATACGTAATATGAAAGTGATAGATGTAGCATATGACACACATACTGAAAATGTGATACGTGCATATGATAAATATGACATACATGATAAATGTATTATATAAATGTGACATAAACATGTGGTAAATATAATACATGATTCTTATGTGATGCACTTATGCTAAATATACTGTATATAATACAATATACACTACATTGTTAAATATTACAATATTAAAAAATTCAGATGTGATGAATTCAACCTCGAATGTCCTCAGCTTGGGCGTCTGGAGAGGATTCGTGTTGGACATAACAATTCAGGCTTTGGACCAGGCTGGTTTCTTGATAAGGTAAGTGCTGAGACGTAACTAGATTCTAATGGCTTTAATACATGATATTATTCATAAACAGCTATTGGCAAGAGATCCTTTCTGAGCTGTCTGATTTAATTTATTGTAGTTGTTAAGAAAGCTTCTTGCTATCAAATGCTGATACATCAGTCATCATGTGCATTTATTAATTAGTTTATGTTCTAGCTGTTTTCATCGTTATAAACAAAAACAGGTACAGATAATACTAAATATGTTATTACAATGTTGATTTAAATTTTTTTAAATGATTTCAATGAGTCAGACAGACTGATGGAAAATGAGAAGTTTTAAGAAAAGAGGTGTAACCAGAGCAATCACTCATCCTTTTTATTTTTTATCTGTTTTATTGTCTATGACTATTATTCCATACCATTTATTTTTATTTGATTTTTTAAATTGACCATATAATCTGAAAAAATTCCTTGGGCTTGCCCTATAATGGAACATTTGGATTTAATCAGAAAGAAAATAAAGAAAAGAAATTAAAAAAAAAAAAAAAAAGCACAAATAAAAAATAAATAAAGATTAAAAAAGAAGATGAAATTTAGCAGCAGGAAAAAAGGCTAAACAGTCTCTATGTTAGTCATTTCTGACTTAAACTTCATGGCAGATGTTTAGTTGTGTGTATATACAGTTGTGTTTGTACTAGCTGATTCAGAGACTCGTGTGTCCTTGAGAATCATTACACACTTATATCACTGCTTATCTTGAAACCCATTTATTTGTATCTTCACAGTGGGTGTGTGTGACTTTGGCTGAGTATTTCCTGTGCATTTAGGAACAAAGTGTTTAGAATAAAGATGAAAGTAACTTCCTGGTTTCCAGGAAATATTTCAGCTTTTTCTTAGTATTTCTGCATCTTGCCCATTCATAGCATCATTTACATTATAAAATAATAATAATAATAATAACAAATAATAATAATAATAATAATAATAATAATAACCAAAAATAATAATGTTAATAATAATAATAAATAAATTCTGAAAAAAAACGCTTCACTAATTTATCATAACAAAGGCAGAAATGTCTGGAAAACTCTTCAGATAAAGGGCCTGCAGCTTACACTGGATTTGTTCCTTTCCACAAAAATAAATAAACTTTGTTTGGTGCATTTTGCTTTTATATTTCACAGTAGACTCTGTTGTTCTCCTGCAAACCAAATTAATAATGTACCAGTCCCTGAATCTCTCTTCCCTTAAAGTTATGTTTATTGTGGAAATACTTTACTTTAAATCAAATAAACAGTTCTGAAGAAAGAAAAATTCTGAAATTCTGAAAATGCTGATGATTAAAGGTCATTTTATACAGCTGTCACAAATGTGGATTTTGATACATTTAATTCAAAAATGATGTAGATCACCTGTTAATAACATACTTGACAAGCAGTCAGTTGTGAGATCAGCCTCTCTAAGTGATTCTAAAGTAAAAATTCAATTTGTTTTGTTTAATGATTGAATTACAGTTCAGTAATAAATTCTGTTTCATAGGCTGTATGATGTAAACCATTAGCAGGATGGAATATTTTATATGTACCTTCATTTAGACTGGAAATTACTTGTGACTGATTTTGATAGTTTGTTAGAGAGTACTGGTTGCAGCGAAAATAATTTTATGTGACACTGAGAAGGTTTGATGCCTGATCTCCAAGCCATAATCTGTTAGTATATATATCACTCCTGAAATATAACCCTAGATATATAATTTAAAGCAGTTTTGTTTTATTTTATTTTATTTTTTTTTATTTTTTTTTTTTTTTTTTTTTTTTTTTTTTTTTTTTTTTTTTTTTTTTTTTTTTTTTTTTTTTTTTTTTTTACTTCTTGCTTTTTTTATTGCTTTAAAAAATTTTTTTTTTTTTTTTTTAAGAATTATTTCAAAAATAATTTGGAAGTTTATTATTCATCTTCTGGGGTTTTTTTTTTTTTTTTTTTTTTTTTATGTAGTTCTGCACAGTAAAATGTCTTAATCAGACCACCCATCACTGTTTGACACCCACTCCCTGTTTGTTTTACAAATGCATATGTGCAACACAGTCTAGAGGTTAAAACAACAAAATACACCTGCAGTTCATTATGTATGGAGTATCTGGAAGAAAAAAAAGAATAATACTCAAGTTTGTCAAAATAAGTTTATATGCAACACATATGACCAAGCCTCTTTTCTGAAATTATGCATCCATTACCATTTTTTGTTTTTGTGAATGTGTGTAGGTGGATGTAGTGATGTATGTAGGTTTTTGTGTGTAGGTGTATGTCTGTTAGTGTAAAATAAATGTTTTAATTTTTTAAAAAGTTAAAAAAGAACCCTTTTTAATAATTTCATAAAATGGATATATGTCATTGCTTTGATTGTTTTCAAGAAAAAAAAACATTTTGTTGTAATGTGTATGGAGGGGATTTGTCTGTGTTTGTGACATAACTTACAGAGTTTTTATTTATTTATTTATTTATTTATTTATTATTTCAGTGTTTTTAACCCATTACATGTACATATAATAATTTGAATAACTGTTTTTAATGTGCAAAAATAATATAACAATATCATAATAAATCATAACTAATTATTACTATATGACAGCTCCACACTAACTTCAGAAATTCTTTGAATATGTTTTCTTTTCCTCTTTTTATATATAAAAAATAATAATAATAAATAAAAAATAAAAAATTTAAAAATATAAAACATTAAAGTATATATTGAAAAGATAGGTAATGTTACATAATAAAGATGGGTTTCTGTAATAAAGCCAGTTCTACCATGACAGACTAGCAGTCAGCTGTGTCTTCAGCAGTTGCCCTTTTTCTTAAAGTTTTAATTATTTTCTACTGTTTTTGTTTATCTTGATTTGTCAGTGATATTTATTACACACAGCTTCTGAAATATTCTTTTACCAATTATTCCAGTATGGCTGCTGAATCACAGCAAAAGCTAAATTGTCATCAGAAATTTAAAGATATCTGTTGTTCAAGTTTATTAATATTGTGTGTTGTTTTTCATTAATTTTAAAATAAACAGAAAGGAAAAATTAAGAGTATTGAAGGCATAAGTAAAGGAGCAGCTAAGTGTGTGTGTTAAAGAGGAAATGAAAGATTCAAGAGAAAAAGAAGATATTTGAGAGAGAGAGACAAACAGACAGAGAGACTGGAAGAAAGAGATGTATGAAACAAAGAGTCGTTTACAGGCAAAAAGAATGTATTATAGTGCAGATAAAAAAAAGGGTGTAATATGGTATGACTAGATGTTAGATTGAAAGAGAAAAATTGAAAAAAGAAAGAATGAGAGAGAGACTTATTAACACCTTCAGACATTAAAACATTTTAACCTAAAAGTATTTCAGTAAAGCAAAAAACTAAAACAAAAATAAAAACATAAAGAAGAAGAAAAGATAGGATCAGAATCTTTATTTCTGTCTGATGTGTGATACAAACAGTGGCTGGAAATTGTTTGATATCTAGCAGTGTTAACAGTTCTGTCGTGTAAACACTCAAGCTGTCACTTCACAGAAAGCCACAAGTAACTGATCAGTACATGCTAGAACGTTCTACAAATGTTCCATCTCAGAGAATGTTCAATTACTCGCTACCGTTCTTGGCACTTTGACATCTTGCTTTATAGTTATCATTACCTTGCAAGATCCTGTAGCCACCTTTACAAGTGTTTCATTACACAGGTTGGCAAAAATTATCTAAGTTATTGCTTACCTTTTTTTTTTTAAATATTTATTTCTTTCTCTCTCTTTTTTTTTCTGTTTACTCATTATTTTAATTAACATTTTTCCTGTGTTATCTTCAGTTTTGTTTTTTGGGAGTTTAGTTCTTGCTGTTTTGATTTTCTTTTTCCTGTTAAATTTGTTTCATATTATTTTTTTTTCAAATGTTACTTTTTTTTTTTTTCTTCCATCTTTTTTTTTTTGTTTGACTTTTTTCTTTATTTTAATTAAAAAATTTGTGTTATCTTCTGCTTTTTTTTTTTTTTTCTTTTCCTTTTCTTTTAAATTTGTTTCAGAGTTTTAAAAAGATAAATAAATAAAAAATACCAGTTGTCAAAATTCTTTCACTTCTGTTTACTTATTTTATCCTTGAGCTGACAAAAATCTAAGGGTAATTTGGTTCAGAATACAGATAAAGCTACTTAAATTATCTCATTTACATATGATTGCAGATGCAAAGATGGTGTATTAATAACAGTAATTAAATGCACCATTTCAGTTCTCAGTTATTAGGTACACTTTGGAGAAGAGTGGTAAATGAGGATCTTTGGAGGAGTTATTTTGTAGTTTTTAATTTGTACTTTTTTTTTTTTTTTCCTAAATTTTTCACAAATTATATATATATTTTTGTATGTTATTCCTTTTTTTCTTTGTTTTTTATATCCTCCTGTGAGTTTTTTTTTTATATAATTTGTTGTTTGTTTTCCTTCTTTTATTTTTATTTCACAGTTTTTTGTTATGTTCACATTTCACAGTTTTCACGTAATTATATTTTTGTAGATTCATGAAAAATATTCTTTATCATGAAGTAATATTGTGATAAAGATATTAATTATAATTTCACAACTCATCTACACCACACAGCTGGAGATTGACAGCTACAATGGTATAATGTCACTATGAAGCAACAATGTAATAACTTGTCATTTTTAATTGTTACTTTCACACCAAGTCACTGTAGATAAAAAAAAAAAAAAAAAAAAAAAAAAATTATATATTGTGACTATTAAACAGTATGGTATTACCTTGAATATCCTTAACAACTGTGAACATTTCTTACACTTGGTGACTGTTGATTCACTTTTTAAGAGCAGAAATTAACACTTTATACTAACACTCAGTTACACTGTATTATGTTGAATACAGTTAACCATAATTAATCATTTTTCACAGTAAATCATTGTAGATTCATTGAAAAAAACAACATGCAGAAATATATCTATAGTTTATAATATTGGGTTATTACTAAGAAGATATAATGTATTAAACTGAATATGGTTAACCAGTGCTAATAATTTTCATAGTCATTGTAGATTCATTAAAAAAAAAAAAAAAAAGGTTTCTAAAGTTAACACAGACTTGTGGCATCAATACCATGAAGCAACATTGTATTAAATGGAATATTGTGAATCAGTGTTAAAATATTTTACTGTAAGAGATAGTGCCTTCATTAAAAATGCATCTGTAGTTACTACAATGCTTGTGACATCACTATTACAGAGTATTATTGTAATAACTTTAATATGATAGACCACTGTGAAACAATATCACAGTAAATGATTGTGCAGTCATTAAAAAAAATGTATCTTAGTTTGGTATTATGATATCACTACTGTGAAACATATGTGTTAATTTGAATAGAAATAACCATTGTTAATAATTTTCACAGTAACTGATAGTAGTTTCATTAAAAAGAAAAGGTTTGTAGTCAACACAAGATTGTGTAATCACTTTGAAATACTATAGTATTAACTTTGAAATTATTTATCTCATCTTTATAAGTTTTGCATCCAGGATACTCCAGAAAACAGCAGATTCTTAAAAAGTCATAAACTGTACAGTTATGGTATGACATGGTTCAGAAATATCACTGAATTGAATTGAAATTGTTTAGCCCATGTTTATAACTAGTATGACATCCTATGTTTAGTTAACTTTTTTCATTAGCAAAATCCTTCTTGAAAGAATCTATAAAAAAGTTATCAACAGTTAGCATAATAATGTGACATCACTATGACTTGAAACAGTTAACATAAAAAGTTATCAACAGTTAGCATAATAGTGTGACATCACTATGACTTGAAACAGTTAACATAAAAAGTTATCAACAGTTAGCATAATAGTGTGACATCACTATGACTTGAAACAGTTAACTTAAAAAGTTATCAACAGTTAGCATAATAGTGTGACATCACTATGAATTAACACTGCATTGGCTTGAAACTGTTAAATTTTGTTTACAGAACAACCTCTCCATTGTAAACCTTTTCATGTTAGCCAAAATCTTATCTGAGAACTGATACTCAAGGTATAGATATTCCACACTCATACCAGGCAGGTGAAGGTCGCATGAAGTTGAGGAGTGTCAGTTTTGGTTCCTCTCCCCAGTTGTCTCGTAGAAAACCTTGTAAATAAATAAATAAATAAGAAAAAAAAAAAGAGATCATTTTAGAAACCACTGGTAAAATTTTACTAAGCTGACTTTTTAATAAATGTTTCTATATAAAATAACACATCTCAGCTAGAAGAAAATGAAAGGGAAATAAAGGCCTTCAGAAATTGCTGCTAAATAGGTATATTCATGTCATTCTTTATTATTAGTTAAGGTTATTTTACAAATGCAGCAAGACAGTCACTTATAACATTGCAAAATACATACAGATAATTTATGACTCATTAACTTAAACATTTTTATTTATTATTTTTATATATTTTTAATGTCTTTTTTTGTTCTTCATATTTATTTGTTTATATTTAAATAAGTTATTCTATCAAGTGTATTATACATACTAATATATATTATTATAAACTTTTGATGTCATTACATTAACTGTATTTGTTTTTAATTGATATAATTACAAAATATTTATGGTGTTTCTATTGATTCATTAGTAACAGTATTGATTAGTATAGAATTATCTGTGTCATAGATTAACAATAATACTTAAATGGTTTTTGATACTACTACTGTTTTAATATAATTGTTTGTGAATTTGAAACATTCAGTAATTTACCTTGAACGCTTTGCATGGACATTGCTGGCCGGCTGACATGTATTCCATTGGTTATCACTGCTCCAATAAATTCACAGTGATCTTCTCCCAGTCCGTTAGAATCTCCAATATTCAAGAATTTATCATCCAGGTTGCGTGCGAGGAAAATCTTGTATCGTGTTTTAGTACACAGCACCACACCCACTATACTACTGTGTTTATAGGTTGTTTTCTTTATGTACTGTTTGCCAAAACACTCAGTCTGTGATGTATCATACACAAAATTATAGTCCACCCATGTATCACTAGCACTCAGCTTCAGCTCTAACTGAATGTTCTTAAGTACCTGTAATGTTTCATTGTTTTTCACCTGCAGGTTGTGATTGTCGTCTGCGAGATTTTTGTGTATCTGCTTCCATCTTGAATTTTGTTGCTGCAACCTGTCGATTTTTGATTTGAGCCATTCGACATCTTGTGTCAGTTTGTTGGTCCTGCTCTTCATACGTCTTTCTAGGTCATTATGGTCAAGGTTCAAGATGACATAATTGTTGTCTAGGATACGAAGTGTAGAGTTTATTACTTCTATCTGTCTTTCAATCTTTGATTTGTAGTCTTGAAGCTTCTGGCCAAAGTTTGTAGTGATATTTCGAAATATCCTTTCATTTGCTACTTTAAACTGGTTCGATACCGCTGAAAGCTTATCTTTTATTTCAGAATATCCATTTTTACTTTCATTACGGTAGTGTTGAACAGTCTGCTGAAATATCCTATGGAGTTGTTCCAGTTTTCTAATCATCTTACTGTGTTCATCAATTTTCTGTTCCACATAGTTACTATTTATTACTGGTGATGAACTCAGGTTAGTCTTTATTTCATCCACCATATTTTGCACATCTTGCAGCTTTTCAGCCATGAAAAAGTACTCTTGCATGCTCTGAGTAATGGATGATATTTCCAGGTGCAGCCCATCAAATTTGTTCTCAACTTCCTTGATGTCAGTGGAATGACTTTCCGCCAGAGTCTTCAGTTCTTTGTCCTGGCCATCCACTACACCATCCACCCAGATCTGCTGTTTTTTCATCAGACTCTCCACTTCATCCAGTTGTGCATGAAGCATCTTTGTCACTTCATCTCTCACCAGTTTCTCAATCTCCTGTGTGAAGAGATCTGTGTTGATTGAGTTCTCAACTGACTGATCCTGTTGTTCCATGTTGTCAAAATATTGTTCTTGTTGTTCCTGTTGTTCAGAATCTTCACTTTTAGGAACTGAGCTTTTGGGAGCTTGCGTAAAGTTGACCTTTGTTGTGTTGTCTGTGTTATTTGTAACAACTGAAGTGGTTTCTCCTCCTTCTACAGGACTGATAAAGTCATCTTCAGTTGAATACACTTCTGAAGCATTCTCATTTACTGTGAAATTGTCATTGTCAAACACAGTGATATTTTCTATCACTGGAGTGGTATTAATAATGGTATAATTTTCATTAGTTTTGTTTGCAGTTGGTAAAATGTTTGTTGTTTTTGTTGAGTTGTATTTTTTCACTATTATTCGAACTTTGGTTGCTATGTCATTGCCAGCAGTATTTGTATTTTTGCGGATTTTGTCAAAATCATTCCACAGTTTATCTGATTTGCTTCTTGCTTCTGTCTCTGGAAAACCATTTTTCCTTGACTCATCATCTGAATTTGAGCCAGAATATTGTTGGTCATTTCGTGGTATCATGTTCATGAAATCATAATAACTTGCATCATTTCTAATGGTGTTGTCAAATTCCTGTGTAAAGTTCTCTAAATATTTCTCCACCTCAGCCCTCACAACAGGTGTGATAACCTCCACCATGTTTTTACGATAATCACTGTCTTTGCTCAGTTCTTTATGACTTACTGTCTTACCTTTACTGCTTCTTGTGTTGATCATCAAACCAGGTTCTTCTTGTAATTTAGTTTCAAGATTTTCTAACTTCTCTTCTAAGATGTGATAATTTTCTTTTGCATTGAAAGCACTGATTTTCTCTTCCAGTGCCTGGAACTTGTTGAAATTCACCATTCTTTCCTTCTCCAGCTGATTCTGTAGGTCGATCACTTGCTGTTTGTACATGTGTAGTTTGATTTCCATCGAATTCAAATGCTGCTTCACTCTCCTATCCATATCACATGAGCTTTTTATTTTATCCCTTGGAACAACAAAACTAAGAATACAGTTTTCTTCTCTGTCAGCTATGGATCCCAGTATTCCAACTGCCAGACTTTTCCCATTGAACAACAACAGAGTATACAAGAATACTCCAAATCTGAATTCCATTTTGAAACGAATTAATAGACGGCTATAAAAGTTGACCAGTTCTTATTCCTTCAGTTGTAATCCAGTAGATGTTAATCTGTATAAATTTGTTTCTTCAACAGAAAGCCACTGACACACTTTTTTCAATCATTGCTGTGTTTATTAGACATCTGGCTACTTTTGTAATAGCAGGTAGCAGTTTTACTTTATCTTGTTTTAATAAAAATAAACATTAAAAATATTTTTTTTTTTTTTTTTTTTTACTTATTTCACATCTTTTAGGCCTGTATTTCACTTCTTCGGTCTTTCCAATTTTCACCAAATTTTTAAATTAATTTTATTAATATTATTATTATTGTTGTTGTTGTTATTTTAATATCCTAATATAAATTTTAAATTTATTCTTTTTCTTACAATCTTAATGGAGCTCTCATGGAAACTCATCTCCCAGATTTTTGTGAGTTGTATCCATTTTCATAAATCCACAGCGCTGTTCTTGATCTGCAAAACTCTGAATCATTTTTATATACAAAACAAATGTACAGTCATCGTGGTTTGGTGACTTGTCTACCATTGTGGCCGGAGCTTAACTAAGCTGTCTGTCGAATGATACACCTCATGGCTCACACCGGCTGTCAGAGATTGGCTCTCCTCTCTCACATACGTAGATCTTTTGGCAGAATGCTCTCTTCAAGTTTTATTTCTTTTGTGACCCAGAATGCCCCTCTTCTTGGAGTCGATAACTGCAAAAAGATGTTGAACAAAAATATATACTGAAGTAAAACATCTTTATTGAGGTTTTTTTTTTTTTTAAAAATCTTTACTGCTAAAAGATGTTGAAAGGAAACATTTATATTTATGCATGATATACTTTGATGAGGATTCTAAAATATTAACTGAAAAGTTTATGAAAGAAAACAGAGAGAGAGAGAGAGAGAGAGAGAGAAAGAGAAATAATAAAATAAACACTTTTATTAAGTTTTTGATATATCAAAGGTTATTGAAAGGAAAAATATGTATACATATACATAAAATACACATCTTTATCAGGTTTCTGATATTAACTGCAAAGTTCTTGAAAGAAAACATATATGTAAGATACACACTTTTATCCAGTTTTTGAAGTATTAATTGATAAAGGTGTTGAAAGAAAACATATGTGCATGAGAAAACACTTTTAAATATTAACTGAAAATATTTTTTAAAGAAAACATATACTGGCACAAATTTTTGAAATCTTAACTGCAAAAAAGTTTTGAAAGGAAATATATAGAGAATAATAATATGACAGGTGTATGGTTAATAATAACAGAATGTCAGTATGACAAATCTTCTTAATTACATGATTCACTGAGATGGGGTAATTAGTGTCTTACATTACACCTACGCTTTCTGCAGTAGCACCTCATTCTTCTACTGTAGTTGTCTTAAAAGAAAGCATCAACAAGAACTGAAAAATTCTTTAGTTTTACATCTTACTGTTTTTATGGATTTTTTTAAAGTTGTTGATTTATATTGCTTATGACTGTTTTCATACGTATTTTCTTGTTATTAAAATGAGTATGTTGTTGTTTTTTTGTGTTTTTTTGCTGAATTTTTGGGGAAAGTTTTAATTTTTTAAATTTCTTTTTTCTTTTTTCTTATATTATTTTTTTACATTTAAAAAAAAACAACTGTTTTTGTTGTTATTTTATAGTGGCATATTAAATGTTATATCCAGAAATTATTATTACTTTTTTTATTTTTTTATTATTATAGTTTTATTATTATTTTGTAAAAATCCTTTACCCCAAACCAACAACAATGATTAAATATTTCCACAACATATATTTGATTTTAGTAAAGCTAAAAACACAAGCAATTCATTTTTTTTTTTTTTAATTTTCTTCTGCTTTTTTGTATGTTTCTGTGTGTCTGTGTATTCAACAGCACCTGCTTTCTCACATCAGTGGAATCGGCACATGTCTCTCAGGTAAACTGCAGGTGGTTGAATTTACCTGACATGCAGGCTGTAAAATAAATCCTGGAAATGCCACTGATGATTGTAGCATTTCTTTGAATACATCAGTGAATGAGCTGCTTATTGTGTTTATATTCTTGGGGTACATGAGTTATAATTGCTGACAGAATCTTTGGTCTGGATGCTAAATGGCTCACTCGGTGATAGTTAAAGTAGCAGCAACTGAAGTAGTACAAAAGTGGTTGTAGTAGAAGAAGTAGTACATCTAGTAGAAATAGCTGTATTCAGAGGGATATCAGTAATAACACCTGCAGTAATAGTACCAGTGTAGAACCATCAGTTTACAAATTTGAGATAGGATTTATTGCAGAAGATTAATAATAGTAGTACTGGTAGTGGTAGTAGTATTTATTGTACTGTAGCAATATTTGTTATTTTTGCAATAGTAGAAGTGGTGAATATTGGTAGAGTAGTAATAGTGATGTTTGTAGTGGCTTTCTTTTTTTTTTTTCTTTTGAATTTGTTTCTGATTTAAAAAAAATATATCTTATTATTATTATTATTAAAATTTTATTGTTACAATTATTTTTATTTTATTGTTACTATTATTTTTTTTTTTTATTATTATTATTATTTTTTTTTTTTTGTTCCACACCTCTGAACCACTAAGCTATCACTCACTCATTAGTGAGTATGATACATCATTGCTTGATATACTTAACAGATATGATTACAGAATGTCTACCAGTACATGTGTAACCAATACTTGCTAATCAGAACAACCTGCGTTCACTGATAAATTCACTGCAGATTTAAGCAGATCGTTTATGTGTGTGGTTTTAAACACATGCTGTGTACAGCTGTGAGTGTAAATTGTAAAAAAAAAAAAAAAATGATATTAGTCTCTTTTTTTTCAGACTCTCTTTTTTAAAAATTTATTTATTTTTTTATTCTTTGGATGTTATTCTGTTCTTTTGCTACTTTTTTTTAGTTCTATTATTATTTTTTAATTAATTCTTTTTAGGGGCATTTCTTTTGTGAGTGTTAGGTTCATTCTTTGCTTTTTATTTATTTAGTTTTATTTTCTTTCATATGTGAAGACTATTTAGTATAGATACATGATGGTAATTCAGTAGATTATTCATGTAATAATATCTAAACTATATTAAAATAAAATACATTAAAATGTTATTAACCTAAATATATTATGAATTCTTTGTTAGTGGCTATAAGTCTTTGTTGATAACAAAATATAACAATAAAAATGTTCCATATAATGGCATCATTTAGCAAATAAAACTAATTTTTCAGAGAATATTCTAAATGTTTTCTGTGTATATTAGCATTTAGAAAAAAATAATCTCCTTACATTTATGTTTGATTTATCATCATACATTATTATTAGAAAACAGAGATTGCTAGTACCAGTCAAAACAATTGTTCACAGTATTTTGGGAACAATTTTCTATAAAATCGGTCAACTGCTGAACATTATGCAGAAAACCAAAATTTGCTAAGATTTTTTTAAATTCAGTAATAATAAAAAATACTTACATGAGGTAACTTTGTAATTTTGCCTTTATTAACATCAGCAACACTGACACATGAAGAACACTAAGCAGTCCAAATGTCAATTTAATACTACAAATTTATTTTTCTAAATTAATTATGTGTTCATATTGGCTATGACGTAAGCCATAACTGCCACTTAATAAGGCAAGTAAGAAAAACAAAATTTGTTTGTCCAAGTGGAACAGTCTTAAAGACTTTGGTTACAGTTTCTTGTTTTGCTTCTTTGGTTAAAACTATGTTGCGGATCTACGTAGAAATCAGTCATTAAAATCTGAACATTTCCTCTTTTTTCAAGAGACTTGAAGTGGATGTATCCTACAGTAACAGCCAATTCACGCACCACAAGTTTATAAAGTGTGTTTAATACAAAATGTCACAATTTTTTTTTTAAATGTTGTGGTCATAACGGTATTCAGTTCATTTGTTACATAGATATATATATATATTTAAATTTGGTGCTGTGTGTCTCTCACTCTGTTAATGTCTTTTTGACTTTTTATGTCTCTTTCTATCCTACTTTCTTTTACCCTTTTCTGTCTTTCTCTTTCCTTCTGTCTTTTTCTGTTTCTCTCACTACCTCTGTCTCTGTCTCTGTCTCTCTCTCTCTCTCTCTCTCTCTCTCTCTCTCTCCCTCTCCCTCTCTCTCTCTGACATGCACACACACCTACCTACCTACCTCTGTCAAGGTGTAGCCAATGAGTGATAATTCTTGAATAATATTCTTTTGTAGTTATATCCATGACACTGCTCATGAACCATGTTACAGTTTCTAAGTCACACCCACTGCTACTGTACACAGACTGTGAGAATTTCATACAACTTTGGCTTTCAGACAACCAGTGTATTGTCTGTCTTTAGTGTTTATTTATCTCAAATTTGTAAACACTGTTCTAATTTAATCCTAAACTTTCCCGTCTCATAAATTGTTTTTGTTTTTTGTTGTGTTGTTGAGAAATAAATAAATCTATATATATATATATATATTATGTGTTTGTGTTTTATTATTATTTAATTTATCGCTTTGTAAAATAATTAAAAGAGTTTAATAATGAAGAAAGAAAGATAATTGATCCTACAGTCTGGGTAATTTAAATATTCACTTGTTCATTTAACACTATCACTTGCAGAGATTAATCGATTGCTCTAACAACTGGTGTGAACTGGTGCCACCTTCTGTACAGAACTAATTTTTCATTCTAATGACCAAACAAACTAACCATTTTACAGTCAAAAATGGAATGGTCAAGGTTATACCTTGTTACTGTCAAGAAGAGTTTGTTGAATAGCATGTACCAGACAGATGTCTTATTCACACAAATATTTATCTTTGAATATTCTCTAATTTATTGTTTCTGTTATGATATTTTTCATATCCTTACTGTCAAAATTAAATACATCATTTTAAAACATTTTATCTATGTGTGTGAGCATGTGTATTTGTTTGTGCTTATGTGTATGTGTATGTGTATGTGTATGTGTATGTGTGTATGTGTGTGTGTGTGTGTGTGTGTGTGTGTGTGTGTGTGTGTGTGTGTGTGGAGGTAGATACATATACATGAATGTTTTATTTTAATTTTTTTGTTGTTTTTATTGTATTTATTTTTTTAAATTTTTTTTTTAGTATTTTATTGATTTATGTTGTTTATCCATTATTATTTCATTCATTTATCAGTTTATTATGTATTCATTTAGTTATTTATTTATTTTATAGTTTTTAAATTTTATGTTTGTTTGTTTATTTATTTATTTACATATTTATTTATTTAAACAGATTATAATAGATGATGTTCAGATGGGCACAGTGTATGAGTTTCCTTGTCATCGCTGGCTCGCTGATGATGAAGATGATGGTCAGATAGCTAGAGAGCTCGCAGTCAATGTGGGACCAATGGACTGTGATCCAGGTTTGTTCACATTAAATCATGTTATTTTAATGTGTAATAATTACATAAAGCAGGGGCAGACTGAAAGTTCAAGAAAAGAGATACACTGTTTCATGATGCTATAAGTTTAAAAATGAAGCAAGATTTCATTATATGAAAAAAAATTGAGATACTGAAGAAGATGAATTTTTATCGTTTGTGTTTCCATTAGATTTCTGCATACAGATATGTTTACCTTGTGTGTGTGTGTATCTGTGTGTGTGAGTTTTATTTTAATATCAGAATGGTGATAAGTATTTCCTTTATTTTCTCTCTTGATTTCTTTTTAATTTCTTCTTAACAATTATTATAAAAACTTCATGAAATGTCTAACGTATTTCTTTGAATATTTTATATTTCATATCTCCAGGTGAAGGTAATTAAACAGTAGTCCAATACTTTTCAGTGTTATAGTTTCTATATATTCAGCTTTTGTTATCTGTTCACAAAAAAAAAGAAACAAAAAAAGAATAAATAATTGTTATAAATTTGTAACATACAGCCCAGTGGCATTAGAACTGGTTTGTCAAACTATTTGGTATATGCTGTCATGTCCTGTATGCATTTTATAATTGTTAAAATTTTCAGGCACGTTAATTTTTCATAAGCTCTAAATTTACTTTTGTTCTCTCGTTAGTATGTCAGCTGCTAAATACTGACTTGTATTTAGTTAATACTCACATTGATGCTGTATTTATTAGATTTAACTGAAGAAAATTGTGGTAATATAATTATTACAAAATTCACAGCTGCTTTATATCACTGCATGTTTGCTAAGATTTAGCTGGGCATGTATGATATATATATATATATATATATATATGTACATATGTATATGTATGTATGTATGTATATGTATATATATATGTATGTATATGCATGTGTGTATGTATAAAATATGTTACCATGTTACGTACCAAACAACACTGATTTGTATAATGGTATGTTTGTGTGTGTGTGTGTGCGTGCATGCATGACCAAAAAAAAAAGAATTAATAATCACTTTTCTGGAAAAGACCCTGAATCCGACATTCTCCACAGCTATATCTGTTCAGTCAAGGAAGTACTAGTTTTGTTAAGTAGTGAGTAAGCTATGACAGGATATGAAGTGTAATACACACGTAACTAGCTCAAGAGAAATGCACTGCCTGTACCCACAGTGCTTTAAATCAGTTCACTAATAAGCATAGATGTACATATGTACAGACACACACACACACATGTACAGCCCATGTTTGCTCACATACATACCTATACACACTCAAATGAATGATCATTGAGTGCTTAGAGGAGTATACATATTAGATACAAATATTCTTTGATTAGTTAAGAAAATCTGTGTTTTGTGTGTGTGTGTAGGGGGTGCATGGGTGTGTACATGTGAAGTAATTCTTCAACATTTAAAGAAATATTTCTAATTAAACAATAATGCCAGTTATCTAACTTGGTATTTATTTTTTTGATGATTTTTATTTTTTTTTTTTTTTACTTTTGCCATCAGTTTTCAATGTAGAAACTTGATTAATTATGAATCACAATTTAAATTACATGTTTGGGCACAAACCTTAAATTTAATATCTAGAAACATTTTTTTTTATTATTATTTAATATTTATTTTATTTATTTATTTTACTGTTTATTTATTTATTTGTTTATTTTATTTTATTATTATTTTTATTATTATTATTATTATTACTATTATTATTATTATTATTAATTTTATTGTTTTTCTATTATATATTATTATACAGTGCATATATACACTGATCTAAGTATAATTAATATTTTAATATTACCTGTGTTATTTTTCTAGGTATCCCTTTCATTTTAACCGTTGCAACTGGTGACAAACAAAATGCTGGTACAGACGCCAACGTGTTCGTTGAACTGATTGGAAAAGGACAAGACACAAGTGGGAGAATATGGCTGAAAAATGGAAGTTTTGTCAGAGGCAAGTCAGACAGATTTGAAGTTGACGTGGGCAAAATGTTGAGCCCTCTGACCAGGCTGGACATCGGCCATGACAACAGCGGAGTTGCGTCTGGTTGGTTTCTTGATTCGGTGACTGTGTACTGTCCACGTGCAGGAATAGAGCAGTTCTTTCCTCATGGGAAGTGGCTGGCAACTGACGAAGGGGATCAAGTTGTGCAGACATCTTTGTATGAACAGAAAGCTATGAGAAAAAAGAAAGAGAAAAGTATTGAATTTTCTTTTTATTGCACTTTTAAAAAGTCCGATCTTTATAAAATACGAAAAATTCTGATAGTCTTGATCTATTTATTCAAATAATAATGATCCTACACTATATTAATTTAAAAAAAAAATGCAAATTGTACTTCTGTTTTCTAATAATTCATTTTCTATCCTGAATAACAATATATATATATCTTTTGTTAATGTTCAGTTGTTTGGGTTTCAATGGCTCCTTCTCATTATTTATAATTTTCTTTATTCACACTAAAGCTGTTATATTATCTGTGTTTATTAAAAAATACTTCTGAAGCATGTCTTAAAATCGAAATTAGAATTTAAAACATTTTTTAAATAATTTTCTAGAAAATACTTGGTGTGTGTGGGTGTACACAAGCGATGTTGACGGTGCTGGGACCAACGCCAATGTGGAAATTGTTGTCTACGGTGAGAAAGGTAAATCTGATGACATTCCTCTGGACAACAAAGGTAATCCATTCGAACGTGGAAAAATGGACAGGTTCAAGGTCAACATGATGGACATTGGGAAGCCGTACAAACTGCGAGTGTATCATGATAACACTGGGATTGCACCAGGCTGGCACCTCGACAGGGTTAGTGTAGTTCTTCGTGACCTAGTGCATGTTGGCTGTTACATATTTGGCTCTGCTTTTTTCTTACATGTAAAAAGATATAAATAAGCATATTTATTTATTTATTTATTTCGATATTTATTTAGTTATTTAGTTATTTATTTTACTCTGTGAAAAACAGATGTATATTATTCTCTTTTCATTGCTTTAAACTGTTTTGCTCAAATCTATTTTACTCTATAGTATTTATATATTTCATTTTTTGTTCTCTTCTGTTCTGAAATCTTTTTTTCACTGCTCCACTTTTCTTTCTTTTCTCTCTATCTTCTCTTCTTTTCCTTTTTTTTTTCTTTTCTTCTCTCTTTATTCTTTTCTTATCTTTTTTTTTTAACTTTCCTCTTTTCTACTGTGATAATTGCTTTAATGTAAGATCATCTTACAAAATGTTACTTATTTATTTATTTATTTATTTGCACAGATTGAAATGGAAAACATGGAAGGTAAAGAAAGATACTGTTTCCCATGTAACCGTTGGCTAGCTGATGATGAAGATGATGAAGAGACTGTTCGGGAGTTGCCTGCACAGGGTCCAGGCATAAAACCTCTTCCAGGTATGATAAAAAAAAAAAAAATAATAATAATAAAAAAAAAAAAAAAAAAAAAAAAAAAAAACATAAAAAAAATATTATTCAAAACTTAAAGAAGTCACATTCTGTCAATAACGTTGCTCAAACAATATCACTGGATTCCACCAACCAGACTTCCTTTTTCATATTTGCATCAGTTTTGTAAGTAAAGTATTTAGGATTGAATTTAAATGTTTTTATTTTTATGTTTCAATAATTCATATATCATTTTTTTAAAAACACTTCAGTGGTACATTACACTGTGGAAGTGTACACAGGAAATAAGAAGTTTGCAGGAACAGATGCCAATGTCTACATTGAATTATTCGGACAGCTTGGCGACACTGGTAAAAGATTTCTAAAGAGATCTTCAACTAAAAAAAATAAATTTGAGAAAAATCAGGTAATTACATTTCTCACTCTTTTTTTCTCATTTTGTTTTTATTTTTATCTCTTTCAATCAGTTTGATTTTCCTTTATCTCTTCTGATTGCTCTGTTTTGCTAAGCTTTACATTTATTTATATATTTTGATCCTTCTGTTTTGATATAATTTATAAATACACAAATTTTATTTATTGTTT
Organism: Chrysomallon squamiferum; assembly: GCA_012295275.1. Classification (NCBI taxonomy): domain Eukaryota; kingdom Metazoa; phylum Mollusca; class Gastropoda; order Neomphalida; family Peltospiridae; genus Chrysomallon; species Chrysomallon squamiferum. The sequence continues at coordinate 11,662,088 of CM022673.1, read as the reverse complement.
TTTTTTTATATAATTTATGTATCTCACAACCTATTTTTAGATATTTCTCTCTTCTCTCTCTCTCTCTCTCTCTCTCTCTCTCTCTCTCTCTCTCTCTCTCTCATTCTGTTTCATTTACTTAATTCTACCTTTACAAAATGCATAAAATCAAAAAGCAATCAAGAAACAACGGATAATATAAATGAAAATTAAATTTAAATAATAATCAGTAAACTTTTGTCAGAGACATTTCTTAAAATAAATTTTCTGCTCATTTTTCACCATAGAAATATTTTGGTTAACATACTGCTTGATGCGCAAAGGTTGATGTACATTTTTCTGTGTCTTGTGTTATTTAAATGTTTATTTACTGTTTGCAAATGTGACATAGTGTATGACATATTTTTTTCCATGACAGATTTCTGAGGAGGCAGATTTGGTATATGAATATGTTTGTGCTTAATTTATGAGTTATATATAGTTATACTGTACTGACAGAAGAATGCAAGTCAAAATCAAATATGAAAATAATAAATACTTCAGAGAAGTCACTTTTTTTTTTTTTTTTTTTTTTTTTTTTTTATTTTATTAAGTTATTATTTATATTTTTTAGCAAAACTATTTTATATATATATTTTTTTTTTCATTTAATGCCATTTGTTTTTTGTTTATTTATTTATTTATTTGTTTGTTTGTTTGTTTGTTTATTCACAATAAGGTTTAATATTTTAAATTTTTTATAAAAATACTATTATTTATTTAACATATATTTATAAAATTTTTATCTTTTGACTGTATTCTTTCTCTTCAGTGTACTATATATATAATATTATAAATAAAAGCTGTAAATGTGCATTGTTATTAACAGCATGTGCTTGCTTTAAGTACAACAAAATATTTTTAGTTTTCATTAAATGTATTTTCCAAAATGTATGAATTTAAAATGTTCTCACCAAAGAAATCTTATTTTATTATCTCAGAAAAATATATTTTATACATGACAAATTTCTTTTTAAAAAAGACTCCATTTTACAGTGAATTATTTGAAAACTACAATATTAATTTATTTTATATATATATTTTATTATTATTATTATTTAGAATTTTTATAATGAAAAATGTAAATTTTGTACTCATTTCAGCAGTAAATAATCTTTAGCCAGCTTTAGTTAAGACTCAAATTATTTACTATAAACAAAACACTGATATTTTTTAATAACATTATTTAAAACAAAGGTGACTATTTCACCAAAATGACCCCTTTTTTGCATGCATAGTCTGTTTTCTGTAGTAGACAGTTCTTCAGGGATGGTTTCTCAAAAATGAAAGATCAAACTAAAATATCCCTTGTTGCTTGTTAAAAGACTGGTCTGCAGAATGTTGGCACCATGTTTGTGCTGTCATATTTTGACTGAACCACAGTGGTGCCCCACACGTCCAATTTAATCCATTTCAAGAGGTCATTCAAAGTGAATTAAACTGAACCTGGAACCTAAAGAATACCCATTTCAACAAATGTAAGCAACAAACAAATAAAATAGCAAGAGTAACAGACAAAAAACAATTTCCTTTGCAAAACAGCACATTCTGGACTGAATTTCTCTCAAATTTAGCAAGAAAATTGTAGAACATGAAAAGTATTAAACACCATTGTAAAAGAAAACAAAATTTAAAAAGCATAACAACAACAATAAAGTAGAGACTCTGCCAATAATTGTTCATACAAGTATAAATAAATATCATTAAAACATTATTCAATTCTGTGGTTATAATATACGCTAGATGCTAGAATGTTTGTTATAGCCAGTATTAAATTGCATGAAATGCATGTTATAAGCTTGATATAAATATGTAAGAAATAAAAAAAAGTATAATCCACCTCTGTACGTCACTTAATACTGTAAGGCCACTGAATCTGAATCTGAAGAAACAGTTCCCACCTCAACCGTTGTCCCACCTGTATATTAGTGGATTGTTTTGTAAACAGGAGTATGGCATGTTTTTGTTCATTTTAGGATGAGACATATGTTTGTGTATATGAGTATCTCTGTGTGTGGATGTGTGTGTGTATTTGTGTGTATGAGTTTCTGTGTGTGTGTGTGTGTGTGTGTGTGTGTTTGTGTATATGAGTATCTGTGTGTGTGTGTGTGTGTGTTTGTGTGTATGAGTTTCTGTGTGTGTGTGTATTCATGTATTTATATGCTGTATGTGTGTGTATGTGTATAATAATATAGCGTGCAAGATAAAACTGTAATAATTGTAAATGAACATTAAAAGATTGTCTCAGTTTAGAGACAGAAATGGATATGAAGTGCCTATTGTCAGGGTTGTTGATAACAAAATAAAATATGTTAATATTATTTTTATTATTTTTTAATCATCTAGATTATTTTGTATTTTATTACAGAAAACTGTTGAAATTTGATACATTTTCTTAAGACAAAACATTTCTTAAAAGAATAAGCATGTCAGGGTGTATGTTGGATATATGTATGGTTTATGTGAGTATATAAACTTTGGAACAAAATGGAAATATTTTATATATTTTTTTGTGCGATAAATTCTAATTAAACCCATTTTCAGTATAATATCGATGTTTTATTTACACTGTTCTCTTCATTTTAGCTTGATGTGTTCTCCATTGAAGCAGTGACACTGATGAAACTAAACAAAATCAGAATCGGCCATGATGGAAAAGGTTTAGGAGCTGACTGGTTCTTGGACAAAGTTGTTGTCAAGCAAGATGGAAACAACAAATATGATACCACTTTTGAATGTAACAGGTAAAGATAGGTTTTTTTTCATTGACGAAACTATGATATTATAGCATTATAATATTACAGTGATATTACAGATGTTGATAGAACTATGGATACTAGAACTTTGTGGACAAAGTATCTTTTCATAACCAAAACCAAATTATGCCACAGTTATCCTTTATTTATTTGTATTTATTTAAGCAATTTTATTTATTTATTTATTTATTTATTTATTTATTTATTTATTTATTTATTTATACAGGTGGCTAGCACTAAATAAAGATGATGGACTCATAGAAAGAGAGTTGATGGCTGAGGGCTCAGCAATGCTCAACAGTAAGTCTTTTACATTGTGTACAACTCATTAAAAACTTTATAATGTTTGAATAAAACAGCATTAAGTCAGAGAAGCTCAAAATGTTGAGGAAACAGTTTTTTGCTGTCACAGAGTCATTATAAAAAAAAATTAAGAACCGTTAATTCAAAAATTTCTGTACGTTGCTCTCTCTTTGCCTGATTCTCTGCTTCTGTCATTCTAGTTATGGTTGGATATCACATTTATAATTAATTTAAGTATATTATTTATTACTGTATTTTTTTCTTTTTTTTGTTACAGCCACATCCTATCACATACATGTGAAGACAGGAGATGTCAGGTTTGCTGGAACTGATGCAAATGTCCACTTGAAAATATTTGGTACGAAAGGAGACACTGGACTTCTCCAGCTGAAACAGTCGGAATCATCAAACAACAAGTTTGAACGCAATCGGACAGATCTTTTCAAAATTGATGCCTGTGACATTGGAGAGGTAAAGGGAAAAAACACAAAAAAATTGGTTATTTTATGATTTTAAACATAATTTTTTTTATATATATTTGGTATTCATGAGTAGTCTTTTGTGATCTGTTCAGCTTTATTTACTTGTTTAGAGACATTAACTGCTGTTGATTGAGAATTTCTTAATTGACAGAAAAGAACACTGTACTCATATTGCCAATTTTTTTCGTGGTATTATAAAAGCAGTATTAAGTTGTTTTACCTGCACTTATTTTAAATGAATATCTCCTCTACTTGACATCTGAATCCTAAAATCTAGAACATTTTGTTTTTGAATAAAATTGTCTCTTTGTGTCAACTTTTATAACTAGCTGTTGAGAGAAATAACTCTGTAAAACTTGAATCTCTTCAAAAGAGGCTATCACTTTTTGAAGTGTTTCAGATAGCTGTAGAGGGCAATAACTCTTTATCAATTTTTGAAACTCTTCAGATAGCTGTGGAGGGAAATAACTCTATCATTTGAAACTCTTCAAATTGCTGTAGAGGGAAATAACTCTGTCATTTGAAACTCTTCAAATAGCTGTAGAGGGAAATAACTCTATCATTTGAAACTCTTCAAATTGCTGTGGAGGGAAATAACTCTATGTCATGTTTTTTTGGAAACACTTCAGATTAAGAAGATCAGAATTGGACACGATGGCAGTCGGCCTGGAGCTGGTTGGTTTCTGGACAGTGTTCAGATAGATATTCCATCTCGTGGACTGCATTATCAATTCGCTGCACACCGCTGGCTCGCCATCAACATGGATGATAAACAAATAGAGATAGAACTGGAACCATCAATTAAAGAGCAAAGAGAGAAAGGTCAGAGATAATTTTTAATTTATGGTGTAAATTTTTTGCGGATTTTTATATCATCATGTGTTGAGTGTATTTGGAAAGGTGAAATAACAATGTGATCAGATCCGTAAAAGTTTCAAAACGTAATCAATTTTATGTTTTTGTAATTCAGTGTTATCACACATGAATGTTCAAAAATAATTATAATATTAGAATAAATCCTTGAATCTAATTTTTTTTTTTTTTAATTAATTTATTTAGTTTGTGTATTATAATTAATAGTACTATTTTAATGGGTCAGCACAATTTTTTTTTTTCTTATTGAAGTTTTGGAACTCTTTTAATTAAAATATTTTCAATAATATTTGATTTAAACTTTTTCTATGAACTTGTCTTGTTTATGAATCACTGGTGGTAATAGCTGTTTTGTATATATATACTCATTTGTTTCTTTGATTACACATGGGTTTTGCCTCTGTGTGGTACATATGTGTTGTACGTGTGTGTGTCTTGTTTTTAAATACCACTTTCCTAGATGTGTAAACATTAAGTAAACTCTGTTTCAGTGATTCCCTATGAAATCACTGTCTGGACAGGAGACAAGGCATTGGCAGGAACAGACGCCAATGTCTTCATTCAGATGTATGGAGAAAACAACAAGAAAACAGAAGAACTGCTCCTTCGAAACAAAACTGACAACTTTGAGCAGGGCAAAGTGGATAAGTTTAAGGTATACAAAAAACATTTTGAGCCTTCCACAGTTTATAGTTTAACAGAACTACTATTTACATTTGTAAATCTTTGTTTCTAGAATTTATATTTATGCTTTTTAGACTACTTCTACACTTTCAGAATTTCTGTCTAGACTTCAGTATTTACATAATTTTTACTTGTACTTTTAAAACAGCAATTACAGTTTCTGAATTTCTATATATTCTTATAAAGTCACTTTGATAGTGCTAGAATATCTTTTATATTTTTAAAACAACATTAATATCACTAGAATATTTAATAAATTTTAAAATTACTTTGGACCATTCTAAAAATCTTATTAAACTTGTAAAAGAACTTTATTCTTCTGAAATTTAAAGTTATAATTTTAATTTTTCAATTTTATAAATTTACAAATCTGCTTTTGGACTTCAATAAAATAAATTACAAATTTTGTTCACAATAATTTAGGTGGAGGCACTGGACATTGGTCAGTTGAAGAAACTGAGAGTTGGACATGATGGAACAGGCAAGATGTCTGGGTGGTTTCTAGAAAAGGTAAAAATGTTATTTTATTTTTTTTTTTTTTTTTTTTTTTTTTATCTTACTTTTATACAAGAAAGTCCATTTAGGGATCAAGAGAATTGGTAGATTTTTCTCTTTACTATCATCTTACTTAGTTATCTTAAATTACAGATGCTAATTCAGAAAAAGGTTAACATTCTCAATAAATCTGTTTCTAAAACAGGTCATAATCCATATGTTATATCCTGCAGTAACTGTATTCAGGGTAATATGTGATGACTAGATACATTTTCAGATCAGGTGGTTCTGTGTATCTCAGTACAGCTTTGCTGCATCAAGACATTCTCACCTTCTCAGGCTAAAGCTGATGTTTGTAAAACTGTAACCGGGTGTTCCCTACTATACATACAAACAGAAAAAGAAAATATTTAATAAACTTCATAACAGTAATCACTTTTTATTTCAGATTCTAATCCAGAGAAAGCCTCTCACAGGTGCAAGAAGGCGAGGCAAACGAAGTCTGTCAGCAGAACAGCGACGTCAGTCTATACTGTCGTCATACCGTTCTGACATAGATGATGATGACTCTGACACTAGTCCACGTGCATCTCGTAGAAAGAAGAAACAGCGAAAGGCAAGTGAAGAAGAAACAGATGATGAAGTATATGGTGGAACAAACACAGAAGACTACTGGTTTTTTGTAAATAGGTAACCAACCTTTCCTAATAAAAAAGTATGACAGCTGCTGTAGAGATTTATATAAGTTGCTTTTTCCCTTTTTCTTATCTTCTGTAAAAACAGATGAGGTATTAAATACATGTTACCAATCTTGATTTGATTTTTATTTATTTTTTCATATTTTTTAATAAATTTGTAATTTCTTTTTTAATTTAATTTTTTTTTCAAAGGTGGTTTTCCAAAGGTGAAGATGATAAAGCAATAGTCAGAGAATTTGTACCCACTGATAAAAATGGACGACCTTTGGATGGATCCTTAGAAGGTAAACTTTTATTTTATTTTACATTACAGTTTTGGTTTTTTGTTGGTTATTTTTCTTTTTAAGAGCTATTCTTGTTTCTGATTTTACAAAATGCTCAGTATTATTAATAATATCATAAATAATAGTGTTAGTATTAGTGTTAATATTAGTAATTTATTAGTAATTTATTTTATTAGTAAATCTTTTTCTCTTTTTTCATTCCATAATTGTTGATTTTTTATATTTAGATATGATTATTCTTTATTCCTTTTTTTTTTCTTTCATTTATCTATTCACTGATTTATTTATTATTATTTAGTTAAAGTATAAATCTGTTTATTCCTTTTTTTTTTTGGGGTTTTTTTTGCACATTCTTTTCTTTATTTATTTTTAAGTATTTAATATGCTAGTACTAGACACATTTATTTTATTTATGTACTCCATTTATTTATGTGAAAGATAATGACTTGCAATTTTAAAAATATTTTTGAATTCCTTTCATGATAGGTGATAAGAACAGTAAGTATGATAAACACTGATTAATTTAAGGCAAAACAAACATAATATTTATTTTTCATTTATAACTGAAATGAGGAAAATAAAATATTATTTTCTTACTGTAAATTTTGAATTTAGTCACATCCTCTTTAGTTTCTTATTCACTTAGACACATCAGAACACATTTTCAAATTCACTTGTAGTTCCATCATTGTGACTTCCATCAAAGTGAGATTTATACATGAAGTTCAAAACCTACAGTGCTCAAATATTTTTTACAATACTATTTTTTGTCTAATATTGCTCATAAAAACAAATGAATTACAAGGAAGCTTATTAATATATCACATTTATTAATTTATAGTTCACACTTCTTTCATAGAGATTTTTGTTTCAAAAAATTAGGAGTTCATATTATACACAACATCCAAATATTTCAAGATATTTATGTTTTCCATAATTTAGGATGTATATAATTATTATACATGAATAATTACAGTATTTATTCTGTTAATTCATATGATACACTTCAAACTGCTACAAACATTTAATGACTGCAGTCACAATAAATTCTGTTAAGACTGAATCTCAGATGTTTTGTGTCATATTTTCGTCAATCCTGTACAAAGATTGGATATCATTGTTCAGATTGTTTACAGTTAGATGACCAATAATGGTGAAGAGATAGATGGATACACTTCAAGTTGAAACAATAATTTCATCTTCACATTTTTATGTTTGTTTTGCCTCTTTTCCATACAATAGGCATGCTAGTGAATTATCCAAAAATACATATGCATGTGCCCATGTATGTACAACACAAAAATTAATCACTGGATTTTTTAATTTTGAAATAATTGTTTTATATTGTTGCTATATATATCTGTGTGTATCTGGTACAGATGTTTCCAAAGATGTGTGTGAGCATGTGATTATTTAATTTTGTATTTGTATGTGTGTGTATATGTGTGATTATCCATTTATATGCTAGATATTAGGTCAACATGCTAAAATATGTTGTTGCTGTTGATATTTGCATCATGAATGCTAGTACAAGTGTGTACGCAGCAATATATTTATGAAATTTTAGCTAACCTAGATGAATGTGCTTTTCTTGTTGTATAAAAAATAACCTCAGTAAGCTGTATACTCCATTTGTAATTTTTTTATTTTGTTTAATGTTGTTAAAGATTAATCAGAGAAAAAAAAAGAAGATTTTTTTAAGCTATATCTATTACAAATCATGTCACCCAATATTTTTCATAAATCTGGGATCTGTCATCAGTTGGTGTTATTTTAGTATTACCTGTATAAACAAATAAATGATAAATTGATACTGCTGATGCAATAGAATAATTGGTTACACTGCATGTACAGTACGACAAAGTGGCATGGAAATATAGCAGATCACACAACCAGTATGAATATGGCTGCATGGAATTCACTTTATAAATTAAATTTCACTGCGATTGATTATTCGTACATCATATAAATATCAAAGTTAAAACAACTATATGCATTGCGCGTGTGTGTTGTGTGTGTATGAACAAATATGGATGTGTTAGTCATCACATCAGCCTAAATTTGTAAAAAGTAAATTAATTTAGATTTTTCACCATTAACAGTGTTTAGAAAGCAAAATGTGTGTACAATGTCTAAATACAAACATTTATTGATAATCTTTTTCCACACTTTATCGTAATAAAGTAATAATGATAAAACAAACACATTTGTTTGAATATAAACACATCTAACATTTCGTAAAACATTTGACGTGAATTAGGCTGTGTGTTACGACAGTTACGTGTTTTTTTCACAGAGGTGGAGTATGAAGTCAAAGTGTACACGGGTGATGTGAGCTGGGGAGGCACGGATGCCAATGTGTTTCTGACTTTGCATGGGGAGAAAAGTGACTCTGGTGAAAGACATCTCGACAAGTCAAATCACTTCAACAAGTTTGAAAAGAATCAGGTTAGTTACTGTCATTTGTTTATTTATTTATTTATTTATTTAACTATTTATTTAACTATTTCTTTATTTCTTTATTTGTTTGTTATCATTATTGTTATTATTATTATTATTATTACTGTGTTGATATTTGTGTTTATGTTTGTTATGTTTATTTTTGGTTGAGATGGTTTTAATGACAGCCAATACTGATTGATTTTTATAACAGACTTTTATTTTTGATTAATCTTGCCATTAAGAGTATAACACAATGCACAGTACATGTTCTCCAGCCAATAGGAAGGTGCATATTAAAGATCCCTTATTGCTAATTAATCAAAATAGCTTTTAGCCTCATAGAGTTAACAAAATACACGTTGAACAACACGTTGTAATTTTGTTGAACAAATTTTCATTTATCCATTCTCTTTCAGATGGAGGCAGGATTATCTCCCTTACATAGTTTTGTATATTAACGATGTTAAGAATAGAACACATTTATATATTATTTTGTGCTGCTTTATATTCTTTTAGGAAAATGTCTTCAACACCTGTTTCAGTGTATATATATGTAAACGGTTTAACGTGTACATTATTAAAAACTGATTTATGTAATTTCAGGAAGACATCTTCACAGTAAAAGCTGTTGATCTGGGTACATTGACAAAGTTAAGAATTCGCCATGACAACAAACTTGGAGGTGCTGATTGGTTTCTGGACAGGATAGAGGTCACAGATAAAAGGCGAAAGAAAAAGTAAACACAAATTAATTAATCTTCATTTTTAAAAAATGCTAATAGTATGTTAAGTGACTAAAACTTAATCTTTTTACTTTAAATTATTTATGATAAATACACACACACATACATATAACGTATTCACTCACATGCACACACACACACACACACACACACACACACACATAGAAGCCCACAAAAAAAATAATAACATCCCAAAGCATTTTTTACAAAAACATTTACAGCTGTAATAATAATAATGAAAAAAAAAAATTTAATGAAAAAAGAAGGAGAATCAAGAATAAATCTTATTTATTTTTCTCATATATTTTTCTGTTTTATTTAGTTATTTCTTCCCATGTCAGAGGTGGCTGGCAGTCTCTAAGGAAGATGGTCAGATTGCAAGAGATCTTGTGCCCGTGGACCCGCTGTTAAAGAAAAAACTCAGCGGAAAGGACTCCACGGCAGTCAGAGATGAAATTGCTCTAGAAATAAAAGGTTGGATGTTTAAAAAGAGTACTTCATACAGACAAATATGTGACAGCATACAATAACCAGTCCACATGGTGAAAATGATCAAAACTTGTGGAATAAGATAAACAATATTTCTACAGATCAAAATGCTTTTTGAATTATCCAAATCGGATTAAAACTTTCAGAATAATTACAGATTTTGTATCAGAGAATTAGGTCTTTTCACAAAACATTTCTCTGCATTAAGAGGCTGTAACTCAAAATTACATTGTGCGACATCTGACTGGTTGGCCTATGCAGCAGCCACACAAATTTGTAAATTGGGAGAATGGGTTTAAGGAAAGGAAAGGAAAATTTTAGGTTTAATTAGAAATTGCCTCTGTATGTAATAATGATTTATTAGTAATATCAACAAATTTCAACAACTACATCCACACATTAATATACTCATAATATGGATGTTTGTTAATGCAAATACACACATACATTTATATATGTCTGTTTGTATCAATATCTAAATCTATATCTATATTTAAACAAACACACACACACACACACACACACACACACACACATAAACATATACACTGTTATGTTGCATAATATACAAAAACAATCTATCCACGATCAAATACCTATTGTTATTTCAGCAGTTATTTCAAGAAATGTTTGCAATTTTTTTTACATTTTCTAGTAAAATAATAGCACTAACACAGTTTCAGTATGTTGATCAGTTGATTTCAATATGCTCTGCATTACAGCTGCAATGACAACATACCACATAATGGTGACAACGGGTAAAGACTTTGGAGCTGGCACGGATGCTAATGTTTACATTGACCTGTGTGGAGAAAAGAACAATTCTAGTAAGTACAGTTTATACAGTTGTTGTCAAACAGTAAACAAATTTTCTGTTTATTTATAAAAGTATGCATAAATATTGTATTTTTAAAAAAATAATAACATGGAATATGAAATAACTAATTTATATCTATATATGTATGTATGTATATATATATGTATGTGTATATATATATATATATATATATATATATATACACATACATATGCATATTGTTTCACATTCAGCATAACCAATATATATATATATATATATATATATAAAGCATACCAAAATTATAAAACAGTTAAAATGATGAAGTTTAGAAAAATATTTAAATTTATATTTTAGTTTTCATCTGATTTTCTTTTCATTTCTTTTCTTTCAGTAATTCTTTATGCCTACACAAAAACTATTCATTAAACATTTTTTATTCATGTATTTCATTTCTCTCAGACAAAATATACCTCAAGACATCACTGACAAACAAGAACAAGTTCCAGAGAGGACACACTGACAAGTTTGAAGTAGAAGTTGCTGACATTGGTGACTTGAAGAAAATTAAGTAAGATTTTCTCCTTATATATGTAATAATCTATTATCAGTTCTGGTAGGTCATTTTGGTAACTTGAAAAAAGTTAAGTAAGATTTTGTTATATTTATATACGTAATAATATATTATCAGTATTGAGACATATTTGATGATGCACAAGGTGTTTTTAGAAATAAACAAATAATTAACATTTCAGTGCTTCATTATGAAAAATAAAAAAAAGTTCAGTCAGGCAGTGAGTTAATTAGTAAATTAGAATGTTATTAATAAGCAATCAAAGTATAAGAATATAGAATACTTAAGTGTAAATTATAGAAGGAAGGAGATTACCCAAGAAAGTGTTAGTCTGTTAGAACATTGGTTAGAGTGGAGAGAATGTGAAATTACATTTCATGTGTCAGATGTTTATCCCAGCAAGTCCCACTTTTAAAACTAATCACTTAACTAAACACTGGTCAAAATTCTGTTTATTTAATACAGATACAAAATGTTCTCACAGCTATTAACTGTATGTCATCATTTGTTAAATCTGAATAGTGGAGATAATTTTTTAATTTTTTAAACTCAGGATTGGTCACGACAATGCTGGTGGAGGTGCAGCGTGGCAGCTGGACAAGGTTGTCATCGATGCCCCATCTCTGGGTAAAACGTGGACGTTTCCGTGTGGAAGGTGGCTCAGTCTGAAAGAGGATGACGGTTTGCTGGAAAGAGAACTGTACCCACAGGAACTGGCAACTGAAGATTACAACCCTTGTGAGTCATCTGCACATATCTGTTTTGTGGTTTAGTTAAATTTCAGATCTGCAAAAACAATATCAATAACATTGAATACTTGTATTTCCTTCAGAATAAGTTCTGCAGTCAAAAAATTATTTTTAAAAACAAAAGTATCATTCAGATTTGGTTTTAAGCATGTTGCCAAACATAATCAGTTGGGATTATTTCAGATAAGAACATCTTAGCTAGAAAGGAAATTAACTTGAGATTTAAAAAAAAAAAAGATTATTTTCATTGGTGACTTATCATAAATTTAATATAGCCCAAAACACACTTGATTTCTGATGGAGAAATGATTTGACAGGTTGTACATTACATGTTCAGTCCTCCTGGCTACATTATTATCCACTCCAGTCACATAACAAAAACCTTTTTATATTCTTTTCTGACATAGGCAACATGCATTAATATATGCATTCACTACCTAAATATCTGCTCATTTAATAATTCATTTAATGCCGTTAAACAAACGTTCTTGTATTTGTTGTTGCTGTTGCTAGGTATTCCCTACGAAATAACAACATACACCAGTGACATCAGCAGTGCTGGCACTGATGCCGATGTTTTTGTGGCTCTCTACGGCAAAGATGTCTGCACAGACCGAAAGTCTTTGTGTCCAAACAAGAAAGAAAGAAAAGACAGGTTCAGCCGTGGATCGGTTGACAAGTTTGTCATTGAGGTGATGCTTATACCTTTGTTTATCATTGGGTTTTTTTCAGTATGATCATTAATTTTAAACTAAATTTATTTATTTATTTATTTATTTATTTTTTTTTTTTTTGATTTAGGTATTAAAAGTATATGTCAGTAATCAATATAAATCCAGGTGCATTAAAGGTTTTGGCAACACAAATGGAATAACTGCGTGCTGAGTGTAATAATGTCAAAGATAGTAATAATAATTTATTAGTAATGAATGATGTATTTTGATTACCAGATGGAAGATGTTGGAAACACTATAGAGAAGTTGATTATTGGACATGATGGTTCAGGCTTTGGTGCAGGCTGGCATCTACATAAAGTGGAAGTCAGAAAACTGCACGAATCTGGCAAGGTATAAACTGTTTGTTGCATTCTACAAATGTATTCATATATGCTAATCATTATAAAATATCATAGCATTAACATGTTTTTGCAATTAATAACAGTGCTTATAGCTTGAATATCTATTATATCCAATAAAATGCTGTCCTACTGTTATCTAATGCCTGCAGTTATCCAGCAGTATATTAGAATAAATATTTAACTGTTAAATAAATCTCTCAAATTAAAGCTTTGTGATATTAAAGGGATAGATGTGGTGTCTAGAGAGTTCACACAAGACATGAAAAAACTACTTATGAAGTGTGATACATTGCAGGGTCAATCCTCCTTGGTGGACTTTTAGGCTATTTCTTTTTTATTTGTTTTATTTATATTATTTTATTTTACTTTATTTTATTTTACTTTATTTTATTTTATTTTATTTTATTTTATTTTATTTTATTTTATTTTATTTTATTTTTTTTATTTTATTATTTTATTTTATTTTATTTTATTTTATTTTATTTTATTTTATTATTTTATTTTATTTTATTATTTTATTTTATTATTTTATTTTATTTTATTTTATTTTTTTATTTTATTTTATTTTATTATTTTATTTTATTTTATTTTATTTTATTTTATTTTATTATTTTATTATTTTTTTTTTTTGGCAAATGTTTACAATTAATTTATAAAATGTCATGCTCTCCTACCCATTGGAAAGTCTATTACCTGTCTTTTATTTTCATATTACAAAAAATTTATATCTGAAAAATTACGTATATTAGTAACAAAATATTTTTACGTAAATGAAATGTATATGTATTCATTGATTCACTAGCAGTTATCTCAGGTCTTGTCCTGTAAACCCTAGGCAGCAGTTTGTTATGTCACATGATCATACAGTCCCCAGTGATAACAAAGCTGCCAACAGGAGCTTTTACTTACCTCAGATTACTTCATGAACTGATTACTTTAAAACATTAAATACTGAAGACTGTAGATTAGGAAATTATGGTTATTATTTCTCCATTCTACTCACTACCCAACTATAAATGTTGCCAAAAAGTTTAATATTCACAGTAAAATCTGTGTTCTTTCTCTCATAAATTAATAAACCAAAACTTCATTACATTTTAATTTATGAAATAACTTCTGTTTTTTCTTTATAATTTTTTTTTAACATCTCCCAGCTATAAATGTTGCCAACCTCAGGAACAGAAAAAAGTTTAATAATAATTTTAATATCCATAGCAAAATCTGTCTTCTCTCTCTCGTAAATTAATAAACCATAAATTCAGTATGTCAGTAGTTATTATTTTCTTTTAATTTGTGAAAAATCTTCTGTTTTTCCTTTATAGTGTTTTAAATTCTTCCATTATTGTTTCATTATTTCTTAATAACTTCATATTTAAAGTATGAATTTCAATTTTAACTCTAGATTTAGTCTTTTTAGTTACTTTATACTTACAACAGATTAGAAATCTAAGTAAATTTTAGTATAATTTACTAGTTATTCTAAAACTGTATTCATATTTTTGACTTTATGTTCTCATATTTTAATACTCAGCACTGTTTGTTTTTCTTAACATTCTATATTCTTTGCTTTTGTTAATAATATGTATAGTATAGTGGACATGTACAGAGGAGGATCCAGCAATTAATATAGAGGGGATGTCAGCCTTTTCTGTTGATGGGAGAGTTACCAGTATAAAAAAACAGCTAAAAAACAAAATGGGATGGGAGAGTTGCCAGTATAAAAAACACCTAAAAAACAAAATGGTCAATACATAGACTTTTGATACTGAAAATAAATTAAAGATGGCTTATTGTTTTTAAGGAAAGATGCTCAAAAAAAAAAGTAAAAATTTAAACTGAAATGTCCTTTTGCACTGAGAGTTCTGACTCCACTCTGACCCCTGCTTCATAAAATCATTCTGGATCCTCATCTGACTTAGCTTTTGTTAACAGATAATTCATTTTAATTTTCTTTAATAATCTTTTTCCATTTTTTTTCTTTGTTTAAGAATCAAAATATGTCTGGTTTTTTGCAAATCAAAAACTCTGTGTTTCAATCTGTTCTTTTTTTTTTTTAATCTTCTGATTCTGCCCTTGCCTGTGTGTGCATTCATCTGTACAATTTATGTACAGCCGGTACATGTAAGTATAAACCAGTGGTAATAATTATTATAATGATATTTTAAAAATTTTATGAAATATAAATAATATTATTGTTTATTTATGTATTTTTATTTATATATTTATAGGTGGAGTTTTTCCAGTTTTAAGATTTTATTTAAAATGTATTTAATGTTTGGTATGATTATTTTCAAATTTAATTCATTTTACTATCCTCTTTCTTTTCTTTTTTTTTTTTATTTACAATTTATTTAGAAACATATTTATTTTTTCATGTTCTGAAATCAACATTGGTTTTGAAATTTTATTAATTATTTATTTATTTGATTATTTTAAAATTGGGTTGCATGAGTTTGAAAATAAAAATTTAAAACAATTATTGTTATAATGTCTGTATCGGCATTTCAGGGTTCAACAACCTACACATTTCCATGTGAGCGATGGCTGGCGGCTGACGAAGATGACAACTCAATTATCCGAGAACTTGTTCCTGTCAAAGCAGAGAAAGAAATTATACAGAAAGACGGAGAGGTGAAGAAACTTAACCAGAAGATCAAAGACAAACTGGAAGGTAAAAAACAGACTTGACCAACCTCCAAGAAAACAAACAGACAAATAATTGACATTATTCCACTTATTATGAGTTAAGGCTACATTTTTATTATTTCTTTTTTTTAAAAATTATATGTGTCTTTTTTCCTTTTTTTTATGATTAATTAATTATTATTTTGAGGAGGGTTATTATTTATTTATTTATTTATTTATTTATTTACTTATTTATTTATTTTTTTTATTTTTTTTTTTTTTTACTTACTTATTTTTTTTTTATTTTTTTTTTTTTTTACTTACTTATTTATTTCATTGTTTTTTTTCATCTTCCCAAACAAAACAAAACATATATTTGATAAACAGTTTGTAAAAATAAAGCATTGTTTTGTGTGAACTTAGCTCAAACACACACAGTGTTTGGTACATGCTCACTGTTTTGTTCACAATTTCAGTGAAGAAGTACAAAGTGCATGTGGTCACTGCCAATGTGTCTGGGGCTGGGACAGACGCTAATGTTTTTCTCACAATATTTGGAAACAAGGGAGACACTGGGGAGAGAAAGCTGTCCGAATCAGAGACACACAGAGACAAGTTTGAGAAAGGCCATGTAAGGATATATAATACTTTTTTGTGTGTGTGTGTGTGTGTAAATGGAATTGTACTTTTGTGTGTGTGTGTGTGTGAATGGAGTTGTACTTTTATGTGTGTGTGAATGGAGTGTAAATATTAAAATGATTATTATTTGTTACTCTTATTACTATTATAATCTTTAACCATCATCATCATTATTGTCAATGTTATTATCATCTTCCTGGTTAAAAGTCTCATTAGTATCATCATCGTTATCATTATTATTATCATAATTATTTTTTATTATTATTATCATTATTATCATTTTATTATTATCATCATCATTATTATTCAATTTTTTTGGTAAAGTTATTATCATTATTATTTAATTATTATTATTATTATCATTATTGTTATTATTACTATTATTATTACTACTATTATTATTTTTTTACTTATTATTATTGTCATTGTTATTGTTGTTATTATTATTATTATTATTGTTATTATTATTATTATTATTATTATTATTATTATTGTTCACAGACTGACATATTTACTGTGGAAGCTGCAGACTTGGGAGACATTTACAAGGTGAAGGTTCGTCATGACAACGCAATGCTTAACCCTGCGTGGAAGCTGGACCGCATAGAAATAGAAGAGCCAGGCAAGAACAAGTACATCTTCCACTGCGAGCGATGGCTGGCGAAAAACAAGGAAGATGGCAAAATAGAACGAACACTTTATATTAAGGTTCATCTAAATTTATTTTTTATTTTGAATTTTATTTTTGAAATATATATGTGTCTGTGTGTAGTTTATTTTGGCAAAAATATCAATACAAACAGGAAAAAAAATAGTGTCTTTTAGATTGTTATGTTTAATTTTATTTATAGTTTTTTTTAATATTATTTATATTTTATTTTATAAAATATTTTAAGTTTGGCAAACTTACTTTGAAAACATAAAAAATATGACAAAGTTGTAGGGGCATTTTATATAAAGACATTTAAATGTATCCTATTAGGATCCATTAAAAATGTGCATCTTTTAAAAAAAAATTAATTAACAGTAATTTATTTTTATTCAGTTACTGATTTAGTGTAATTCATTTTTTACTATTTATTCTTTGTGATCAGTCTGATTTGTAATTATTTGTTTTTGATTTTTAATTTTTAATTTTTACTCTTTTATTTATTTATTTATTTATTTATTGTGTTAAAGGGATATGATGGTGAAATGTCAAGTACAGGCACTCTTCGTTCAACTGCTTTTGGCTCAATGTCCAGCATTGACTCCTACCAGTCAAGTGACCCATTCTCGAAAAGCCCGAGGGTCAAGCGGTCATCTCTTTCCCTTGAACGAGTACCAGAAGGTCCAAGTAAGTAGTTTTCACCACAGTGTACTTGTAATGGTAAAAAACAAATTGCAAAAGACTCCAAACTTTGGCTAACAATGAAGTTATGACCAGATTAAAAAAAGGAAGAAAGTATATATAAATGTATGGAGTCAGTTTTTTTCCTGATATTGTTTTAAATATGGAAATGTATTAAATAATAATAAGAATAATAATAATAGTAGTAATAGTAATAGTAATGATATTGAATTATTGCAAAGTTGCAGTAACTTCGACTGTCATTGCTGTAATACTGCAACTTAAATAAAAATTTTGCAGCTCATTTTCTTAGAAAGATTTGTCAGCAAATTATGTAAATCTAGTTGGTTTTGGGAGGAATAGTCACATCTGCCTTATTCATATACATATTTTCTTTTAGCATATATATATATATTTCTAAATGCATTTTGATACTGTTTGAGAAGAAAATTACAATTTTTTTAAATTTATAAAATATCTATATTGATTTTTGACTAGCAGAGATATGATAGCTATCTATAACAGCTAATATAAGACATAACATAACAATTAATATAACAAATAACATGGCAATTACATCAGTTATGTAAATGAACAAAACTTCACTGGGTTTTTTTTCCAGCTGTCCCATACACTATAAAACTGACAACAGGTGATGGAGAGGACAACGGTACCGACAGCAACGTGTGGATCAAAATCATCGGGCCCAAACGAGTTCATACAGGAAAAATATCTCTGCTGCT